>JACJUY010000099.1:53043-212960 GCA_014220935.1 Platorchestia sp. MABIK | reverse complement strand
GGGGGGGGGGGGGGGGGGGGGGGGAGTGATGGGGCAGTGGCCTGGCAGAAGCACTGTTGGATATGCCTGTGGGAACACGCGAGACCTCCTGCAGCGAGACTGCCTTGCCCGTCTCAGAACGTTTCGGACAAGTGTGCGAAAGTTGTTCGTGGTGTCCCGTTGCGAGAGTTCTGCGTTGAGTTTCGTTCAGCCTAAGGGAGCTTCCTCCGCGGACTGTGGTTTGGTGTCACCAGAAGTTAGGGGTTTCTTCTTGTAAATGATGACAATGGTTCTCTCCATTTTCCGCAAAATGTTTTGATTATTTTAATTATAATGTAGATGAAAAATTTTAATTACTTGAGTAATTGTATTAGTAGGGTTAATGGGTGAATTTGAGGTTGTTATCTATGTCAACTTGTCATGAGTAAATAAAATCGACATTGTCTTCTAAAAGCTAGTTGTCGTATGCTTTGTATTTCATGGGAGCTATTTACCTCACCACTATAAAGGTTATTAAACAAGGTCTTCAGTAGTGAAGCAGCGATCGGTTTTACCGCATTACGCCTAGCTCTCCCGCTTTAAAAATTCGGGGTCTTTAATGAAGCTTTGCCGTCCTTCACTTTCTTCGAGGACCTCCGCACGTGTCCGATGTTATCGCTCGCCCTCTTCTCTGGCTTCCGTAGAATTTCGCTCACCAGCATCTGTCATATTGTATTGGACAAAGCAGTCCAGTAGCAGCTTATGCCACTGTTTATCGGTCAGCGGTAGCGGTCTCCATAATGTATCGTGGGTTTGCCTGACACGCATCCTTTAGATGCCGAAGCACTGGCTCGTTTGCGGCACTTCTCACAATGGTGCGTTGCGTTGCTCCATCCGTATGCATATTACTGATACGCGTTCATCATAGTCCTCGCTTTTCCATACTTTTTCTGTAATATGTAAAGTGCCAAAGCTGTAATGTGGCGCATGCTTCCTAGTTTTCCACTATATAATAGCTCTTTCAATTACACTTGCATGTTTTTTGATGCCGGAAGCTCATCTTCATGAACAATATCAAGTGAATTGTATCATTTGGCTTGCGAGTACAACTCGGCGCATTTTTAATGCCTGTGTAGTGTGTAGTCTATTTCCGATGTTGCCGCTCGACCTTTAGGGTGAACTTATAAAAAATGTACGCGGGTTGAGGTTTTTGCTGAGGGCGATTTATACTCGAAAAACGACAACATACGCTTCACATTTGTGTAGCTGTTCTTCATGTTATTAGCAAATAAGTCTTAGTGTCTAATGCTATAAAACATTAATACTCTTCACTCTGTGTCTGAGTAATTTGAGTTGCAGTGGCTATTGCGATGTCATTCATCATCGTTGCCTAAACATCGTATCTGGTCCAGCCTGTAGGGATTTTCCTCAGTTTCCTTTAGGAGGCGCCGCAAATCCTTCCCATAGCGACATTTTGGGCTGCTTCCTCCAACATCTACCCCCCTGATGCTCTCCTCCCTGTCTTACTTCCTCTTGCCCGTCTTCCCTGACTAGGGTTGGAACCAGCTGCCCTGGTAAGCTGGTCTGAAGCTTAACAGATGGCTCCCAGTGGCTCGCTTGCCGCGCCCTCCTGGCATCCTTGTAGTTTATCTTGCTTAGACTTGCGCTTTGTGGCACACGAGGTTTCTCTCGCTCGCCTAAAATAACTGTCTCGTCTCCTACTGATTAGACTGTGTCCTGAGTTGAAGAACGCACTTGCCATTTTATGGAGGACCGACTCGAGAGTGCATAATTTATGTGGACGATGTGTATACATTCGGAGCGGATACCTAATGCATTCAAGTGGTTCTTCAATTAAGATATATTATGCTCGAAGGGTTAAATCTAGCTTTGGATATTTTGCGCAAGAGAGATTTTCTTCAGTAAAGATAAAAAATACCAGCTGGCAAACTTATACTTGAATTTTGTTCTATTCAGAGGTGGTGAATTCAAATGAGTTCATATCACAGTGTGGTAAGTTCAGCTCTGCGTTTCGTTCGTTTAATCTTGGTGGACTTGTAACTAATTACGAGTCTCAACATGACTGACTGGCAAACTGTGCCACCGACCATTCACTGCTGATGAACCTTAATTATGCGGTGTCGATAAAGAAGCCCAGACACCGTTCATTAACTTGTCGATATCTTGTGCCTTCCTGTGGTTATTCACCCAAGGTCTATGTTCGTGCGAACATCAAATTTCGTAATGTGCATAGGGAAGCATCTTGGCTTATTTTTAGTTTAATGTGCTCGTGAAGACTTGAAGATCTTCTGTAGATTTTATTGTGATTCATTATAGATGGCAACAGTTTTTATTGTATGTGATTACTAGAGAACGAATGCCATCTATAGCAAAATATGGTTGATATTGTAATGCAAACTCGTTCATTTCTTTGTGATTAGGATATTTTTTAAAATTAAATTTTATATATGTTATAATACGTCTTTTGCTACACTACATAAGGACGTTTTGAGTTCAGTTCATGAAATGCCGTTGGAGTGGAAAAATTGAACACCAATTTATGGGTATTTTATTGAAATAATCGAAGGATTGGCATCAATTCGATTATGGCTCTTTCCCACATCTTTTGAAATAGGAGTTTTCCAGTTGCAGTGATATCTTCGGAATGCTGTGATGCATGCGCCTTCACTATGTCGTCTTTAACAGCCGGCACCAATAGAGCGCTCCAGCTCATCACTAGATATAATGAGGCCTCTTGTGATGGCGCCTCGCTGCTATTGCTTCCTTAAAAATCCTCGTCCCTCCTCATGTGGACTGATGAGCTACCTGGCATTGTTCCTTATGGATTTCTTTCGGATGTGTGAACAATTTCACGATTCAGGTACCAGTTGTGTTTGCGGAAGAACTGTAAGCATAGAAATGTTATTAGTATTGAATTTTAACAATTTCTGCATAAACGCTGCAGTTGTTGAGAAAATTGAAAGAAAAACGTAAACTTGACGCTCCAAAATTTGAACTCACTGCATGAGTGTTAATTTGTCACCCGGGCTTTTTGATCTTGGTTGATTCGTACATGCGTTGAAAATAATAAGTTCTCTACGAAATTTCTCTTTATTTTCCATTATGTGTACTTCAAGCGTGGGTGACCTAAGAGGAATCTTCATGTTTCTCTATAACTCAGCCTTGTTGCGCCGAGTCTCGCTTTGTAGGTGATCATTAACAGAACATTTTTTCTCATGTGTCAGCGCCATCTTGGGCGTCAGAAAAAGCACCTACTGTCTTAGTTTTGTTCTGGAGTGTAGCTAAGGGTTTTTCTTCGACCACCGCTTCTGTCATTGCGGAGCAAATGTTTCTTTGCCTTACGTGGGGTATCTGCAACCTGCAACTTTCTCGCAGCTCACTGTGAAAGAAGAGGAAACCCAAGATCAAACAGGTTTACCACTGCTGAAGTTGGGCGATTGAGGGAGTATTCGCTGTCTTTGGGAGTTCCTGATTGATGAAGAATTTACTGTCTTGTGATTGATCTGTTCTAAAGACAAAGTCTTGCTCTCCTCCTTGTGTCTATTTGGGCTTGCATCTGTCATCACATCTTGTTTTCACGCGATCGATTCTGCGTCTAGTAGCGCTTCATATTTATTTCGTGAATTATTTATCGATTACTTCTCTTAGAGAGGAATTGGAAAGCGAAGTACATCAGTTTACCCGATGAATTGTTTGGTTCTGTCTTGATTTGAAAGAAATTCAAGTTTTAGAATTGTTCCGGCTCATTAAAGTGCATTAATCATCGTTGAAATTTTTGTTCTCATTGAAAGAACTCTTCAAAGGGATCTGAAACTCAATGCGCTGCAGAATCGGTAGGTTAGTGGTGTTTAACCAGCTTTGAACTGACTAAGAAATCGCTGTGAATGTGAAAACAGTTCACAAAATTGTTTAAATAAAATAAATTGCAATGACGAAATTATCCCATACGTTGTTTCATTGCACTTTCTTTCTTAGTATAATTATTTCAGCATTGGTAACTATTGCACTTCTAGTTACTGTGTTGCACGAGAACATTCGGTTGATGCCCAACTATTTATTTTAGGGTTGTATTTTGTACCATTCGCTTGCCTTAGTGGGAGTGTATGCCATATGGTCATCCAGGCTGCTTTTTTCTCAGATTTTTACCATACAGTTTCTGCTTTTCCTAGCATCGCCCCTTCGAGCTTGCCGTTTGGAATCCTCGTTGAGTCCCTCGCTCGGAACCCTCGGCACGCAGCATTGACCCTCTCCCAAACCAGATGCAATGAGCTCACTAAAAGCTGCGGCAGCGCATCATTACTCGCCGCACTCGGTCTCTCTGCCTCTTGTTACCGCTCTGCATCCGTTTGGCTCGCTCGTGTGTGCTGAGCCTGCTTTTTTTATAGGTCGAGCTTCTCTTTAGGACTCTCTAGGGAGTTGGCGCTGTTCTACAATTGTGTGGAATTCCATCTGGTTTCTGACGATGACTTTATGTATATTTGTTCTCTTTGACGGTTTCGTTCACACTTGACAGCGCTGCAACTCCTTGACGGACAACTTTAATCTAGTAGGAGCTGAACTTGAGCTTCTGGTAGCAGGCAGATGAGCTGTCAGTCGCCTGCGTGCTACTTAGCATGCCAAGTACGGTGAGTTTTTTTGCGCGAGTGGAAGAGCAAGGAGAGGAGGAAAAATGGAAGGAGTTCTTTGCGTTGAGATCATAGTCTTATACGCAACTCAGGCGTGGTAGCCTCAAGGCAGCGAACAAACGAAGCAAGACCTAGACATCTCCATTCCACCGCAGCTGTTGGTCTTCACATGTTCTATTTCACCAGGACCAATTCGAAAACCTGTACAGGGGTTGTATGCGGTAAACTGGAACCCTAGAGAAACGTTGGTGATTCCAATGGGACCTGGAATAAGCCGGCGCTTTCTGGAATCCCAATTACTGGGATCCGTGGCCAGAAGACTGCTCTGATTTGTTTACGAGACCACTTCTATGGAGAGTCTGTTCAAGGATATTTTCGTGGATGCTGTTTTTTCAATATTTGCATCAAACTTGTAAGATTAGTGAGTCTATTTCATTTATTGTAGTCAGAAGTCAAATTAATTTTATAGTACATTTAAAACGAAACTCGTGTGGTTAGCAAACTAATGTCTCCGTAATGTACGGGACATATATAACTGTTTACAAAACAGTAGATATCTATGTGCATTGACAATTATGTAAGTATATTTTTCTCATTATCCTCTTTATTTAGCAACATTCAGTTCGGTACAATGAATCTGCTGCGTGAAAACGCTTTGTTGTTGGCTAACATACTCACGCGCTTACACCACCTACATTGCTAAAATACATCTACTGTTCTTACAGCGAGCAGGAGCTGTGTCCGGGACCTCCCTTGGCACGCAAAAGGAATATAAAGTGCCGTTGTGCGCGTTATATGGCACCATTATTCATACCTCATCTGGAGCTCTGACAAACGTCCTCTGCGTCGCTCCTTGCGGATGGTGTGGTTGGTGAACCAAAAGCCGGTAGCATCGGCTGCTTTTGAAAAATAGCCAACGACCAGCTCGTGAAGGGAGAACTCCTAGAGAGAGAGAGACGATATGCATACGAGCACACGAAAAACTTTTGACCTTAGCTCATAAGTTGTCTCTGAGCCTCATTGCCGACACCTTTGCTTCGGCGGTCTTACCAACAGCAAAGGACTCAAGCAGGAGGTGCCCGCACTTAGCTTTCCGTCACGCCAAGAGGCGCAACCTCTCCGCCCTGGAACGACCATTGTCACTGCGACACTGCGGCTTGCAGACCACGTTCTAAATTCAGCCGTGGGTTGTGAGGCGCAAGGCCTGGAGTTGTTTCTTCCGGGCTCAGCGTGTTGAGCAGAGTCTGATTCACTTTAGGCTGTTTTGGCATAAGCACCCTTGTGGATTCGCGCCGAAAGATGAGAGAGTTTGAAATAACTCAAGAATGGTCGAAAGTCTCTTGCCCTGCCTATTGCTGCTGCAGCCCACAATAAGCTTAAGGTTCTCATAGTTATTTTTTTAGGGTTTTTCTCTCAGTCTTCATTTTTACATTTTTCAGACGTCAATTGAGCGAATTGGAGATGTATTTTTCAGTAATGAATGAAGAGACGCGTCTGTAGATGCCAAACTGAGCTCGAACTACTTTCTCTCATGATTCAAAATCTGTGAGAAAAACACATCAGTGCTCGCCGAGAGCCAATAGCCAAGGCCTGATTTGACCCTAATGCTGTCGTGCGCGAAGACTGTAAATCGTCCCGAGAACATCGTGCAAGGGTTTAGACTACAGCTGGCTCTTGAGAAGCGAGCCAGACCGGTATCGCGGAGCTAATTGATTCACGCCTGCTCGGGATAATGACCTGCTCTAGGACGAGGGAGCCAAACGCCCTTAGCTGGCATTAGTGGTCGCCGTTGCTTTTTCATGGAGTATTTCGTGCGCTTTCAGTTTCTTTGTCGAATAGAGCTTTTCAATTCAGTGTCTTACTCAAGGCGTTCTGCTTGGATATCGCAGTGAATTTTGAGGTTTGTTGTGCAAGTAACTTCCCGTTAGAGGGATACAACTATTCTATTTAGGGGAATTAGTGCTCCCAGGAGGAAGGTGTGAGGTCTCGAGCTGAAGGTTAGGTAGACCTTTTATTGAAGTATAGAAGGTTTTTTTGTTTAGTAACGAACCGTCTCTTTTTCAGTTCACTTTTGTCTTTTTTTCATCACCGATTGCTATTTTCTTCAACTTTTTCAATGTTTCATGAACTTCTGTCAATCTTCTTGTGTCTATGCGTATGGTGTGAGTGGTATCTTGTTCACGAATCTTTCGTTTCTTTAATTTCATATTATATGGTGCCAATTCCTCCTTCCTCTCTCAAATACAGCATTATTGTGGTTAGGGAGGTTTAAATGATGCTAAATCTATGGATTACACTCATTTTGGTGGTCATTCTCCGCTTGGATTTATTTTGATTCATGAAATTTCTGTCTTCAGCGTATATACGAAGCCAGGATTCAACCATTAATTGCGTCAACCACCCACGATGGATATTAAAGAATTTTCATCAAATCTCTACTCATCGGTCTCAAATACTAAATATAGATATACGTCACTTGCTTTCAAATGGTAGGAGTGAATGTCGATGTTGTGGGCGAGTTTAAAGAAGCATTAGAATAACCGCGCGGGAATGGAAAAGAACATTTAATTCGCTTCATGTTCTGCTCGCATGTAATTGTGTTCACAAAAAGATTAGAATTTCTATCTCTCCTGCTCTTGACGGCTCATTGTAAAGGTTCTGATGCGCCCGCCTTTTCGTGCCTAGTTGAAATTACTCGAAGAGAGAGCGAGCCTCGTCTTTCACGGGAGAATCAGAGCATCGGAGGCGGCAACAAATGACTGGGCTGACTGCCCCGTACGCACCCTCTCCCCGGAAGGCATTTCATACTGCCGCCTCCGACGATCAACGGGGAAATTTAATAGCGGCCTGGGATGGAAAATCTCGCGATTCAAGGGAGCTGGAATGACGGAGGGCGTGGATGGAGGGCGAGTGTTGGGAATGATGTTCTTTTGCATCGAAGAGACATCTGAGAACTCTGTTTTCGATAAGATTGGTATTTGCGACATTGATTTTCGGTGTACAGTGATGACAAGGGCGATTAAGTGGTAATTGTACGATTTTTTACATTATTCGGTTGAGTTATCGCTTGAAGACTATTGAATGGATTGGTTTCCATTTGGCTTGAAATTTAGACATTTGTAGTGGTTTTTATTTTTTATTTGTAATGATTTTTTTCTGTCAATATGACCTAGTTGACGTAATAACATTAATCTGGAATAAATTTTCATTTTAAAATTTTCATTTCAAATCGATTTGCTATAAGTGTTTTGTTTCCAACGTACACGGTCACCCGAGATTGTAATGGGTATCCTGATTTCAGGTAATTTAGATGTTCAAATTGATTTGAGACTCAGCAATATTAGTTTCACTGTTATGTGTTGAATATTCCATGCATAGTTTTTTCTTTAAGTCAGTGTTATCATTTGGCACCGATTGATAGGCATGATAATGTAATCGAGATTTATTTTATTCACTAGAACGACCGTAATATTTTAAAGCGAAAGCCCAGGCCCGTGTTTACTCAATATTCATGCAAGGTGAAGTTTTCGCTTAAAATTATTTTTTGGATGAAATTTTAAATAGAAATTAACTTTTGGTGTCAGTTGATTGATCTTCCTAACGCACATTCCTTGATCTCACTCAAAGTATATTTTCCGAAGTGTCCTCTTCTACCTAGAAAGTTATGTTATTGATATTTTGAGGCACGCTCACAACACAAACTATTTTATATCATATTTGCGTGTAGTGTATTCTGCATTGCTGGGGTGGGTAATTGAAAAACTACTTAAGTTCATGTAGAAATAATCTCTCGAAAAAAGATCTGGGATGCGGGCAAAAATTCCTCAGCTTGACCTGTCGTCATTCCTGCAAAGTGTTTTGCTCTCCCGATACGTTCTCTGAGCTTTTTTGTCACTTTAGAGAGCCCGTCGCTGCGTCAGCATGAAAGACAGTCGACGCGCTAGGTGCCGCCAAACTCTTGACGTGCGACGGTCGTGTGGGGAGGATCCACTTGTAGATCAGCGCACAGGAAGCTATCGACCACCAGGGGGCTCCCGCACTGATCCCGGAGAAACCTGCCTGCTTCAGTCTCTCCCACTTTATTTCGGTCGCGTTTGCTAGCAGGTCGGCAAGACTGCAAAAATTATCGTTCGCTGGGCGGGCATCACACACCTCGTTTGCTGAGAGGCTTTGGGTTTCGCTCGCCTGGCCTTTTATTGATGCAGCAAAAGGCAGGTGAAGTGAGTGTGCTCACGGTTTTGATTGACGAGTCATGCCCCCTCGTTATCGCTCAGACGTTCCGGTTACTGCTGCTAGTAGTACATTCAGGGTTTCAAACTGATATTGTTTTCTGATCTGAGCCCGTCACTTTCTTCATGCAAAGATAGCGTTTCTATTAATACATCTTTTGAAACTTATGTTTTGTCGTCGCAGTAGCTAGCGACGGTGAAAAATTGCTGTAAATTCAAAATAATTTTTTTTTGAACACTATTCCTATTCGTATATTTCTGCTTATTTCCTCAGAATCATGCTACAAATTTTTCTTTAGTGACATACATTTAACAGTCATGCTGATAAAGGCAAACGTTTTATTTTCACCAGAAAGTAAGTAAAATCGGCATCCGAATAATATTAAAGTATATTTCATACAAGGGTAAAAACTGATGATGAAATTATCTTTTTGAAATTTGCAATTACGAATAGAAGTAAACTTTAACATTCAGAAAAACTGAGACCTTTCTGTAGCATTGCAATTGTAATTACTCTTGTAAGTATTATAACTTTCGTGCAGTCTTCACACAGGGAATTTGCTCAAAATTTGAGGGTGTCCCTGGAATGTGGAGGATTCTAGAACTTTACTCGGGAGCATCATGAGGTTCTCTCCTTTTCGATAGACTTCCTGATCAATTGGCATTTTAATGAGCTTTCATTCGTTTTTTTTAGCAGCCGAAAGATTTAGCAATAGTTGTTTCTGAATTTAGCTGTGTCGCTAAATCAGCGTGCAGCCATTATATTTGAGTTCTACTTTTTCTGCCCCTCATGCGAAAGCCCGACTTGCCAAACGAACAACATTTTTGAAGCATATTAACTTTTTTCTGCTTCAATTTTGTTTTTATTGCAAATTTTCATTGATTTTACGGCTTAACTCGACTCTTTTGATGTTTTTTTCAAGCTGTGCCATCGGAAGTAGGAAGACTTTCCACCCCTAGGATTCCACTAACACAAAGTATACTTCATGGCTTTGCTGATACAAAATCAGAGGCTGGTCTTAACATAATAAGAAGAATATTATTGTCAATTCGATGTGTTTCGTAAATTCTTCACTTCTGGTTCAAATGCCCCGTTCTTATGCGCTGCACCTCTTTCTCTCCTTTCGGACCTCTAGGGATTGGCCTTGAACACTCCTCGGTGTTTTCCTGCGCGTACAATTTGATGCATCTATTCAGTAGGCAAGCTCTCTTTGATCCTAGCTGTGGTCTTATTGCGGAGGGCACGTGTGCTCCGGCTGGTCACATTCTCACGTTCCCAGCGTGCTATGTGCTGCTGCAAATGCTAGCTGTCGCATCACCAACTCACCGTCTTGGTGATACGGTGAGGATATCAAAGATGATTGCCCCGTCTGATCCCCTGGAGTTTCGGGGATGTCTTTCTGCGACCGCCAATGCGCAACTGATAAGGGCTCATGTAAAAGGAGATGGAATTTGATATTACATATGAGCTCTGATAGATTTGGTGTTCAACACACAACGCTTCTCAAAATGAAGCATGCTCTCGGGAAAATAAAAAGGTGTTATCAAACAACTATTATCCCGCTTTTTAGCGCACTAGAAAGTTTCTCCCAGCTTTGTCACTATACGTTTTACGATTCCAAGAAAAATATTCCGTAGAAGTAAAATGAGTCTAGCAATGGAATTTTTTCTAATTAACAAGTCTGATTTGTTTTATTCAACGCAACTTTCAATGTAAAGAGGTACCTGATGAGCTTTTTATGCACAAGTTACTTATACCCAACGATAAAAAGTTTGTGACTTAAGATTTCTTGCACAACTGATGAATTTTCAAATCTTACTGTGGAATTGAAGTACTAGATTCGCTTCGTATTTTACGGTGTGTAGTTTAGCCAATTCCGATAGCACCTTTTCGAAAAGCTACGATCTGACTACGCTCGACTTGTTCTACACCTATGATAAATATGTCTGTTGAGAAATTATTTTAGGTTCCCGGGTGATTTATGACCGAAGAAAATTGTAACATCAGTTTGTGTATTTATTAGTACTTTCAATTGTTATGGATGTTCCCCTTTTGAGAAATTCTCAGATGACGAACAAACAATAGGTTTGATATTTTGAAAATGTCAGAATAACTTGAATGAGGACATTCAGAGGATTTTCTGAAGATATTATAAATGTGCCTCAACGAGAAATAGGATAGGTGAATAACTGACCAGTCCACATGAGGTTGCGTTGTCACAGCGCAAAGTTAGTTCTCTTTCGTAGGTTAGTGATGAACATATATTATATGCTCCTTTAAAAAAGTGAGTAGGATTTTGCAAAAATCCTTTCGCGAATGTATTTAATTTTCAGCTACCTATTAATTTTCATTCTTATGATATATTGTTTGCGACCTTCGTCGTGGCAGTCGTTTCGTTTCATTCCTTTCATGTTCGCTTTTCTAGTACTACCTTGAATATTGTTTTTTACGTTTTTCAACCTTGGAAAAGGACGACATGGAATTTTTAAGTTTTTTATTTAAACCTAAATTCGAAACTTGAAGTGGATATAATTTTTCTCACAATTTAATTATGTTAAAATGTGGAAAACTTTCTTCAGTATTTACAAAAAAGTATACAGTAGTACATGTGCCATGTAAAATTATTTCGAATTAAACGAGTCACATAATTGTTACACGCAGTAGTAGTAGACGTTCTCTCCACAATTTGAGATTGGAATTCTAAGAAAATATTATGTAGAAATGATTGTCGAATACGCACTCCTATAGAAAATATAAACAATACAACATTCATCTTGATATATTTCATTGTCGTGAAGCTAGGTGTATAATTTCCCCTCGGGTGGACGAGAGTACAGACAGGCTTCACTGTGGTCTTTCTTGTTCAGTGCAATGAAAAACATGACATTCATTTTCTGATCGAAGGTATTTGAGACAGATCAAGCAAATGTATTGTTCAACTGTGAAAACAAAGAAATTCGGATGAAAAATGTTTTTAAAATTTTTCTAAGTCATTAGTTACAACAAAAAATCCATTGATCAAAAACGTAATTGTTGTAATGTTGTGTTCTACAGTAGAACGAAATAGATAAATACTAATGTTTTGCTTCTTGCAAATCCTAATTATGAATAAAAAAACAGAGAAAGTAGCTTTTAAGTTTAACATTCTTATTAAGACAGCCTAATAATAAAAGAAGAACGTTTCGACCCGTTAGGTCATTCTCAACTTCTGTCGGTAGAAAATTACAAAATCTAGTAAAATTCATTAATTTTACTAGATTTCTTTGCTCTTTTATTCATAATAAGAACGAAATAGTCGCCAACTCAGTGACAATAAAATGAACAAGTCATACGTGTATTCATTTTCTTTAATTTTCATGTTTTCTTCCTTGCAGGATTCTGAGGGTAACGATCGCATTTCGTACAAGAAGGTGGCCATCGTTGAAGATTTTTTCGAAATCATCTACAATTTGCACGTGTGCAAAGACGGCAAGGAACAGAAGCACATGGGTCAGAAAAGAACTTATCGAGCTGTAAGTAATTCTTGAAAATAACTGTCAAGGAGGGGATTTATATTCTGTTAGCAGATCATTGTCGCTAATGCTACAACTTCTTTGAGGTATACAAATTGGCCTTCAATTTATAGTTAATTGACACCAAGTTTTTATTATAACCCTACTGTGAATAATTATACTCGCTTGGCATTAAGTTGCTTAGTAGTTACTGTGGAAATAATATTATTACCCAAGTGATGGAAAGTTGTTTGATGATCAACCCTCAAGAAAAACGATGAAGAAAAATAATACATTTGAAATTAAGTTGATACAAAATTCAGCATTGGTTTAAAGGTTGATTTAAATATTATGAAAATGTCAAGCTATTCTAAGTTTGGCAATGATCATAAATACAAACAATATTAAAATAGAAGAACGGTGGTACATTGACTTAAAACGCTTTTGGCAGTCTCCACTTCAATTGACATATCAAGTAGTAATGTTTGTTGGAGATAAATAAAACTTTCCTTAAAAATTTAATATTTAATTCAAGCTTTGTCTATTAATTAGGTAACGGAAGAATTACATTCTATATTCTCAAGTATTATTCAATCTCAAGTTTTATCTCGAGTTTTACTCAATCTTTGTTAACTTGTAATTTGAATGCATAGAAATTTAATGTAGGGTTGAATAGAGTAGGTATTGTGTATTTTATTTTCAACGGCCAATGTGACATGTATGTGTGTATATTGATCAAGTAAATTAAATATTGTCCCATGTTTTATTTCTTGTGTCAAAATTCGATACTCCCATCATTATCATGTTTTATGAGTTGAGTTTAGTAGAATAAAATCGAGCAGCTTGTTTAAACCTTTGCTACAAATTTGAAGGTCATACCTACCATTGAATTATTTTTGAACGAATTTGGACAAAATTGACGAAAAATAATTGGCCGCTTAAAATGAATTTCGAATGTTCGTTTAAGGGCTGATGCATTTTATATGTTTTATTAAAAGTTTGTTTGAAATTTTCGTAATATATTTCCTCTGATTTCGTATGTTTCAAGTTGCTACAATAATCACAAAACGTAAAATTCGATGCTATTCCTGTAGAAGTTATCTAATTTTACAGGATAGTGAGAAGTTAAAAGTAAAAAACCTTGGGTGCTCATAAGAGTACCATGTTGATGTGACTGAAATACAGAGCCAACCTGAGCGCCTGTCATGAATACAGTAGTAATGACTCGCAATGTTGAAGAGTTTTCTTTAAAGCTTTTCGTGTATGTTTTGTTGTACTACACACATATACTCAGTATTTCAATAAGTAAAATATAATACTGAAAATATTTAGAAACATAAAAAATATTTTAGAACTAGAAAATACTGTAAATTTACAAGTCGAAAATCATCAGTTCATTTCAAGGGTTGTTATCAGTCGAGCTGTTTAGAGTGAGTACGATTTTTTTATAGTCATGAACTTACTGAATATAGGGACTCTAGCAATGCTAACTTCTGTGTCACAACTTCACTTCTTTTTGGATTTAAGTTATGAAATTTCTCATGCGTATAAATTCATGCGCACGGTCTTTCTTTGTTCATTTGTTTCTTCAGATGTTTGACCTACTGCAGCCTTTACTAATCCTATCTTTGTGTCTCTTTTTTTTCGACAGGTGTCGGAGAGGTATGCATTTGTGCCTCGAGAGGCTGTAACAAAATTTTTGGTTCTTTGTACGGAATGTCCCCGACGGACATCAGCGGCTCCGGTAGCCGGTCTTCATCCGAATCTGCATAACAACAATAATAACAGCAGCAACACTAATAACAATTTACATAACGGAGATAAGGCTTTGATCATGAAAAACAACAACAATAACGTGACCGCTGCTATCAATGGAGTCTTGAATGATTCAGGGTTACCTCCCAAGCCTGAAAAAAGAAATGCAGATGTTGTTCGCCCATCTAAAAGTGGTTCTGCTTTTCAGCCTATCAACAGCAGCAGTCGCAACGGTGCGTCAGGAGGAAAAAAATACACCGGGATACCATCTACCCACCTTTCTCCCTCGTCCCCCTTAACACCTTCTCACCCTCTGTCTCCGAACTCCCACTCCTACCTTCCTATGACTCCTACGCACCCCACACCGCATAGCATTATATCATTCCTGCCTTCACCTTCTCCAACTTCTCTGTCTTCTCACTCTATATCTTCAATGCTACCGGATCACTCGAATAATTCTGCAGCGATCGCTTCCCAATCCTACAATCCAATTGACGTCGTCAATCACGCTTGTATCAACTCAATAGGATCGGCAAACCCCCATTCACTTTCATCTATCTCCTCTTTGAATTCAGTGCCTCACTCCAATCTGCTGACATCCTCCCTTTCGTTAGCTAGTCCTTTTCAACTTCCCAGCTCACTTCTTCAATCACCTTTGAGTCTTTCCCATCACCTTCCACATCCTGGAAATCTGCTTCACAATCAACTAACCCCTCCTCTGACTCCAATTGCTCATATGCCTACTGAATCTCCATCAAAAGGAAGAGTAAAATCCCCCAAACGAAGCAGTAAAACATGCTCAAACAAGAGTTCCTCGGGGGCCAAGACTTCACTTGTCTCTTCGACTATGGTTAACACTTCATTGGTGAATAATGTGGCTTCTACTGCGGTTGCCTCACCACCAAAATCTTCGATTTGTTCCATGCTGTCTTCTTCGAAGCGCTCAGTTGCGGCAGTCGTCGAAACAACAGTTTCATCAGCTTCTCAAACATCTTCACCATGTGAAGCATTGGGTTCCGCACCTACAAGCTTGATTTCCTGTGTAAATACTAATGACTCATCGAACGTGATGGAGAGAAACGATAATTTGAAAATGCCACCATCGTCGGTAGGCAGTGTTCCTACTAGTTTACAATCGACTTCAAGTGTCGAATTATCTTCTAAAGAAGAACAGAAAAATTCAGTTAGCCTTATTGTTAATACTTCAGATTGTAATGAAGCTCAAGACGTGAAACCTATTATCAGTGTAAAGTCTGATGATAGTTCAGCTTACTCTCCACGTCTTAATGATGAAAAGAATAGATTTGATACGAAAGTTAGTGAATTTTCTTCTTCTATTAACTATTCAATGCCTATCACTACAATTTATTTAAAGCATATGAGAAATATTGAAGAACAGAAGCACAAAGAAGAAGCTTTGAATTTAGAACGCGAAGAGGAGATATTACGTCAAACCGAAGCAATAGAAATACATCAGAAACAAGACATGGCATTACGGGACCAAGAGTTACACCTGCTGTTGCGACACCAACAGCAACAATTGCTACAAGAACAAGATAAGGAACAACGCTCTAGTCAACTACAAGCATTACAAATGCAAATTCTCCAGGAAAATGCCCGAATGCTACCGGCTGACTCGATTAAAGCCGAAAGTTTAGAAAGACACGATTCATTCCCGTTCTCCTTTTTCGGCATCAACACCAAAAACGGCTGCAATTTATTAAATGGATTCATGATCAAGGTGAGTTATAGATTAAAATGAAGCTCACGTATTTTCCAAACGAAAAAGACTAATCTAGTTATCACAGGATCGTGTTGGAAATCATTCATGTTGTCGCCAAGTGTTCTATTTTCATTTTCACTGCCATTCGTAGGGCATTGATATCATATTTTTAGCGACACTCGTATTTTGCTTTCATGTCTACATTTCTTTTATCTTGATACAACAATATTGATTTTGCGCATTGTTTTGATTAGAGCATTAAGTTATCTTTATTCCTCATTATACCTAACAATAATGAGTTATAATCAAATAAGTGATAACAGTCCATTGACATGGTCTTGTTGTCGTATCATGATATAAGTGCTCATCACCTCGTTCAAACTAATTTAGCACGATTAGAAAGGTTCAAAAAGGTAAATCAATAATTTTCTAACTGTTAATAAGGAGGGAAACCCTTCTAAAATTTTTATTGCTCTAAATATTACCTAAGAGCTCTAAGTTTGAAATGAACGTTTCGAGCATTTGCGCATCAATAACACTAATTCTATGAAATTAAAACATCTGTGACCATCAAATGAAATGGACATTAAATGAACATTATTAAAAAATGAGTCAGCACACTTCAATCACATAATACACCAAAAAAATGTTTAGAACACAAAAGGGGAAAAATACAATCAACTATCAATTGAGCACTCCTGACTGGTAAGAACTAAGATGGTTATTCAAAATTGGCTTCGTCGTAAAATGAGAAATATGACATTTTGAATTGACGAATATTTTGCTCCCAAAAATTTCTATAAGTTGTTCAAGTCAAACAGGTATATCTCGTTTCTTTGGCTTCATTCTGATGTATTGGTCTGCGTGGTTCCTAATTCATGAATGTGGAGGCTACAAAACCAATGGGAGGCTGTTCGATAACTTCTATGACGATGCTAAGCGCCCGTGGAGCCTAAAATGCGGGATGCGAATCTCGCCTACTCGTGCACTTTTTGCGCAGATAAATTGATAAACCAGGAAGGCCGGTATCGCGGTTGCAGGTTTGCCCTGAAATGAGACAAATAAGCGATACTACTCTTATGAACGAGTATTACTCTGAAAATAATTTTGGAGGTCATTCTTTCGGATGAAAGAGTTTTCCCCTGGTTTTATAAGCACTGACCTTTTACTTAAAAAATTTGCTCTTCATTCTACCAAAAAACAAAAATTTTGTAGATTCATTTATTTTTATTACCATGTTTCAGCCTAAGATTCATGTAAACGATAAAGTAAACTTGACCATTTTTCGTAAATATCAGTCAAGACTATATTGAGTTATAATAGTCCAAGTGATTAAATCGCATCTCTTTGGTTTTAAGGACAAAGTAGTAACATTCGCAGACAGGTAGTCTGCGTTGCGGACCTACCTTGTTTGGAAACTTAGTTGAACCCAACGATCATCGGAGGAATACGAGAGAATGGAATCGTGCTCTGGGCTGAACAGTGGCTGAGCATCATGGTAATCATTATCGCACAGACGGCCTATCAGTAACTCCCATTCAATAATTAAGACTTTGGTGATCAATGACATTTACCTATAACCTTGAATAGCTTTACGATATTTGGCAGCACGAGATTCTGGGATCAGTAAATTCTAGAATCGGTGTACATTTTCAATTTCAAACGAATTTCAAATGATCTTAGCTCCTACCTATCAGAAGCAATTTTGGTTGACATAACACTGAAAAAAATATGAATCATATTAGACTTAATTGTGAGTATCAGGTCTCTCAATATTTATCAATCAATTTATGAATACGCTCCGACCGTCGACTTGAGAATGCAGGAAATTTGTATCCCCATGTTCATGGCGGTATTTTAATTTGTATTTCAGTAACATAACTTTATCAGATTATGTCTTCAAATAGTGATTATTAATTTTGTTGAACGTTCATCGTCGTTTGGATGTTTCAAAACCAGCAGGTAATTGAGACAGGAAAATAATGAAAGATGTACTGATAAAAAACTTCCAACACACGCTAACGCAGGAGAACAGAAGAAGGAAACCTTTCTAACATTTGGAGTACTTCTCTCTAAATACATTTGGATCACTTCTCTCTAAATAGATTTGGATCACTTCTCTCTAAATAGATTTGGATCACTTCTCTCTAAATACATTTGGATCACTTCTCTCTAAATAGATTTGGATCACTTCTCTCTAAATACATTTGGATCACTTCTCTCTAAATAGATTTGGATCACTTCTCTCTAAATAGATTTGGAGCACTCAACTTGAAATGGGTAGTTCACTGAACGTACATCAGAGGAACTGAAGATCAAAAGTGAAATGGGAGATACAGATGGTAATCTTTATATGGTCGACATTATGAGGGTTGTTGATATCGAAATGCCCTCGTGAATGAATAATCATGTAGAACTCGTTCACTCGTAATTGTGGTGCTATTCCATTCAACTGCTCAATGATGAAATTAAATGCGTAATATCTTGAAGACATACGTCAACGATTGTTTAGTTTATTGATGATAGGAGACGAGAATTATCACTGACAAGAAAAGCTTTCAGTATTGATACACTGTTAGTGGCAGCACGCTCTCACGGGCGCACCTCAGGGAGATGGATCTGCCTATACTTCCTTTGATGTCACTAGCTCCGCGCGCCAATTGAACCGAGTGTGCCCTATGCTAAGCATTGTGTATGAGCGTTAGGAACTAACGTTTTTTTAAGAAATTAGAGTTAGTTTAAAAGCATGAACATTAATATCAAAGTATATCTAGATTATTAGCTTCATATAGAGGATTCTCTATTAGTTTGTTTAATTGTTTAACCTATTCCGTGGAGACTTGATGGACTGCCTTCTTGGAGTATACAAGTACATTTAGGTTACTTTACCCATAGACTTCTGTCAATAGCTGAACTCCCCGAGGGACTTCTGTCTTTCGTTCTCACTTTGCTTCTTTCAATTTTGATACTTCTTCATTATCTCTTTTAATCTTTTCTTCCTCTTCCATTCTACCTTTGTGTTTGTACCTGCTGAGTATCATGTATGTGAACGCATCTTGTGCATGGGTTCCGTTTTTTACAGTAAGCACTAAATAGTCCCTTCTCTTCGCTCTTTCGAGACCGTCTTTGTTGTGGCTTGAGAGACTTCAAGTTAAATATTGATAGTAAAAATTTAATACAAATCAATTATTCGGACTATCAATCCATTTAAAACAGGAAATCTGAGACAAAACTAGACGCGAGATGATTAAACTACAGAAAACCGAAAAATAACCCTAAGTGTAAAATTCCCAATGATTTTTTTTTATCAAAAATGGGATAAATATAAATAAGCGAAAACAGAAAAAACACGACGTTAAAAAAATGTCGAAAAACAGTGCTAATGGAGTATGTGTTGGCGACAAGAAAGGGACGAGACTGGGTATCATTTAGGATAAGTTTTAGTTTAAAATGTACAGTAAGGGAAAAGGTACTCGTACTTACAGAGAGGAGATTTGACATTCATTTAATTGTTGGTAGGCTAGCATACACGATACTGACCAATTATAGTTTTTAATGGTGTCAATAAAATTTAGCATCTTGTTAGTAAAAGTACAAAAGTGTAAATAATACCATTTCAATAAAGTGTAAATAAGGATCTTAGCTGAAAAACATTTGTCTTACAAAGAAATTATGGTTTAACTTCATATTTCTTTGTTTTCTTTCATCGTTAATGAATTCAATAGAACTATAAGACTTGTAAAACTCTCTTGAATATTCAATCTTTTCAATAGAAGGTGAAGTTGGTAGGTAAGTGTACTACTTCATCTAAACTACATGCTTGTAAATGCTTCGTCGTTTTGCTAAATGCTGTTGTAATAATTTTAGTCAATTTCAGACTTCTCTAATGTATGAATTCATACGCAACAAAAACGTTCTTGGTACATGAAAAAAATGTTCAACCAAACAATTTTGTTCATAACATTGTGAGATGCGTTTACTCTTCGGGATTACTCCTACATATCCGTATAGTGAAATTAGGCGTTCGAAGTTCTGAGTGTTAGTGTATTGTTCATTCTTCAAGTTACGTTTGTTGAACCCGAGGTTAAAGTTGACCGGACCGACTCCCTTATAAATTCTATAGGCTTCCACGTTCAGCAACCAGGGACTACGGTTACGCTAACCTGTGGAAACTGCCGGTAAATCTCAACAGCATAAAAATATTAAGCTGGATTAAGTTTTCAACAGGTTAGCGAATTTTGATACCGTTGTAAAATTAATTTTAAATTGTCACCGTTAGTTCTCACTCGTAACCGTAGTCAATGGGTAGCTCTCCTCAATTTCATGTAAAGTTTAGTTGGTTCTACGTTAGTTTAATTTTCAAAAAGATGTACTGCAGTGGTACAGTGCTCGGAACGTGAGAACTCACGAAACGCCTGTTTTTTCCTATTTTCATTCTTCCACTGTTTTTAAATGCATAAAGTGATTTGAAAAATGTTCTTGAGTCTCTCCGTGATGCAAATAATTAAGGTTGCCCAACTGATGCGAGGAACCAAGCGAACTCTTGTTATTCAGCCAATGTGCGCGAATGTTTCACTGACTGCTTGTCCAACGGCAAGTCATAACGTAGAATATTACAAGCACATTATACTGCACTGTAGGAACATTCTGAACATGCTTGCTGTGTTGTATCGAGATCTGTTGTGCTAGTGTTAGATTTTCGTTATTGAACACGTTTACTGCCCACGCTGTAGAATGGTGACTTTTAGTGTTTATATCTTTTGAATAGCGGCAGTGAACGTGTTGAGCCACTATTCTTCCCCAAGTGTAAAGCAACATGGCGACTAGAGTTCACCGTGCCCAGAATTATGCTAGGCATGGCAGTATCTGCACTCTTGCTGCACTGCTATCAGCTGTGGTTTTAAGGTGTCCGGCGTGGAGAGGGGGACTGCTCCGTGAACCCCTAAAACGAGCGAGCGGGCGTGCGAAGGGGGCTGACACTCCTCTCAGTGCTGCTGCGTGAATCTTGTTATCGGTTCTTTCCAGTTCATTTTTATCATTCGTGATTGTCTATTTCCAACGCAGCTGAACGAATGAATTATACCATAATCCTTTTTTGCATCTTGTTAGAACCTTCACATTCTTTAGAGGGCTAAATTTTTAACCTTTAAAATTGGGATGGTTACCTATGAAGCCCGCTGGTTGCACAGGGGCAGATTGTGTGCCGCTGCTTCTTCTTCTCTCTCGAGTTGAGTGACTCTTCTGGGGGGTGTGGGGCCGCAGTGTCACGAGAGCCGTGGTCGGGGTAGGTAGGTCAGTCGCGACGTCTGGTCTCTCGATCGGAACTTTTCTGCTTAAAGCCTTTTAATTTCGTCTCGGTTTGGTTCGATATTTCCCATTTTTACTGTTCATATGTGCATATGTTTTTCAGTGGAGATTTTTACATGCTAGCTTGATTCGTTGCAACAACAAAAATTAAATTTTTATATCGGAATTGTGTTTGAAAAGCTTAGCCGCTTTGCATTTTCATCGGAACGTAACGCGCACTCCTGGCCCTCTACCATCCTTTCCAGTTTGACGTGATGAAAATCTAAGCGAGATGGCTCACAGGAGGAAGGTTGCTCAAGTTGTGAAGGTAATTTTAGTGCTTTTTGTTATCAACAATCTTGTTAGTATTTTGTAACACGTTCGTACTTAGTCCTTTCGGGAAATGAAACTAAATAAAGCCAATTTAATGCGGTGATGCGCTTCCTGAAATATTAATGGATCTAGCATTGCAATCAAGATATGTCACATGTCACAAATATCCTCACCGCAATTGCACAAAACTCGTGATGCTATTAGCTGATTTGCCTTGGTTACTGCGTAGTTGAACACATTTTACCGATGTTGTTATAAGAAATATTTATTGAGACATTTAATTACGATTTACCCTCCGGTTGATAATTTTTCGTTGCGAAGTTCTCGTTGTTCCTCTGTTTACCCTAAGTATTTGCCCACTCGTGCGTCGTAGGTAATTATAATGAGGGCAAACGTAGTGTTTGTGTCACAAGACGCTCTTTCTTAATCTGTTTCTATTCTCACGTCCTAGACATCAGCCTTCGGGAAGAATCCAGTTTGTGTCAGGAATTGTTATCTCATGAATATTTTAAATCAGGATTACAATTACAAAATTCAGTTTTTGAAAATGTGTACGCGCACTCTCTGGTGTGTTTGTGGTTTTACGCACAATTTCTGTTGTGACATTCATCCGTACAATTCATCACAAGTGGAATTATTATAGGCCTATGTTAAAAACTAAACGAGGGATCTAAGCAGTTTTATTTTACAGTCAAAAGATTTAGAATGACCAGCGTTTTTGAAGCATTGTGTTGCGAGCCACGTCTTTTCATTATGTTACCCTCTACAAAAACGATGACTTTGAAGCAGTTAGGGGTATCCTGATATGCATGTATAGTAGTGGGCAAAGGAAGGATGTTATAGTTAAGCTCTATTGTCGATAGATACTTCGCGTGATGTGTGCACAGCGGGAGACTTCAGTGATGCACTGATGTTCAACGCCTGATGTAAAATACTGTAGCTCCACTCAGTTTCCTTTTACTGCTTTCTCTGTTCCAATGAAAGTATTGTTATGTAGGGCAGAAATTCTTATTCTAAGCTCATATCTTTGTAAAATTTGGTTAATGACGTTATTCCGTTGGATGCTGTATGCATAATCGAACTTGTATGATGTATGTTAAATACTGATGGAAAATATTCTTGTTAAATGGTGTAACTTCCAGCTTGTATAGACAGTGAACGAGTTTACGAGTACGTTTACTGACACAGAATCTGATCTTCTAATACAGTATTACCATATTACTATTTCACTTATTGTTGGTTGAGTAAGCTTAACGTTTGAAGATTGATGGTGGTTGTTCCAATTTCATGCGTGAACGATTTCATTCCTTATGTTACCACGTTTACGGCTATCAGTTAAATCAGATGAATCCCTCAATTGCGTGAACAAATTTAAAGAGTATGATGGATTATGCTGCATAGCACGTGTCATTTACAACATTTGGGTTTCTTATTTGCCTTCGTCTAATGGAAAATTAGTGTTAAAAAATACTCTAGTTTTACACACAAATAATGGTCCTAATGTATGTATATTAGTACAATTTATCTTTACTTTCTCCCTTCGTGAATGAATCCAATTAAACTACTGAACTCGTTAAACGTTCACGAATATTTCGCGTTTTTTAATGAGAGAAGATGAAAGTTGATAGATAAGTTTACTACTTTGCGCGTATGGGTTTCGTCGGTCTGCTGAATGCTGTTGTTTTAATTTTGGTTAATTTTCCTGTGAGATTAGCTTATTTTCTCTGCTGCTGATTTGGTTGTATAGAATTATGAACGCGATGCTCGAGGCGAACTAGCTCTAAATGATGGTATCACGTGCTTGAATTGGGAAACTTTTTGTTGGAGTTGGTGTGATTTTTAAACCAAATCTTTGCCATTACATGATCGTCATTAACATATTTTTAAGTTTCTTGTTTGTGTACTATTATGAAAGTCATAATTTAAAATTTAATTATGCAGTAATGTAAAAATACCAAAATCAAGGTAAAGATTAAAATATGTATTCGAGAAAAAACACCACGAGCTGCACTTGATTTTTTTTCATTTTAATATGTATTTAAATACCTTGAATTTGAATTGGTCGCTAAGCACACATTGTCCAATTGTCGAAACTGGAAAATATATAAGCGTTGCTCGCCAGTGGGAGAGATTCCGGGCAAGGTGAACCTGTCACCCACAAGCTCCCGAGAAGAAGACACTGCGGCTGTAGATTAACCTTGGAGCATCATGCTCTAAGGCTTGGTTAAACGGGAGGCCTCTCATCAGTATTCCTAGATAAATTCTCAATTTTATAAACGTGGACTGGAAATCATTGTTAGAAATCTTTCGAACACAATACACGCTCGTAAACAGCATTAACTTTTTTTTTTCTGTAAAAACACCGTTAATCATGTCTTGTTAACTCATTCTCGATAGTGAAAGTGTGACTTTTTTAACCAATTTTAGTGATTAGGGTGATTTGGTGTAGAGAACACTGTATTTTTTCACTTGAAAAAGTTTAATCTTCTGAGATTATTATTCTATTTAAGTTAGAGAATTCAACAAACTGTATTTTGGTTAAAATAAATTGATTCAGCCTTTAAAGATTCATAAATATTTTTTCTTGACAATGTTACTTACGGGTCTGCGGGGTGATAATCCTTTTATTCGCTTTGAATTTTTTTTTTTTAGTGTCTCAAATGGTTCAAACAGTTGAAAAGTGCCTCCATTCTCTTTCTAGGACGAAGCTGTTTGTCTCGGAGAAGTGGTTTTCTGAATTCGCCGTGTATTCTTGGTTGAAGCAAATCACGCCTATCTTTTACCGAAGAAGAAAATTGCGGTACTACATTTTGAGAATACCTCGTTGTCATGGAAATTCATGGTCACGCAGTTCTGAAGATCATTTGACTAGTACACTGTTCGTTTTCCTTTGCTATTTTGAAGAGGAAGTTGGTGGGTCTCTAGATTATATGTGTATTTTTTCTACAGTCGGCCGCGAATTTTTACTTTGGATTCATCAGCGGTTCTTTGACGACGATGATGATGATGATGAGCCTTTGACGACGATGATGAGCCAAAGTTTTTTAGCTAGTTAATTATGGCTTAATTTATTCAAGAATTTCATTTTTTCTAATGGGTTAGTCAGTTTATGGTAGTTATATCATTATTGTTTGTTCAATAACTTGCTGCTAGTTGGAATCACCATTGCTGTTCCATTTTAAAAACGTAATTTTAAGCCTCAAAGGCACACAATTGATTTTATCTGTTTTGATAGGAGTTAAGTATGAAATGGCGTCTTAGCATTATTTTTTTTAATCGTCTACCAATTCTTCTCATACAAGGTAGATTGTATCTATGCTAGTACCCAAAAAGACAATCCGTGTTTAACTTTTTTTCCACTTCTATTTTTCATGTAATTCTTTTGACCTATCCGACCAAATGATGATGTTCCAGTTTCTTTATTCTTCGGGATATTTGAGAGACTGCTATTACTAGGAATGTTTGCTTTGACGATGAATAAATAAACATAAATTATGTAACGTTGGCCAAAAATGGTGCCTTACTCGTCCTTTTTTTGTTTGGGCCAAGCTTTGGAAACGTGGCATTAGCTTGTTTGCCTGCTAATGCATTCATAGTGACTTCTGTGCTTGTATTTCACAATCAATCACATTAGTGAGTTCTTCATTTATTATGGGCTAGCTGTGCCATTACTAATTCTTTTGGATTCACGCTATTAATCACTTAATATTGATGGCTGTCGAATTATTTATTACTGGAAGTTCATGTTTTCACTTCTTTCTTCGTCAATTTTCTGTGAAAATTGAGTTCCTTGAATGCGGCTCTCCATCCATCCATTTCATAACTACTATTTATTATGAATCTTTTTCTTCATTGTCTGAGTAGCAGACGTACGAATCTTTGCCACGAGTCTTTTCATTTTTGTCTCTGCGAAATTTCTTTGCTTGGTTATGGTGTCTGGTGGAATGAGCGCGCCTCATTATGTTTCTTACAAATTTATCTATGTATAGTGTAACATTTCAGATTTTTTGTTGAGCTGTTCCCTCTGAGGAGGATACAACTATTGTATCTTTGGAAATTAGCACTCACAGGGGGAAAATGTGTGAGGGCCTAAGCTAAGAGTTAGGTAGGCATTCTTTTTGTTGAAATAAAATATTTTTGTTATGTGAATTACCACCTTTTTTCTTTTTCAAATTACTATTTCTATGCCCCTTCTGCATAGATTCCGCGTTAAATTATCTCCATACTAAATGGTGCCTTCCTCCTTTTTCTCTTTGGAACGTCTTTTTTCAGCTGTTAATAAGGCTTAAATTAACATCTATTCTAACCTTGTCTACTCTGTTGGAGTGTTAGGCATATATTTTTTCTCCTTTCTTAGTTATTTTGGTATGGGAGACTGGCATACATTGGAAGTGGCATTTTAGCTCAAATGTCCACGTTTCTGTATCTCTCTTCTCTACGTTTTTTGCCTCCTCAGGTTGCTGTCGCTTCTCATTTTTCCAGGCTGTAGATATCTGTGCGACCTCAGACATTACCTTTTTTTAAGCTCTTACATCGCCGCTACATAGATATTTTCTGAATAATGTTGAACTATTTCTTAATTTGATGGTTGCCCTAGTACCTCTGAATAATAGTTGACGATTGATGAGATAGCGGATAATTCGTAAATTTGGCAACAGTGCCGTTGCCTGTTAGTGTCGTCTCGAATTATAAATATGAAAATTCTTAATTTAACAGATACGATTAAGCCTGGAAAATGTTTTTGCGCGAGCGATCTCTTTTTGATTAACCAAAATACTTCATTTCATGTTTGTACTGTGGGAAAAATTATTGAAATCATTTTTCCGTCATGAATAAAAAGAAAATTCCTGTTCGGTTTTCACACATCAAGGATTTGAACTATACGTTTTTCTTTAAATTTGGTAGAAACTTCTCTTCGTATATAGAGTAGTTTTTGTCTGATAAACACAAATTATTGTTCGTGTTCATTCACAACTTTGCCTTCGTTGATTCTTCGACTTGTTCATATAATATGGCGAAGGACCAGTGCGTATGTGTGTGAAGGGGAAGGAGGAGAAGAGTTAGCTACTCATCGGTGCGATCATCTGAGAACAATCTCATCTACTGAACGTAAGACGTCGTCGCAGCTGGTGTCTCCTGCATCAAATTACAGACTGGATCAGTATTAAATTCGTCGTTGTCGTATTGCGACACGTGCCTAGAGTTTTGTGCTCAGCCACCTTAAAATTAATTATTCATACTCATTTCTTAAGAAATACTTCAAATAATTGCGTGAGGATTTTGGGAAAAGTTTTGTGTAGGAGAATGCCGTTTAGTTCGTCAAGTAAAAATGATTCAAAGGAATCTCATGTTTAATGTATGCTCATACTGAAATGTGAAGGTAGGTAGGTGGAACGTGCTCGACATCCTCGGGGGGAGACAACTGGGGGTTAGAGTTCACAGAGGTAAGAAGTGAGGTCCTGAGCTGAAGTTTAGGTAGGCCTTCCTTTTGTGGAAGTGGGCCATTTAAAAAATTTTTTGTTACGCACCACCTTTTGTCGGTTCACTGCTGTTCAGTTTTTCATCTCTTACTACTTTCTTCTTCAACTTTTATCTTGGTTTATATACTTCCTGACTTGCTGTTTCTATGCGTGAGCGATCTTATGTAGGATAATGCATTGTGCATAGATTACTCGTTTCCTTAACTCCATACTATCATAAATGATGCTTCTCTCCAAATCCCCACGAATTTTCGGGTTATTAAACTTATTAAATATAATCTAAAAATTTGATATATGCGCAGATTTGAGTTGTCATCTTTATGAACAATGTTAGTTTCTCAAAACACTGCTAATTATTCCGTAAACTTGATCAGTTGTCTAATTACTGCCGGTGCGTGTTTCCTTCTTCTTGACAACTGTCCAATAGAAGTTACTGCAACCGTCTAGTGGTACTTGTACGTACTAAATGATTCGGTTATTATAAAATGATATCAAATGCTTTCAGTAGTTCCTCCCTGCGCATCCTGTACTATTAATTATTGATGTTTTTATCAAGGTCATATGAAATTCGTCCCTTCAAGGGGCATAGGATAGGAGATAGGCTTTGGTTAGTCGTTTATATATCTTTGGTAATGGGACCGTCCCCACCAGAGGAGATTGTTAGGTTACCTCAGCTATAATAAACCTTCAGGACTTAAAAGCTTGGTCCCCACTTTGTTTCTTTCAGTTTTTGCACCTTCTCCGCTATCTCTCCTTGGCCTTTTCTTCCACTTACTTCTTAACTTGCTGTTTCTGTGTGCTGGGCATCCTTTTTGGAAATACAACTTGTGCATAGATTCCCTGATTTTTACAGTCCAAACTAAATGGTCTCTTCTCCTCACTCTCTTGATCACCTTTGTTGTACCGTGGGAATCTTAAACAAACTAATATACTATAATAATATGAAGTGGGTTACTTTGTTATGAGGGGCTTGAAATGAATGACTGTTTTTCTTTCTTCGCATCAAACATTTCTACTCTGTCAATGTCCGCTGAAATTTTTGCTTGAAGAATCTGCTGTTAGTATAATCAACTGATTATCTTATGATCGAATAAGCTGCGGTTTAAAGATCACGAGTTCATCCACATTAAACTTCCGCGAAATGTTTTTTCGAGCAGTGCGCGTCAGAGCGCTCGTACATAGGCTAGCACGCCAAGGGCAACCCTATCTCCGCTTCACCGCAACTCGCCCAGATATCGGATGAATTGACATTTGCATATGTTGCAGTGATAACTCGATCTCCACGCATCGTGTTTCGTTGTTAATTTGGCATGTGGCCTTGCTTGGGAATGCAGTGTTATTTTTCGTGTTTGTAAAGGAGCCGCACTGGATAACTTAATTCTTGTTTTATGGCATAGTTCTCCAACCCACTCTCATGGACGTGCGCGACCTTGGAGCTTCAAGTCTTTCTCTCGACATTATTGCTAATACGTTAGAGGCGATTACCGTAGGGAATAAATTTGAACGGGGAAACTTATTTCAAATTTACTTATTGAGGCGACGCTAATTTATTCATAAGGTATCACAAATAGAGACTGCATCAATTGTGTGAGAATTCCTCATCGGTCAGTCTACGAATTGTACTAGGGTTGGGCTGGGTTTGAGGGCGTGTCTACCTCGAACTTCTATGTCGCTTCTGCACTTCCTAGCAATAAATGAACAGTTCAGTTTCAACACGACCACCAGAAACATCGCCGTCTAAATTTAATTCTAAAATGTCAGTCTCAATGAGGTGCTCCATAAAAAGTTTGGTTGGAAGGATGACGGTATTTTTAAGACGCTCTGAGTCCCTTGTATTTGTAGAGTTCTTTTACTTCAAGCGTTAAGATCCTCCTAAAATAGATTATCCCGTGTTTTATGAATTGCTCCAAAGTCAATGAGGGATTTTTTGCTTTACTTACCATCAAACTACTTCAGCTCTTTGAACTTGACAACGCTTGTGTGACTGCGGTGGTAAAACCAGGAATATAATGATAATAATGATAATCTCTGAACATGAGATTGAAATATTTTCAATTCATTTTAGAAATTTATTGTTTCGTTTTTTAGGTTCATTGATGACACAGCAGCTCATTATGCCTGAGCGGAATGTGTTCAAAGCCCTCATTGCTTCGCGAATGAATGTCTTCTATATCATATCTGTTCCCTTCAAGGTAAAATTTCTTTTTGTTGTGAACCTTTGCGAGTCATGGTTGTTTTTGCTTTGGGGTATATCGAAGTTTAGCGGGCTAACTTCTTCTGTTATCAGTCGGATGGGCTAGCGCTGGTAGTCAGAAATTAATGGTAGTTTCCATGTATACAAGCAGGCTTGTTATTCTACTCGCTCCTAATTACTGAAGAGTAGCGATTTTGTCGCACTAGGTGTAGTTAGTGAGTTACGGAAATTATGATAACTTTCGCACAATAACGCCTAATTTTTTTACTTGTGCATCTAGTTTGAGAAATGCTCGTTCAATCTTGATTTCTAACATTCCTCATACATTCGGAGTAATTCACATCCGTTTTAATATTCAGTAATGCTTCAACAGTTCCATAACTCTCTGATTTTGATTTGTATCCATTTCTTTTGAATCGGTCTTATCAATCCTAGGTTTTAAATTTTTTTGCGCAAGTTTCCATTTTCTACTGAATAACTATTCTAGAATTCGAGCGAGTAGAATAAGTTATTTTAAACTTGAGAGTTATATGATAAAGCTTCGCTGTTTGCGTGTTGCCTTGGACATTGGTTACATACTTCAAGGTTGTCAAATTTTTTGTGTTGATTCCAACCTGGTTTAATATTTCGACTTGAATTTTACAATTACCGGTACTAGGCTTTTCATATTGTAATAGCACTGCATCCTACACTTCAATTGATCAGAATATGACACTTCCTTCGAATTTCTTGGGAGGAGTAGGAAACTGAGGTGCAAATTAGGCATTCTAAAATTTATTTCCTGGTTACTTGTTACATTTAATCGCGTGCTACGTTTTTCCCTAGTGATGAAATCTAATTAATAATAATGAAATCTAATTTCATTCCGCTACCATACAGGGAATTTAGGCAAATATGTTCTCATTGACGGGCAATTTATTTTTGTGCGTTTACTTTCTTCCTTTTCGAGTTGCTTCGAAGAAATGATGGACATCGACCTCGAGTATTGTACCTGTAAATGTTATAGTACAATGTGTGTAAAACTGTGTTATTGTTTCTGTAATCTCGGCGTCTACTGAGATTACGCTGTCACCTTGGGAGATGTGTAACATGGTCACTTTGACAGGCGTGTAACAAAGTCACTTTGGCAGATTTATTATGTGGTCACCTAGGCAAATTTTTAACTTAGTCACATTGGTGAATATGCTATGTGATATTCTTGGGAGATATGTTATGTAAGATGCTTAACCATGACAAATGTTTAACCATGCCATATATTTAACCATGACAAACGTTTAACCATGACAAATGTTTAACCATGACATGTTTAACCATTACAAACGTTTAACCATGACAAATGTTTAACCATGACAAATGTTTAACAATGATACATGTTTAACCATGGCAAATGTTTAACCATGACAAATGTTTAACCATGGCAAATATTTAATCATGATAAACGTTTAACAATGGCAAATGTTTAACCATGACAAATGTTTAACCATGACAAATGTTTAACCATGACAAATGTTTAACCATGACAAATATTTAACTATGACAAATGTTTAACTGTGACAATGTTTAACATGATCATCTTAGTAGATGTGTGACGAAATCACATTGGCAGAGGTGCAATGTGGTAACCTTGGCATATGTGTTACGTGTACTCCTTTTAATCCGAAAGAATACTCTCTTGGTTGTCAGATTTCTTCGGTTAAAATGAACATCGAGGACGGATTTACTGTTACGATTGCAATTTTTTTATGGCTTTAAGCCGTCTCCGTTTTTATTGTTCTCTAATCTCTTCTTACTGATCTCTATAAAATAGGATTTAGGTGGCTGATTTTATTTAGTTATGTTGCTTCATACACCGTGAAAGTTATTTGTTGTAAAATTCATCAAGTGTCTGGTCTTAGTTCTCATTCATTTCGTTTTTATTTTGTTTTATACTTTTGAAGTGGTCCTGTCCACTTCAATAGAATATTAACAATTTTTAGCTAACTATTATCGGGTAAGCTGTATTGCGGACCTTGAACCTGTGTTATTTTATCTTGTAAATAATTTTTCGTCTCCTCAGGATGGTGGTGGCTTGAATCCCAACCACGGTGATGGCAGCTCTGCTGGAAACACTGTTCCTGGAGCTTCGGCCATAGCCGATGCTTCTGCTGCTGATGATTCCAAGTCAGGTCAGCGAGCTCTGAAATTTTCATACTATTTTGACTTATGTAATTTTCGATTTTAGTTGTAAAGAAAAAAGACAGATTGAACTAACCTATAATCTAATCTAGAGAATAGTCGAAGTCTTATCTCACGCGCCATACTTATTCCATCTACGCAGCATCATTTTTTGGAAAAGTTTTTCCTGGGTTATTCTGATCCTACTGTTGCGCATGGTTGTAAGGGCCCTACGTATTTTACGTACTTTTTTTTCGTCGTCAAACTAAATAATGAAGCATTTTACTATCATTGATAAGTTTAGTTTTATTTTCTTTACATTATTCAAACTGGTTAGCGGTCAACTCGTTTAAAAAGATTGCTGGTACCATCAAATAGATGTGTGAATTATTTCTGTTATAAGCTCATCGAGTTATGGTGAAATTTATCAGTTTGAAATGGTGTCTTCATATATAGTCTTCATATATCACACTTATTGGTAGTTACTTGTTTAATATATTGATTTAGTAGGTCATCCCCATCAACTTCTTTCCGGAGTGGACAGAATTCAATACACTTGCTAATACAATTAAGATTTAGTAGGAAATTGCTACTGATGTACAGGGGTATCTTGATGATCTGCACTCCTCTCCTAATTTAATTACACGTTGCATTGGCGATTTCGTTTTTAAAGAAAAGGTGAGAGACCACAATTATTGAAGGCAAGATAGCAAATTGAATGAAACGAGAACTCATCTTTAAACTCAGCGATTGCGGAAGGATGCTGACGTAAATGTTTTGAGAGTACACCGTATAGAGTAAGATGTGATCTGATGCTGGTCCGAAAAGTCTCACTGGAAATCATTTAGGGAATTTTGATCGACGAGTTTTCCATCACAGAATCGTTTTTAAATGGAGTTCAAGTACAGCTTCAAGATGTCTACTCGTTTTATCTACTCGATGTCTACTCGTTTTTTTAGGACTCGAGGCTTAAAAGGTTAAGCTGATATTGTTATAGAATAGAAACCTCTTTCCTCATGGGCCAAGTGCGTAACGTTTCTATCCCCAAACGTAACTGAACTCGGCGATCTACTAACTGGCTGAGCGGTGGATGCAAGGTACGCCATGTGAGAAAGAACCGTTTACGCTGTAACGTACTCGTTTTATCAGCGTATGAGAAAGGACTCAAATGTTCATGAAATGCAGGAAATTGTTCCTAAATGATTCAATAACTCGCTAAATTCCTTGACGGAAAAATTTCTTGAGCCTGCAAATTTTTTGTACGATGAATGAAGGAAAGCGAGGTTAGAAGATGTCTTGAAAAACGATCCGTGTTGTCTTGAGAACGACGGTGAGATAGAACGACGCTGGCAGGCGCATATATTGCATGCTTGGGATGGGCTCCTGGGATGGCTTCTTTCTCTGAGCTTTGTTCCCCCGAGGAAAATTCCGGAGTACTTGAAAAATGATCGTAAATGAATATGAGATGGTAGAAAGCTTGTGAAGAATTTATGTCTTCAACTCACGATGACGCAGTTCTTTTCGACGAATTAAAGTAATTATTCTAGCTTGTCGCAATCCTCGTTTCACAGCGTGGATTGATGCATAAATAGATGCGGTCATGATGGAACCATGACAGTTCAGAGCTGTCATGTTCTTCAGCATCTATTTCTTTCTTTAATTTAAATCTTGGTAAACAAACTTCTTTCAATCTTGCTGTTCCTATAAGCAGGGTGTGGGGACACACCTTGTGCTTTGATTCCCCGTCCTTTTGTTCCATGCTGAATGGTTCTTTCTTTTTTCTCCTTTATAGTGGAAGGCATGTTCTCGTTTGAAAAAATCTTAAAATGACGTCCAATTTATTGTATGTCAACAAACGTCTACATCGATAGAAAATGTTGAATATTCATGCTTTGAATTTTTCGCCCTATCGTAACAAAGTTTTCATTAGGTTTACAGAAGTGCAGAAGTAAATTAGATCTGCACTCGCATTTTACCTGTGAAAGAACGAGAGGTAGCAGTATCTTGAGAGAAATACATAATTATAACGAGTTTTGAATTCATCCTTTACGCGAGTCAGGCACCTGTTTCCAAAGGTTTGAAGGGGCGCTGAGTGCTTATTAGTAGGTAGAAAGCTAGACTCGAACGATGACGTAGAAAGACTCACAATGGAGTATGGGCGAGGGGCTTAGGGTCGACGCGGCGAGGGAGAGGGCACGGCGAGAGGGAGAGTTCGGGGGAGCGAGAGGGCACAGATAGGAGGTAATATCGAGCTGCAGCGCTATGGATGTTCAGCGGGACTAGAGGCGGACGTAGGTTAGGGTAGAGGCTGTTAACGAAAACGGTCGCAACGCTGAACGCTTGTGAAAATTAAAAGCGCAATGTCAACGAATGACGTTCTGAATGACGAAATTTGTGTGGTATTGCTAATGAGAAAATCAATTATGTAGGTAACTGTTGGAGAAAGAACTGCGTTTGAACGGAAATGGAAAAAACGTAGGAAGTAGCTCCAGGAAGGTGAATTACTGAATTGATCTGCGTCTATTTAGATTACGCAATCCTACGAAGAGAAAACGGAGCGATTCTGCAAGAATGTAAGATAAAGTGCGCTGGATCATTTTAAGCTAGCATAAGATTTTTCTTAACAAGGACGGTGATAATTCTTTATGTTAATGAGAATCATAACGACTATTATTTAATTATTGCGCCGTAGGGAAGAAGGTGTGTAGGTGAGAGCCTGTTCCAGGGAAATGAGAGTTTCAATAGAGAAGCATGGAGTGGGAGTTCGGTGCAAAGAATGCTTGTGAGGGGTTGGTCCATACTACTGAGGTATGTGCGTGAGGATCCATGTTTTACGTACTATACGAATTTCAAAACAAAAACTTTGGAAAAAAGGCTCAAAAATGTTTTAGCCCGTAGAAATGTAAACATAAATCAAGGTATAAGTTCAAATTCCATGTTTTCAGCAGTTCTTATTAGTGATCAGGTGTATTTTATATTAGCCACGATAGGTCGATTTTCTTGCAATTCAGTCGTTTTAGCCTGTTTGAGTTTGCGTTTAGAAAAAAATAGACGTTCTGTGCTTAATGTGTACCGTTAATGTCATTCGTAATAACCAACACGTCTTGTGGCTCATAAGACGCACTAGTTTTCCAATTTTACTGCTGTGAAACCAATTTATCAGCTGTGTTACAGTGCAAGGTATGGGGAGGAAATTTTGTGGGTGTTCAGTACATTACTTAAAAGATTGCATTAAGCTGCGAAATATGAGAGAAATAGTCTTAGAATTATGAGGTATTTCCAGTAACTACGAAGGACTTGTAAAAATTTTTTCGAAGATACTGAGAAAAACATATTCGTGGGTTTGTTTGCTCCTATTATGTTAGATTCCTATGTATAGTTTATTTCATATCATCGAACGTCTGTTACCTCATATTCGTATTGTACATATTCGCATTTTCACTCAAGATCAACGGATTGGTGAGCCTGTTTTATGCTAAGAAATCAGTGTCTTTGAATTTTCCATCTAGATTTCAGTTCTCCATCCTCCCAATATCTCATTGGATTGTTATTGCTCTCCCTAGCATCAATGCGCGATTATTACCCATCTGTATGATCGTCAAATAATCTCCTCACTCGAGCACAAACAATACATTGAAGCCTTACCTTACTTCCTACGCAACTCAAACAATAATGAGTTGCAGATTCCTTTCCGTAGTTCAGGAAAGAGCGCTGAGCAACATCAGCGACCTGCACGTCATCTCTTTGTGATAAGTCGCAATCATTGCGCTTATTCCGTTGTATAATTCTTTACGCTCCTCCTGTAGACGACAGTGCAGTTACGCTCCTTGAAGTGTGATGTGACTGATTCGTTATAACTATTGCATTATTTTCAGTTGCTCTACGAATTCTAATGATCAATCTCGAAACTGGTGGCGATTATGTTGCCGATAGTTTCTTTTACCTCTCTTCTTGCTGTTCAAAGGTAATGACGAATAAGAACTTTTGAACAGATCGCTTATTGTTGGAATGGGACTAATAATTTATGCGGGAACATGGTTGCATTTCCAGCGCCTCCATATGCCATGGCCGACCAGTGAGGGCTCTGGTTGACTTGTGTGTCGGTTCATATGCAACGACCTACCAAAGATGAATACAGTTGGGCATGACTTGCGTAGGTGATGAGGAGCGGGCGGAGCTGCTGTCCTCACGTTATGAGAGCGAACTGGAAGCAAGAGTCGACGGCGTTATCCGAGGTACCAGTGTCCAGGGCTTTGTAGGAAATGCGGCGCTCTCACCGCCAGCAGCAGCAGCCCGGAGTCTCCCTCACGTGTTCGAAGGGTCCAATTGAGAGAGAGGCAGGGAGAGTAGCGGCATTGGGAGAGTTGATCAATAGTGGTGACCCCCTCCCTCTCACGAGCTAGCTCTCCTCACCTTGCCGCGCTGCTCTCCCTGCGTGCAGCCGCGCCTCTTATGTACCTCACTCCTCCGCCTTCTCCTTCATTCATCGGCCGCCGTACTTCCCCCTTTCGGCGGTCTCTTATTTCTAACTTGTTTTGCATCTACTTGCTTCCGTCTTTGTTTTCGCATTAATTGGCTTTCTGTATTAATCATTCCTTCATACCTGGTTTATCTTCAGTATTCTTCTTCGCGGTGTAATTTGGTTTCCCCAGTGTCCTTATAAATTTTAAGCAGTCTTGCACTCTATATTTGTTGCTAAAATCTACCTCACCATTCATTCTTTTTATCGCATTTAGCTGCATTTCTTCGGTAGCAACAGTTATTTCACTGTCACAGGGGAAACGAGAAACCGTGCGCCTAAAATTCAGAGTTCTTTCATAAGGAAGAGATTCAATTGAGCGACGCTATTACCTTGTATACCTCTTGTCAACGCACGAAATTGGATATTGGCTGCGGTGTTGTATCGCGAAAAGAGCTTGGTGTGATGGTTATGCTCACCGGCTGTTGGTCTCGCATGCTCGTGTATGGAAATTTCGTGTCACTTGGAAAGACTTGCAAAGTAGATGTATGGAAATCTCTTGTGAGCGATGTTTATATCTTCTATCCTTGATGCTGAAGATTATTGTTGTTCCAGATGCTGCAGATGAAAGCACACTAGTTGGATTGGTCGTATTTTGGGCGTATTACAGAAATATTGAATATTAGATCCATGAAGTTGGATAATGTCTTTCATTATTCTATGAGAATTGCAGCTAGAGACTTGATTTTAGGTAAAACGGCTTTTTACTGTCTTGAATAGGGCTTCACATGAAAATGAATTTTAATTTGACTGTGCCAGATGCAGCTGTACGCCTGAATGTAAACAGTTAACAATTGAAGTGAATAGCCGGCGAAACCAAATTCTACTTGGGATCAGAAAAGTAGCTGTGAGGTTAGCAACAAAAATTTATTAAATTGTGACTAAAAATGAATAGGATACTCGTTAGTTAATTCGTGAATGCTCATCACCGGAGTTAGATAGAAAGAAATGTCCAACGACATCTTTAATGATGGCCGCAGGTTAAGAGTTTATAAACAAATCTTGTGTAGTATCAGAAACGAACTATATGCGAGCGAAAAGTATGTTGTTGATAATATTTTTACTAATGATGAAAAAAGAAAAATTCTTAGCTAAGTAGGCTGAGAAATCTTAGTCTACCTTAAAATTATGCGATAAAATGTAATGATTCAATGACATGAATATCTAGGAAAAGATTAAAATATGATTACGCTGTAAAAAACTCATAAGGTTTAGTAATGTTTGAGGACGCGATGACGAGGGAAGAGAAGGAAGGGGGTCACTCTGTAAAGGGTGCTAGGACTCACGGGGATGTAATGACCTGAATGTAGCGGGGAGGATGTAGGAGTTGGGGAAGCGTTTGGTGGGGAGAATAAGTGTAGAGAGGGGCGCCGGCTCGACCACCTCTGATTCCTTCCTCCTCTCTCTTCGAGCGCTCCTCCCCGCCTAGCTCTTCCCCGCGTTCTCTTTGCGCACCTCGCATTGCTCGAACTACTCGCTTGTGCTTCGTCGTTGTCGCTCTTCTATGTTACTTGTTTGCGTCGTCGTCTACTTGCTAATCGCCATTTGCGATGTCATTATCATTGCATTGAATGGCCAAATGTATTTTAATTGATCGGTTACGAGAAGTCGTTTGAATACCGTTATTGAAATGAGTTATTCTGAGTAGCTGTGTAGCCAAAGGGCAGTGCTAACTGTGTCGTATTTATGCAATGAGGGTTATCGCTTGATTTGTTCACGCTATCGCCGAGTCACATTCTGTTACTTTTCTGTGTTTCCTCGTCGTTAATCCATTATTGTCCGCACATCTGTTTGTGTACAGTTTCATGTGAAGAGACCAATAGTATTTTGAATCTGACGAACTTAGTCTGTTTCGCGTTACTTCAAGTCATACAAATTTATAATATTTCCTTTCATGTTTTTTACTACGATATCGTTGAAGTTAGGGTCATTATAAATCAAATCTATTTACTTCTACTGAAATGTTAGCAACGAAACGTGGGTCCAAACAAAAAAAGGTGTTGTGTTGATTCTCTTTCGTCCTTCCAAAAAATGTCAACGTAAACGTGTCAGGTACACATTTATTTATTGAAGTATTTGAATGTACCGACTCGTAAGATTATTGAAATCTGTTTTTCACAGGAATAAAAGGACTTGTTCATTATACCGTAATTTAATGTCCAGACGGAGTTCCCTTATTCGGCATTTTATAATTATGATTGAAAATTCTTTTTGTTGTTTTTTCCCCCCTCGGGGGGATGCAACTATTGTGTCTATGGGAATTAGCGCTCTGAGGGGGGAAATATGTGAGGGCCCGAGCTGAGAGTTAGGTAGGCCTTCTTTTTGTTGAAATATAATGTTTATTTTTTGCCATGTTAAGGACCACCTTTTTCGGTTCGCTGCTGTTTTATTTTTCAGCACCTATTACTTTCTTTTTCAACTTTTATCTTGTTTCGTGAACTTCTTTCTCAACTTACTTCTGTCTATACCCCTTGTGCATAGATTACGCATTCCCTTATCTCCATACTAAATTGTGCCTTCCTACTTCCTCTCTTCGACATGCTCTTTTTTGTAGTGGTTAGGGAGGCTCAAACTAACATATAATCTAATCCTGTTTTTTTCGTGGTTCAGATAGAAGAATGAGTTTAATTTTGTTAAATTTTTTATATTTGTTTTTCTCTTTACTCGTACTGCCGCAAGATAAAAAGACTGTTGTGTGTCAGGATAATTCATCACAACCTAAACTCAAAAACCAATTAAAGTACAGATTCCATTTATTGAATTTGGGAATGATTAAACATGGATCAACGATTTTTCCGAACCAATAGTCCTCTAATGTTCTATGTATAAACTCATGAGGATAAGATGTCGGTTGGCGAGTTCGAGTTTCTAGTTGCGTTCGCTGTGCAGTGCTTCTGCGAATTTTTCACATGCCATGAACGAGAGCTGAAGACTGCAATTAGCTCTTCTTTCTGGACCATAAATGGTTATTCTTCAATGGTATGTGATCCTAGCCTGGCGCATTGCTTAGTGCAAATGGATTTACACACTCCCTACCAGATTAAGTGCGACTTGACCCACCGGTGGTCACTGAGGGGATTTTCATTATGCTGCTGACAGACCAGCAGTCACTCAATTTCGATAAATGCTTAAGAAAACGAAATGAAGGCGCGATCTATTTAATGTTCATTATTTTCAAACATTATTTTTAAACTATTGAACTTCAGTTTATCCCGGCGTACTCCCGGTTAAAATCGCATGATTGTCGTACCGTGCTGATTTATTTGGAAACTTTTTATTCATGGAACTAAATATATCATTTGTTTAAATTGCATCAAATTAGTTACGGGACTGTTTTAAATCGCAAAGAACCGAGTGATATGTAAACAGTCGTTGGAATTATTAAAGTTAGTTGTTGAATAATAAATTCCAAGCTGTGATCGTAACCCTTCCCAAAACGAATGCGTTGTGGCGTTCATTAAATTTCACTGACAGTCGAAATGCGGTCAGAAACTATAACGTCATCGAGAAAATAAAGCAGTTATTTTTTCGTTAATTGTTAAAACTTTCGACGGAGAACAGCGTTAGTTAGGTAATCATATTCTACTCTCTATTTGCGATAGTTGTTAGGGTGTACATTCTAATTCCTATTCGGTGTTTGCGAACAGCGCCACTTAATTACTTCTCATATTTTATTTACGAAGTCGTTTTGTTTTTTCGTTTGGTTGCTAAAGAAATCTCATAGATAAATTGGCCCAAAATATTAATATTGTTGAATACAAGATTTCTTGTTTATTCGTGCGTCTGATTAGGTACAATGCATGCGGTTGTCGTGAAAAAATGTTTATATCTCAAATGTCCTAAAAAGTCTCAAGTTGCCATCCCGCTTTCAATCCTTCGATGAAACTACAGTGCTCCTCCACACTGAGTACGCATTCTACTGTAGATGGGTGTAGCTAAAGTAGAGAGCTACATTGCTTCAAGTCTGAGCCCTATGAATATTTCGGATACCAGTAGGTGTGTCTCCCGATCATAATGGTTCAGGTCCCTGCTTTGACGGTGATTAGATGCTGGGGTTCACGTGTGTGCCTCACGTTGCTATGGGGACGCGTCTTATACAAGGAGCGCGTCTACGACCGAGCTTTGATACGGAAGCTTTCTTTCAACGCTCTAATTGTCCGGCAGACTCACCACCAGCGCGTTGCTGGCGTTAAGAGGTAGAGGCACACGTTCAAGCCGCGCATTTGTGTGTATTAAAAAAAGATTCTAAATTTTAATTTTCTTTGACTACGCGAGAATGCGACAGCACAACGTGTCACAAAAACCCGAACCGAGTATTTAATTTATACCAGTATCAGGAATACCATCATGAGAAAACCCGTATCAGTAATACCATCATAATTTTGCTTGAAATTAAATGCTTATGGTATTCTTATGATGGTATTACTGATACGGGAAAATGAATACTCGGTTCTGGTTTTCGTGGGACATACTGGATAATCTGAACAAAACGTCGGCATTTGCTCAGTCAGTGCTCATTCATTATGAACGTGATTGACATGTGAAATTATTTCAGACAAAGCCTGAGGTTTGACAGGGTTGTTCTACAAGTTTATGTGATTGTGACATCTGTCTCGTTTTAACGGGAATTGCCTTTAGATTCTTTCATTACGCTCAGCTTCAATCTCACGGGGACAGTTGTGCAGATCTCTTCTGCGGCTCGCATCAAGCTGCTGAGAGAGATGAATAAAGTCTCCTCAATTACCATAATTTATGGATAACTGAGCTAGCTAACTTAAGTCGTTTTTACAGAAGTGAAAGTGGAAGCTAGAGGAGGCGAGTGGATGCAGCAGGGGACTCCCGTCAAAACTGATCCCGTCACTAACGCCAAAAATGTAAATACCATTTAGTTTTTATTTAGTCAATACAGTTTTGAAAAATACTGCCTCTTAAAATATTTCATTTAACGTATTAATGTTTGCTTAGATGTGATTCACCTTCGAAATTAAAATCTAATTTCTGCCTTTATTTCTTTGTTTTTCACACTAAATTTGCTCAAAAAGTCAACTGAAATATTTTACTTTTCAGGCAGTGAATCTCGTAGGTAGTGTGCATTCGAAATTTCTCCATTCATTATTCTGTCATTATTTCATGTTACGAAACCAACATTTAAAATAAAGTGTTTCGAAAGTAACAAACCATCCTTAGAAAAACTGACACCTCGCACTCTGGGTTTTTCCTCGTACAGTCCCCGTGTCCCTCGCCTTCCTTGAGTGACCCTCCCGCCAGCATCGCCGATGATTCGTCCACAGGCGGCGGCCGCGACGAGGACGACGAGGAGGACGATCCTGACGATGATAAAGTGGACGCGCATCACGACCCAGAGAGACTCAAGGCTTTCAATGTGAGGCGTGGCTTGGTATTTCGAGGTTGATGATGCATTATGGGGGCTGAGGTGCGGCTTGATGTTATTTCAGAGGTGCTGAGGTAGTGCTCGAGGGTACTGAGAAGTGGCCAGCTGACATTTCAATGATGTTCAGATATTGTTGGATGCTGCTTAAAGCTTACTGAGGTGTGGCTTGATGTTATTTCAGAGGTGCTGAGGTAGTGCTCGAGGGTACTGAGAAGTGGCCAGCTGACATTTCAATAATGTTCAGATATTGTTGGATGCTGCTTAAAGCTCACTGAGGTGTGGCTTGATGTTATTTCAAGAGTGCTGAAATGGGACTTTATGTTGCTTCGAAGGAGTTCAGGTGTGGCATAGTATGAAGTTGCTTCAAGAGTGCTGAGGTTTTGCTGGGTATTGCCTTCGAGGTGTTGAGACATAGTATTAATTGTAAATTTCAAACCGGTAGCTTGGTGTTGCTTCTGGGGTGTTGAGACTTAGTATTATAAGTCGCTTTCAAGTGTGTAGCTGTATCCTAAATACTTCTTCTAGCGAATGGGAAGAGAACGAATGTATCCCACTACCTCTAATGGATCGCTGTATTGAAGTACAATAAAATAAAATACATATAAATGAGTTCTATGTGTTAATTTTTTCCCAGATGTTCGTGCGGTTGTTCGTGGACGAAAATTTGGATCGAATGGTGCCCATCAGCAAGCAGCCGAAAGACAAAATTCAGGCCATTATTGACGCGTGTGGTCGTCAGTTCCCGGAATTTTCGGAGAGAACCAGAAAGCGCATTCGGACATACCTGAAGAGCTGTCGGCGGAACAAGCGGACGAGAGATTCTAACGGCTGGGAGGTAAGGTTTGAGTTTGACTTTTTTTTTCACGGTCAAACTTTTATCGAAAAATATAGATTTGGTGCTTGGTTTTCACGGTTCAACTCTTATTGAAAAATAAAAATGTGGTGCCTGGTTCAGCAAAGAGCTTAAAGAAGAGCTTAGAGAAGATTTTAATCATCGGCCAGGAAGAAATTCCTATTCTGTGGTTTTTTGGTTCAAAAATTCTCAGGCTTAGTGACACAATTGATCTTAATTCGATCCATGTTTAAAAGAAACGTTCTTTCATGATCTATATAAATATTGTTGCCTCATTGAATAGGAACAACTGAGATCAGTGTGAGCCACTCATTTCAGTGCAAACCATTCAAATCGCGGCGAGGCACTCATTTAAACTATTCTTATCGATATTAAATAGCACATTTAATATCGATAAGAGTAGTTCATCCATTGTGTTGAAGGATTCTTGAGATCAGTGTAAACTACCCATTATCCAAGCAATTTTTCACACTCAGTGCGAGTTTTACTATGTTCATGTGCATTTTTAATATTGTAAGAGTTAATCAATACTTTTATGTCTTACCTAATGAGTGTTTTTTTAATTATGAATGATCTGAGCTTTTATTTGTAGATCTTTTAATTCAAAGATCATATTTCCATGCTTATAATTCTTGAAATAACTTGAAACACTTGATTCCTTTTTCAAAATGTTAGTTACAAATATCCTTTAAGAAGCGATTGGCAGTGGTTAATATTTTTCAATATTTGTTAGAAGTCTTAGAAGTGCTAACATTGTGGTATGTTCCTATAATCCATTGATTTCCAACCGTTCTTACAATACTAGTAGTGTATCACTGAAAACTAAATAAGTGTGGAATTATCAGAGCTGCGGTAAAAGAATGAGTACTACTAAAGAAATTGTTGGATTTTTAATTCGTAATTTCTCAGCAGGGAGGACGCCCCACGCCACCGCACCTGACGAGCCTACAGGCGGAGCAGCTGCTGGCGACTGCATGCGAGAATGAGGCCCAAAACGCCAAGAGAATGAGGCTTGGTCTCGACCCTGTCGCGCAGCCGCATCCATACCAGCAGCAGCAGCCGGCTATTGCTGTGGTGAGAAAACACGCTTTGAGTCTTTTCTTTTGCCTTGAAAGATACCTGTTGGCTGTCGCGACAGCAAGTTCTTGCTCATACAACACTACCACTCTGTCATAACAGTACATGGGACTCTTTTTGGCAGTCTCGGTTAAAGTCTTTATCTTCGTCTGTGTTCACGGACATTCACGTTCTTCCGAGAAAACAAACATGGTCCTACGTCGGTCTCGAGGAGGAAACGGATCATTGTCTGAAAAGCTCATTTTATCAGCCGATTGAAGCGTATTAGTGCTGATGTTGCACAATTCTTCCAGGTCCTCAATGAGGCCATTCGATAGATGAATGGATGAATGCAAATACCTTTTACTGGAACTCTGTTGCTAGAATCTGTCAATATTTAAGAACTCTGATATTGAGGTGCCGAGTGGGTGTTTCATTCGACCTCATCCATTACAACGCCTCCGTACCCCTGACTTAGTTGCTCATACCCTCAGTTTATTTATTTTCTTGAGTTCCTGGTTAGCCCCATTGTGGATTCAATAACTATTTAATCTATTTGCTTTTGTTTTATCTTGGTACAAAAATTATTTGTTATTTACAGATCTAGTATTTGTGGCAGATATTGCGTCGGTCTTGATGCGTTTAGGATAATTTCTTACGTTGAGATATGTGTTTTCTGTTTCAAGCCCGTAAAGATGTGTTTCAATCTCTTGTCAGCCTGATGCTGTGTAAATTTATTTTTTTAATTTTTTTTTGTAACAGGTTGGCTCCGATAAAGGTGTAACATTCATGGATGTAGCTGCCGTCGTCGCTAAATCTGAAGTCGGTAAGTGTCTTGAATTCGCCAGCCAAATCTGACCAGTCTTTAGTACGTATGATGCTCTCATTCTTTCTTATTTCCATGCTGCAAATTTAATGTTAGGCCACTCCTACGATTTGTCACTCGGCATTATTTTTCAAATCAAGCGGCAGTGCTTCTTTTAACTTACATAAAATTAACTTTCAAAACCTATCAACCTAGCTTTTACTCATAATTCCTTATATTTTGAACATAATACGATGACGATTATTTTATCTTTAAAATCGTGTGGATCATGCTAATGGGGAATTATTACTGCTCATGGTACTGGAAGATGGCCAGCATTTCTTTTGAGCTCTCCGTTACCTGTCATCATTGAGCTGCTGGTGAATCTTCGTGTCGTCGTTAGAAAACCAGATGCCATTCTCATAGAAGCCGCCATGACCTCGTGTAACACATGGGAAAACTATAAGCAAATTTGCGGGAAAAACCTTATAACTTGCGCATCCAGCGTGATTCCGAGTTTTATTACTTTGAGATAAGAAGTGAAATCGATTCGAGTTATGCTTGCTCACTTCAAATATGGACTCTAATCATTACCTCAGCTTACGTTTTGCTTCCGAAAGAATGGAAAAATTGGGTGCGAACACTTCCCGATTTTCATTATGACGATCTTCGTTTTTTGTTTTATCTTATTTCTGATGTTTCTTTGTTCAGTTTTATTTATTTGATTTTGTACTGGTGGTAGTGAAGTTATATGCTTCGTCGTAAAATCGTGTCTATGTAACAACTGATAGTTACTAAGTTTGAATAAATATGAAAAAATAAAAAATTAATAATAGGAAAACAACTGCGCACGAAAATTTGTCAAAAAATAATTATGATTTTTGTTTGTGGGGGTTTCGAAGCGTTCGCTTTATATCATTTTGTAGCACATGTGACGAAAATTTATTCGGATGTGAATCCACATGCAAATTTATGTCGATAAATAGGGTTCTGCCTCACTTTTTGAACCATTTTCTCAATTGCACTGTTTGATTTCGCTTTAGCGTCATTATTAAAACAGAAAATAGTTTAATCATATACAATGGCTGAGTTGTGGTTTACAAAACTCACAATATGCACTGCGTTTTGCCTTTAATTATCAGTACATTTGGAAGAGTATAATTTCGGGAAAGTGTTTTAATTTTTACGGCTTCTAGGCTTGTCATTGCCTCTAGACGTTTCACTTGGTCACTTTTTACAACATGCTTGGAATGGATAAAGCTCATACTGGCGACTGGTGTAGTCTGAGCGCATTATCTTTCTATTTCTAGTAATAAACCACTCATAGTGTCATGATATCAAAGTGCAATATTTAACAATTAACCTGTTACGATGCATTTGGAGGATAGTTAAACTTCCAAAGTGAAAGATAACATGGAATCTTTAATGACAGGTGCGAAGGCCCAGGTAGTCGAGGGCCGTGTGGTGAACGGTACGTCTGGCGGTGGAGTGGTGGGCGTCACAGCGGGGGGAGTGACGGTCTTTCAGCCCGTTGTCACCAGCCTACCGTCCACTACGTGTGTTTCACAACCGGCCACAGTCTACCATCAATCTCTACCACAAACGTATCAGAAAGTCGTCAGCGCTAATGGTTGGTTCTACCTTTATTCTGCCTTGGTTGGCCCATGGAACAATTCTCGGGTATTTATTTATTTGAAAAATTTAACTTGAAATCAATCTATCCTACCCAATTTTACCCTACTCCATTCTACCATTCTCTTCTATAGCAAATCTTGTTACTGCCTCTTCATTGTCATAAACGAGCAGCATTTTAATTCAGGTGTGTCACGATTAGTCTGTTTGCACAATTGAACATATCAATAACTGTAGGCATTCTACTTCTCGACTGTGCTACATGAATGAAATGTAGGAGTTAAAAGCCTCAAATGCCAACTAGTCAAGCGCCAGTAATGCCCCTCCCTCCTCAGAAAGTGTTTGTTTCCCAACTTTGTGTAAAAATTTGTTCAACCAAATGCTGGTCACCCTGTAAGTAGTTGTTGCAACCCTTACCATGTCATTTGATAGCCGATCTTAGCACCAAGTTCGTCTTGATAACTACTGCAGGGGATCCTCGAAAATTCAGTAAGCCAATATCAAGGTGAACTTGACGTTTTGATGCGCAGCTATCGCCCTTCTAAGCCTGCTTCTGTTTCTGCACAGCTGAGGAGTGCTCTGGGGCCAGTAACTTAGCAAAATTTTTCATTTCCATTTCAATACGTGAGGTGGAAATTCCCTCAAATGTTGTTTCTTTTTTGATATTTTATGTGTGAAAAAACATACTTTTCATATGAAGATTCTTTTTCTAGTTAATCAAGGTTATCACTGTGTGCCATAGTCTTATGTCGCGCCAGTTTTTGCTTCTGTTCGTGATTTTGTCAAGCACCGATAGCGGCTGAATGTGTAATTTTTTGCTTTAATATTATTCTTTTCCTGCTCCTTGGGGTATCCCAGCTACCCCACAATAATTAGTTACACTTGTTTCCAGTGTTTTTGTAGGTTCGGTTTTGTATTTACTTACACCTTATCTCTCCTCTACTCCATCACTTTTGAATGGAAATGCGCCGTACCGTGCAAGGATATTCCTGTACGAGCGTCTTTATTTATATCATTATTTTCATTTCTCCTTTTCGGATCATTGAAATATTCACGCTTTCGTTCACCAGTGCAACGAATTGTGTCTACTTCTCCAAGTTTCTCAACAATACGCGTTTTAATTACATGAAAGTAGAGGTTGAGCTTTGAATAATTGAATAAAATTAATTTTCAGGACCGACGGACCTAAGTATGCGCAGTGCAGCGTCTCAAGCTTCTTCTTCTTTGTCATCAACGTCAGGGGGTTCGCTTATGTCTTCGGTTTCATCTGGCAGCGCCAGTGTGAACGTACTACCCGCGTCTGCTGCTCTTGCCGTGGCCGGTGGCAACAACATTGTCATCACCAATAATAACAGCGCATTGAACGGCATTGGTGTCAACAGCAACTCCAGCATGAATGCGAGCAACGTGCTTGGTGTTAACGCTGTGCCCTGCAACACCTCAAACAACTGCACTTCTATTGCCTCTAACGCCACCGTTATCAACAACATTGGCAGCGGCGGAGTTGTGGTCAATAACAATCCCTCTACCGTGAATACGAATAGCAATTTTGGAGGCGGGCAGCCGTGCGCTATCAATATGACTAACAGCAACGCTGTGTCGAGTAGCAATCCTCCCGCTGCGCCTCCTTCGTCAGGCAAGTCACGCCCTTCCTTGAGTCCTGTGGAGGTGGCGGCGGTGAGGCAGCTCATCACAGGCTACAGGGAGAGTGCTGCTTTTTTACTCCGGTCAGCCGAGGAGTTACAAAACTTAATTCATCAACAAAACTCGTAGGTACGTTAGGTAGATGTCATTTTTTTCCTCTTTAATGAGTACGCTTGTGTTACTTCCAACAGAGTTTGCAAAACTTTCATCGTTGATGAAGATTCTCAAGTCTTTATCAGGACTCGCATAGAGTACGTCATGTGAACGTTAGTTTTGAGTATATGAGTTAGTAACCAGAAGGTTCAATAAAAACTCAACTCGAGCAGATTTTTGTTTTCTAAGACTTGATTGATGCGAATATTTTAAGTAGTGACGTAAAATGTCGATTCACAAGCAATGCTCATCTCGCGCTGTGCGATTTTAATGTTAATTGAGCGCGTGAGCTGTAAAAACACAAATTTGGGATCTGTTCAGTGGCTTGCATGGTGTTGGGCTGCTCATTCATGGTGCATGGCACATCATTGGATGGGCTACTGGAAGCCAGTGGTTTATCTAAAGCGTTAGCACCATCTTTCTCAGCAGAGCATCGAGGCTAAAGATTAAAGTTCGGCAGTGGGAGGATGATCGCCATTGGGTCTAATTTGTTTAAATCAGTAATTATAGGACAGCTTGTTTGACTCCATTCTGAAATGCTTGCACTTCAAAGATTGAAACTCTTACGTTTGAGTGTGTTCTGAGAATGTTAACGGTCTGGTCTGTTCCTGCGTCTCAGATTCTGAGACTCAACCTGGCGTCGTATTGCCAGTGAAAACTTTAAATTTTCAGTTCATGCGTGTGTTAAAAGTAAACTACAGGCTTTGACCTGTTTTCCGTGTATAATATGTTTTTTTTCTTCCCATCACCGTATATTGAGGGCTTTTATATCGAAGCAACGTGTATTTCTGTATTAAATTTCTTTTTTTGTTATCCCATATTTTAATAAGTTAATTTTAGCTGAATAATTTCGCATTAGTGTCAAGCTGGAAATACTGTAAAACTATTTACGTTCTGTTCGTGTGACGCCAAAGATAAGCTTAGTTTCTTATATTTTCTCTAACTAATGAGGTGAATTCATAGAATTGTGTTTAGTTTGAAAGTACACCTTTTGGTGTTTCCCCGTATCGAATATTGGGTAACTTTATTCCAGTTCTTCTACAGTACTTTTTCGTATCATTCCCTTTGAAATTTGGTAAGCTTCTTTTTATATGCATATTTGTACAGGCGCAGCCAGCTGTTCCCAATGCAGAAAATTTAACAAGACCATTTTCATTTCATTATTCACGAATGCGAATTGCATTTTTTATCTTAAAGGTTAAAATTACCGTTGAATCGATCATCATGCTGTAGTCTTCCGTTGATAATTTTACATTTCCTAGTTTATTCGAACGTAGAGGACGCTAACCAATTTCCAGTGATTTTTTGACCCTCAGCTCTCAAAAGTATAAAAGATTATTTGCTGGATTTTAGCCCACACATCTTGCTCAAGTGACTAAATTTTTGATGAATTTTCGGTTCATTTTTTGGACGTAAAATTGTAAACCATCAATATTTTCAGCCCAGTTCCTGTGACCTTGTAAGTTGAAGTTAAATTATTGCTTGGAATGTTAGTTTAGCATCTGTAACATCTCGCTGTTCCATGCTGTTGCTAATGTTGCTAATCTCATGCTGGCATTGTTTCCCTTATTGCTGACCGTTTCCCTTCTCTGTGCTGTAAGGTTATATGTTGAACTCTGGAAACCTTGTTCGAAATTTGATTTTCTCCGCGTGGTGTTCACGCTTAGCTCATTAGGGTCTTCTTTGTCACCTCTGTGAAAGTGTGCTTATCCAATCTTGTCCATCTGCAGGTGGCTGCAAATTTTCTGGTTGGTCCCTGTCTTACAAAAAGTTGTGTTAGTCGGTCTCTAGACGTGATGGAGCTCAACATTTCCAGAAACAGTTTTAGATTTTTTAGTCAATGTATAGTGGTTGTATTAGGACCGAGTGATGTTAGATGTACAAGTTTTTATAGCAGTGACTTCGGTCACACATTTATTCATCTTACAGAAAACGTGATTTTTTCAAAAGTGACTGTCATGATTTTATACGAGTTGTTATTCAAATCGAAACATGAAGTTAGTGATTATATTTCAACGGGTTGAAATTGGACAAACAACGTGCCGTTCTCAAGTTGGAGTTATCTGAAAAAATTTAGGTTTATTCTTTTAATAGATAAGCTTGTTTCGATATTAGTGTGATATTAAAACAACGTTGGGCACGAATGCTCCATTTTTAGCATGTCCAATTTGTTGTTGTGTCAGACTGATTTCATCTGAGTCACAGTGGAGAGTTATTGAAGAGCCTAAGTTTTGGGCAATTGTAGAATATGCAGTTATTACTAGCTGTTGTTGTGGTTCGTGAGATCCTGACTGGAATGTTAATTTTTGTGTTGTTCAGTTTTGCTTGTCATTTCGTGGTCACCTCTCCCTTAATTAAATCGAGGGACCGCACTGCAGTTCTACTTATTTTATAGTTATCCATTTTCTCAGTATTCCACCGAATTACTAAATCAAGCCTTATATAATCTTTTAATTCAAATACACATGAGTTTCCACCTGGAGCTATGATATGGAGAATATTAATGAGTCTCGTTTTGAGTTCTGATATTTTGACTCTAAAAGTAAGCGGTTACATAATGATAATTTTAAGTTTCACATGATCATTGTTCAAATCTAATGCATTAATTCTACCCATTTTATCTTAATTTTCATATTGAAATAGATACACTTTGTTAATTAATTCAATTTGATTCTGCATTTTCATTCAGTGCAGTTCACTCATCATTTTCCAATAGGTTGTGAGAGGACGATGCCGGGTGACGGCAAAAGCATGAGTGGCGGACTCGACTCACTTGCTCTAATCCCATGTGATCGAAGGCACTTCTTTTTATCTCTCGGGCTTTGCACTTTGTAGAAATTCGGGTAGTGTGAAAGTGGATTGCTCAGAAGATAACTCATGCGTGAACCATTGTTAGCCTTCCTTTAAAGCAGGTACTATATAGTCCATAAAATGTGGGTAATTTCTCATGCAGGTCCCCTCCCAGTCTGAGGAGATTCATGAAGCTTCCGTGTTTAGAGTTATCTCTGTGAGGTGTGCCGAGCGTCAGTTTGTACTGCGATGATTGTATGTATGCAATTATGCTTGCTGGAATGTATGTGTTGAGAATGAATGCAATTTTATTCAAACTGTCATTTTCGACTATGATTTTTATTGTAGTGTTTTTTTTTTAATTATTTTTTGTTTTGGTTTCATACTTCAAAAATCATAAGGTGTTCTAATACGTAACTTTTTAAAATTTGCTGTGGCAATTTTTTCTACATTAAATTCGAATTTACTTCTCAAGTTGAATTAAAAACGCATTGTGATTGTAATCGATTGGATCTTTTTAGAAAAGCGGTGCCGACAATAGTTCGCTTAAGTCGAGTATGATCTTGTCCTGTAGATTCACGCAAAAATAAATCTCAAAGTAGAAATAACTAGAATCTTTACGCCGCGTGCAGGAAACGCCACACTTTACCCGAGAAAATGATAAGTGCGCCCGAAAATTTCTGATATCTCTTGTAAGTAAAGTAATCTCACAGGTCTCATGTAAGCCCATTCAGATGCTGCGTCTTCCAGACGCGCATGAGGATGTCGAGTAAACGTTGCATCGTCGTTTGGCAGCGTGTAACCTCACGGGTTCTACGTACGTAACACGCTGCAGCTCATTTCCATGAATATTTTTGCCATTATACATTGTGGTGGTGCAAATACCTCGTCGTTTTACAGTTAGGGTTGCGTGAAGTTTTTTATTCCGTCTATAAGTTTCGTTGTTGACGTATGGCTTACATTGCCCTTATTTCGTACTTCATGTTCAAGATATATTCTGTGGCATTCCTTGTTCGGCCGAAGGTTTTTGTTCCATTTCATATTGTGAAAAACGATCTTTCTTTTTGATATTTTCAATTATTTACTCAGTGCAAATGAGTTTTTTTGTAACAATGTGTTCATATATCTGAAACTGGATGTTTTGTGATATTTTTCTATTATAATGACTGCTGTTAGCATGCTGCGTTGATTCACTTAGACGCTCTTGGTTCCATCTTTCTGTCTGGTCTTAGGGAATGGTTGAACGTGGACAATTTATTTTATTTCTGGAATTTGAAGTAAACTGGTTCGAAATGTTCCGAATTTCCGCGTGTATGATTAGAAAATGTCTCCAAATTTTGTGTGGCAAGGTATTCCTTGACAGGTTTGTCACCGTGTAGCTGTTAAGTAAATGGTCAACGTCATGTTAGAAGAATGCTTGAGTTCTCCCTGTTAGCAAATCTTTGTGAGGTGGACTACTCAACTCTTGTTGCTACCCTATGTGTAAAGAATGTAATATGGTATCTATATCTTATATGTGATCGTTTATAGGAACTCTGAATGTACATCTGGTCAAAATGTTAAGTAGTTTTTGTGGTAGTTTAGAACCAGCCACATCACGGATATCTAGTCCTGTCGTTGGAATAAAGAAATATTTCTACGATGAGTTTTTCTACCCCTCAGTGATATTCATCTAACTGTTGAAAAATGACATTTAATTTTGGATTTTTTGAAGTCTTGCTGACAGTTCGTCAGAATATTGAGTTACATCAAAGTTCATGAACAAAGTCATTATGAAGAAGTTAAAACTACTGATCTAACTTCAATCATGTTAGTGAGTCGATTTTAATGTGAAAAATTTGAAGTACCTACTGATTATGTACAGAAATCGTGGAGGTGAACTTAGCGCTGCTTCGTACGAACGTAGATTTTAGGAAGGGAGGAAAGCTAACTGCTCCAAATATAACAGCAAAATGTTAAAAATTAAGCAGCCTAGGTTATAACCTATTTTTTATTACAACGTATTTATTATACTTTCACAGCCCCGCTGGAAATTCGTATTGATGGTGCTAATTTACATCTGAGGACGGATTGAAGCCAAGACATGTTTTTTTAGGCCTCGTGTTATCCACCATCAAGGTGATCCTTTAAAACTTAGGGCAGTGAAATCTTCGCCTCTACTTTACCTCCACAAGTCATAACTTGTATCTAATAAAATGCTTTTCTCTCGGTTTCATCTTGCCGCTTACGAGACATTGTTGGTAACTCATTGGAAAATTTGTTCGTGTAATATAAATTGACGTTTCAACACGAAAAAAATCAATCAAATTGTGCTCTCCCAAAAGAATCTTATAAATGTGAATCGTGGTTCTGCGACGATAACTGGACATAATTGTAGCAGGAAATTCTCGCATGGTGGTAGGAAGTGACCCGCATCCTTATTTCTAATTAAAGAAAGAAACACAAGTGTTTAGAAAATATTTACATGGGCGTCAATGACTACAAAATTTGCTGCAACACCTTTTTACACGAATTTCCGTGGATGCAAGCGCCCTTTCTCACTAAGCCTCGGTGAAATACAATTTTATGGTTTTCATGTTATGAACTGAACTTGAATTAAACGCTATTACTGTTTGTGTAAATTCAATTTTGTACCTGTTCCATACTTGGTGGAAAATGACTTGAGGGTAGCAAAGAACAGAGCGGGAACAAAAGAAAGATAAAAAGCTCTGTAGAGTGGTTATTTGAAAACAAACTATAGCCCCAGAAAATTTTCAAATAATTCATCATAAGCAGAAAATCAATTGTTATCCTCTTGATTTTGACTTGGTTGTAATCCTCTATTGTAAATTTGCTTTTCATAAACTGTAAGAAAATATGAGTTAAAATTCATTAAAATGTGAAAAATTATTGTGAAGAGGCGTTGTGAAATTTTTGCCTGATTTTATCTCCAAAGAATTTGTTCATCGTAGGAAAACAATACAAAAATTTTCAGCTGATTTTTAAGCAATGTATTTTCTACAAGTCGCACTTCAGCACAATCATTTCTTAGATCAATTGCACTGGACCAATGATTGAAAATGAAATTAGTTGTGGTTCAACTCATAAGGCATCCAACACATCCTCTACTAATGTATACAGTTCTATTTAATCTAGAGTACTCATCCTAATCATGTGCTAGACGGATAAAATAGTTAAGAATGAAATGTAACATTCATTTTGTAATATTATGATAATGATTCTTTAAGCAAGAACTACATTGTGTCGAGTAGTCTTAGAATTATTACCATTCAGAACATTTGGCCTTTCATTTATGAATTTTCCAAGTGAGAGGAGGTAAATAATTTTAACAGCAGGCTTTATCAATACCTAGATAAAGAATAACAGCCTAGACCATTTTTAACCCCCCAGTAGGTTTTTTTTGTCGGTTATTGCTAGGCAATGTTTTCCAGCCTTAATTCCCATTAACTGAAAAGTGCATCAAGATTGTTTTCTTTCTTCCGCAGAACTCATGAATCATTTGCCTTTAAGATAAAAGGTAAGCCTTTAAGGTAACGCTTTCAAGAAACAAACATAATAACTTGGTTCATAGTGTAGATTGATATTCTTCCAACGAACGTCTCATGAAGGCACGACCTGCATAGTTCCACTTAGCTTTGGTATTGTGGTGTCTGGCAACGAGCACTGGCACTGGTCTTTTTCGCAGCAGCACATGACTGCGCCTCAGAACGAGAGCTCTGGTGTCGAAGGGAGGTCGTGCTTTTCGAGCTCTTTAATAGAGCTCTGGCGTGCGGACACGAAATTGTGTAGAAAAGGTTGTGCGAGCCTGAAGTGCGATGTCTTCTTTTCTCAAGTCCATTTTTCACTCCTCGAACAAGCATAAAAGTGAGTAACTCGTCATATTGGTGAGTTATTCAAATGTTCCAGAGCATACAAGATTAATTTCTGTTGAAAGATTTTAATTACTTTGTTGACGCGGTGAGTGCAGCTGTTCATGACGCAGAATTTGGCTTGATTAGAAATAACTTCCTGCCCAGGAATTGTGTTCGCAAGTTTCAATTATCTCCTACTTCCCCGAGACCATCAGATGTGTAAATGGTTTAATGTGCAAGTTACATTAAAATAGGACTTCACTCTACACGTATTCGACCTGCTTATTCTAAAGTTGAGACTCGTGTAAGCATAATTTGCTGCATGTGGTTTTCAATCTTTCGTTCAAAACAAACGACACAGCAGTCGCAACCCGGAAACTCGCTATGCTTCTATACCTCATTGCTCGGGGAACGGCATTTGATACCTAAACTCTAGGCCTATTCAGACCTATACGCGCGAGTCTTCCACTGGACAAAGACTCTGTGCAACATCGTTCAATTGTATCTTTTAAATTTTATTAGTGCTGGGACGTCCATCTTCTGCTGCAGGAATAATGCCTACATGTTGGGTAACGCGTTTTATGAACCGTCTACACTCAGATTTTACAATTCTGTGAAACGTAAACTTGGGAGTGCTTGCTCTGTCCATGCGCTGCGTTTGTTATAAATTAGTGTCCCCTCTTTGGACTTCGAAATCTGCTTGCAATTGACCGCAAGTATCCTCTTCGGAAACGCACATTTGCAGTTACTTTTTTTACAGCTCTTCTTCAAAGATGCAATTGCTTTTAACTGTGATTACCTTTACGAGGACGAGTTATACGCTACGGGAATTGAACCATGCGGTACGGTAGATGCTTCTGCTTCATTTTAGTTTTCAAAAGACGTAAATTTCCCTCGTGATTACGGCAAGAAAGCTTTCTCCTTGCAGGCTTCAGTTTTGTGAGCTTGGTCGACATCGATAAAGGCTAGTTTATAAGGGTGTACCCAGAAGTTTTATGGTTCAACATTGGGAGCTGTTTCTGGTTGGCTTGGTATGATGCTTGACACTTCCCGCACTGTCAGATCATTGGAGGTGAAATTCAACTGCGAACGATAGTTCGTAAGTATTATCTTGGTAAGGTAATTTCCTGGAATCCACCGAAGGGCTTCGAAAGCATGTCTAAACGTTAAATTAACGGATCTGCCACTCATGAAAGAGCCGTCAGAGACATAATTTATAATAAGTAGGGGGTGGAATAATTGTCATGCTGATGGAACTGAATTCAAATGGTTCCCAAAATTTCTTCATCACTGGTTTCCATCCCCAGCCATAGGAAAGCAAAATATTAAGGTCTACGCGAGACTAGACATGCTTATGTAATCCATTAATTTCCCTCGACCCAAGAAATGCCGTTCCATGTAGTGCCGCTGGCAGCGGCGCTGCGAACATGGCGGCATCTCGAGTCGAGCTTTCCAGCAGAGTTATGGCGATTTTATTTCCAGCGGACAGAATTATGGGACCAGAGACGTGTTTACGAAGGCTGTTAGCTCTGCGAGGAAGTCCTAGTTTGTGTAATTTGGACCCTGGTTCATAATATATAGTTGCTTCAAAAATTTGAAAATTTGTAGGTTGGAAGGAACTCTTTCGCCGTAACGTTGCATGTGGTTACATGACTTCTTGTAGCAGTCAGTTGCTGCGAAACTAAGCTGTCGAAATGTAACTATTTAAATTAAGTCAGATGCCAATGAGTTGAAGTGAGGAGGGTGTACAAATGCAGAAGCTTCTATAAACGAAAAGTATCAAAGGGCTTATAATATCGTATGCCGACTTCTTTTAAATGTGCATCCTTAATGTTCCCATGGTTCGGAGGTTCCAGTAGAGTTCACGTCGAACTTGAATTTTAATTATTCGTTGTACGGATAATGGTCTGTTTGAAGTGAACTGATCTTGTATGAATATATCTTCGCCGTAGTGACACTTGACAAGGACGAACGCATTAGAAACCACCATGTCCATAAGTTGTGAAACGAGTCCTTCCAGGGGAATTGGCTCTCCCGGGAGGAAAATGAGGGTTCTCTAGCAGAAAGTAAAGTGGGTTTTCCTGTGGTTAAAATTTACGTTTTTTAGGTTTAATCCTACGCATTCAACTTTTATCTCCTTTCATAAAATTGTAGAAATCCTGTGCGTAGGATGTGAGGGACATCTTGTGCATATTAAATATCCTTGAAGGTACTCTTGATTCCGAACTACATATTCTTTGTTCTTCAAAAGAGCATGTAGGCAATAGGCAATTATGCATGGTTTAGCTGAGGCGGCTGAAGCGTAAAACATTTTGAAACTTAATTGTTCCAATTTAAGATTGAACAATTGTCTTCTTAAGTCACGGCTTGCCGAACCGAGTTAATGTTCAGCTACGAAAGCACAGCAATACTAAAATTCGAAGAAATAGAAACCGATTTTCGCCTGTTCGAAATCTCAAACTTTTGATTTATCAAATGTGTTGTAACGAGTACGTGATTGCTAGTGTTAAGCTTATGCACAACACGTGAATGTGCGCATGTTGCGTACATTAGACATGTCTGAGAATCTATAACCTTGAATTGAAACTTCGAACGCAGTATTTATCCATCAACTCCTGAGCTGTGTTGGACATAGATGTCTCGGTACGGAATGTTTTCGAAAACAGTCGGGAACCTCAAACGCAAGACGAAGCAAGATTCCTTACTTGCACAAGAAATTTTTGAAGTGAAGTTTCTGTGGCACATTTAGCTTATAGTGCTACCATCATAGTCTCTCTGGACTTCACTCATTTATGTAGGAAATAATTTTCGTGCTTGTCCACGGCCGAAATAACCAGATGCAATTAAATTTCTAATGAATTAAGTTTGAACAGACTGCGAATTTTAACTTGACCGATTTCCACTTGAAAAACTGTGAAACGAGGTACTAACTTAGCACCCTGTAGAAGAGGGGTACAACGGATCTATGGGAACTAGTGTTCCTATGGGGAACGGCGGAGGTCCCGTGTGGAGGCATTTTCATGTTGTGATGATGAATTGATTTTGAATTGAGTAATAGACCAAATTACTTCTGCTCACTTCTTTCCTGTTTTTCCACAGCTACTTCTTGAACTCGAGCTCCATTTATTTACTTTTACCTGCGTGTGCTTGTCGTAGCCGTGCGGTTGGAGAACCTACACCTTCCTTGAAGGTGTAGAGGGTTCGAATCCCGGCGCTATGTGGCGATTTTCTCCGTTGGGCATAGGGGAAAAACTTGAAGCACAATACCCTACTCAACCCAGGTGTCAGAGATGGATGCCGGTCTTGACTGGGGGAAACCGTCATGGCGTCCTGGCCTTACTTAAGAGGCATTTGAAAAACGAATGTCAAGGTGATAGGCATCAGGCTTGATTGTAAATGAAGCATACTTAGAAGCCGATGTTTGTTTAGGATTTGCTCCTATGCGCGTGATCTTTTCTTGAACGCACCTTGTGCATAGACATGCATGGGTAGCGCTTTCCCCTGACCCCATACTAAATTATGCCTTCCTCTTTCGTGTTTTTAGAACACCTTAGTGTGGCTAGTGACGCAAGAAAAAAATTGTGAAATCCAATATATTAGCCTCCAATTGCTAAGCACGTGTATAAATGTATGGCGATGTTCCAATGTGTTCTCTTACATGTTCAGTCGTGTGCGAGAAGCATTTGGTCTTTCACGCATGATTAACTGACAGAGGGAACACTTCGTTCCCCTTAATTTTTCCGGTCAATCATTGAAAAGGCAATTTGAAACATTTGATTTGATACATAATTACTATGTTTATTTTGAGAATTACCAAGAAAAGGTTTGGATGTTCAGGAGTCAATTTCATTAAAAATTAACTCACGCAATTCTTATTTTGCTAAAAAATCTTATTTCAACAGTCGAATGTTCAACACAAAGTTCGTCAATTTTTTCCTAAGATTAAGTAGATATTTAGGTGCATTTGCTAAAGTTTTTCTTAGAGAATCAACTCTGGTCGTAGCTGCTCTGGAGCTGCAGGATGTACAGTAAAGCTTGGATGCTCTCGAAACTCTCCCACAACAATGGCCAACTGTATAAACTAGAGCGGCAAAGAAAACGAATTGGACATTTACGTCTTCTTGCTCGTGTGCCTCAAAAAAGGTCAGAGTATATTTATGATATTGTTAATTTTCCTTGTAGCAGTCAGAGAATTTCCCGTTCCAAGTTAGCTCAAGATTTTCATTACAGATTGAAAATATTTGATCTTGAAACTCGGGACCATTTCCCAGTTTGAACGGAGGAATCTTCCCGAATTGTCGTCTCGTCACCAATTCATCTCTCGAATTCGACCTTCTCTTCATGGACGGAGCTTTCCAGTGCAGCTGTGGCCTCGAGCAGAGTTTTATTGTAAATTTTTCAAAATTTTTCACAATTCTTCGTCAGAGCTCGGTTACATTTTCTCTCAGGACGAGACACTTTCCAAGTATAATGCTCATCGATGCTATTTTATCTAGCACCGAAAGGTTTATCCATTTCAGGCTCGATAGCCATAAAACAGATATTTGATCTACAAAAACACTAGAAAGGCTTCAGTTAACATTGGGTTCTAAGGTTCCCAATTTGTAAACTGTCGTGAGGCAAACCATTGGATTATGACCGTAGATCTACTAAATCTAATAAGGGTAGTCGTCGTTGATTGAAGTGGCTAATGTTTCCACAGAAGCGCCTACCAGCGTTCATGAGCAGAGAATTTTCATTGCGGTGCCGCCTTCTCCATTACGTTACTCGAAAATTCTCAAAGGCGCTCTGAAAATGAACTATTCTTTGTGCCTTTTAGGCATGGCCCTTATCAGAGGAAGCCTTTCTTGGAGCGGCAGTCAGGAAGTTTATTTTCATAATGTATTCAGAGCGGCCTTCCTGCTTGTTTGGCAATGAATTTGACTCGGCGAAGAATTTGACTCCTTGCCGAGGCTCCCTATTCAAAACGGTTCACGTGACCAGTAATGTTGCTGCACTGTCTTGTAGGTAAAAACTTTAAACTAGAAATTTTTCACACTACTGTTTGAATTTCCTTTTTGCCTCGAGTTATGCGGCCCACTGATATTTAGTATTTAATACCTTGTAAATCTGCCATCAATAAACTTTCAAAATTCTGAAGCCGTGATCACGCTCGTGTGATAAATGGACGAATGAATAGGTCTGTGGTTAAGCTTTGATTAGCTTGTTTAATCAAATTTGGGTCGCTTAGCCTAGCTACCTTTACCTCAGGACTGTCTGTGGTTAGAAATGATTTTTATTTGACAGTGGTTAGTTCTAAACTCTAAGCTCAAGTTAGACGAAAAGCATTTTCTTGAAAAAAAGCTTCCACTGCACGCCGATAAGAGTATAAATAGTATTGGTCTTGCGGCGCTGTAATAAAAGAGCTTTAGTGGCGTATTTTTCACAAGATCGATTTCTCCATCGCTGCGTGGGCTATCGCACGGTCTCCCTCGGATGCAGCACATTGTTCGCTGCGAGATACGGTCCTCTTACCAATACGGTTTCGGGCGAATTTCTTTAGAGGACGAAGGGACTGAAGTAAAATCAGCTGACGTCGCACCTTTTCTAAATGGCTGACAAGGTAGTTCGGTATTGAATAGAGCGAAGCAAAGAAATGGTTCTCGTGTTGAAACTGGTCTTACCTTGATAAGATTCCATGAAATCTTCATTGAAATTCCAGGACGCTGATGTGATATGAGCTAAGCCTTCGATTGTACTGAGGAGGCTCGATTTTTTAGCGTGTGCAGTGTCCCTCGGAAAATATTGATACATTCAGAATGCAGTTGATGGTTTGCTGTAACTCGGTAAAATTTCAGTTTTTAACGTTACCGACCTTGAATCGGAGCATTTACCAACTTTTAACAATTAATTGGTTAACATGTTTACTCCTGCTATAATGACCTTCAACCATTTTTAGGTTCTGAACAAAGTTCACCGGTGTTTTTTTCTCGAAATTTCATGTTGAAAATTTGGTTTCAAACGATTGATGATTTTGCATAGATGAGAACGACACTTATACAGTAGTTTCCGGGGGAGTTGAAACTAAAAAATGTATTGATGGGAAATTTCCTTGAAAGGAAAATGGGTGGCTCTGGGCTGAAGGTCAGGTTGACTTTGGTTTTGTCGGAATGGCCGAAGACTTTTGCGTTGTAGACTTTCCTGGGATATTTGACTTTAAACTTTGAACCGTTATTTAATTGAACGAATTTAACCAGCAGGTTCTACGCACAGGGGCGTTGTGTGGGAGCATATCTTGTGCAAATATTTTCGGTTTTCTGAACTCTATTCCTGAAGAGGCCTGTATCCCTGCCCAAATTACAGCACCTGTGTTGCTAGGGAGGCTCCAACGAGCCTATCTTTCCTAATCGGGAACGTTTGAAAGAAGTTTCTTATTTTAGCTACAGAACGGTTAAATTGCAAATACCTACTTCAAAACATAGAGAATTGATGAAATTCTAATCGGCCTTTCCCCTCGAGGAGCTCTCGGATGTAGTTGACTACTTGCACTAGTTTTTTGTGACAAAAATTTCAAGCTAATTCTTATTTCATTGAGCATAGAATTATTGCCCCATTTAGATACAGGAAAAGCTAAGCGGGTGTGACGAACAAGCTGGTCGTACTCGTGCAGTTAATATCAAACGTTCACATCTTTTTGAAAATATTCAACGCAATTTTCGAATTTTCTCGTAGTCGGACGAGTTTTTAAGTTAGTCCTAATTCAAGTACTCGTGAAACGTTCATGCATTTCAGCTTACGTCAAGAGTAAACCAGTAGGAAAGATAAATTATTCGCTATAGACTTAGAAGAGAATCGGCAGAGGCACGTATTCTATAGCCTATGTGGAACCTGACTAGAGCTTGATTAGATAAAAGGCGATTTGCCTTTGAATATTCTTGGCCACTTCACTGTATGGATTTTCCTTTGCCGTTCTCAAGAGTCCGAAGTATCAACCATTCCTTTCTCTTGAATCTCAAAAGATGCTTCGGCTGTTTTTGCGAAAGTCATCCGGCTGCGCAAATAAAAACCGCGTTATTCCCTTGCTGGGTTTGTGAAGCATTTGTTTTTCCCTGGGAATCCTAGGGACCCTTCCAGAAACGTTTTGGGATTTTCGGCTTAGCAAAGCTTAGTTTCATTCAAAGATTTGGCCTCGAAGTAGGCGGGTGTGATCCATACTTAGTTCTGAGCCCCGCTGCGATGCACGGACCTGAACTGCTATGTTTGTGAAATTTAGTTGAACGAAGTTTTATAATCAATGATGGTGTTGGCGCAAGAACGCTTTTTTCATGCGAGATAAATTAATGAAATGATCGATTTATTTAGGTACTTTTAGAGAACGGCTTCGTATCCTGAGGGACAGGAATCGCAAATTAAGAAACAATTGGTTACCGGGAGGCTTGTTAGTGAAACCATCGTAGTCATTCATTCTATTCAAATGTTTCAATTCAAATTATGAATACCATTTTATTCTTTCGAAACCAAAGATTGCGTTTTCAAAAACCTTTTTTTTTGCATCAAGAGGGTAGCACAATACGTGCTCGACACCATCAGATCATCACCTCAGGGTAGCGCATTAGTAACAACACTGCAGATGTGATGCGTGCTCTAGCAAAAGTAACTGCCAAAGTTTTAGTTCCATGTAGTTAAACTAGTTTCCTCATAAACCAGGTGACCCCATTCTTTTAGACACTAGTACAAAAGTTTCCGGCCAGCTGAAGTTTTTCACTTTTTTCAAAGTGAATACCAAAGCGTCCAGGCGTTGAGATGAAGACGCATGGGCGGATACCGGTTTCTTTAGACTGGCGAGATCTTTTCTTTGATGGAGTCGGGTTTAGACAGACTGTAAATCACTCCAGATATTCTTCTGGATTGTGATGGACGACATGAATTCTAAATTACCTACCCGTGAAATACTGCCTTGGAGTTAAGCAATCAACGCATTGAATCGACTTGTTTAATTTTAAAGGTATAAGCGTTTTAATTTCTCGCAATTCTGTTCTGAAATATAAAGCTCGGCTTTTACGGCTTATACGTCTGGTACTAACAGAATACATGCCGTCATAGTTTACCAGCATTTTCCCAGTAATGCCATGAGCTGTTCGATATCTCCCCGCAGACGAAGAGCTGACCTCTGAAGTCCTATGGGGAGCTGGAATTGCGAAAGTGATAAAACGCGTTGCAGTGGGGACGGTCATGCGTTCAGTTTTAGTTCTGTGATGAACCAAATTTTGAATTACTTCAATAGCGTACGTGACTCCTCAGAGGGATAGATCAATTGCATCGATGGGAATTATGCCTCTCGGAGGGAATATGAGAGGTCCCGAGCTGGAGTCAAGTAAACCTTTCTTTGTCCAAATAATTTTTCTTTTGTTAAAGACACCCCTCGGGGGGATACAGCTATTGTATCTATGGGAATTAGCGCTCCCAGGGGGACAATGTGAGGGCCCGAGCTAAAGGTTAGGTCGGCTTTCCTTATGTTGCAGTAGAAAAGGATTTTGTTTTGTTACGGACCACCCTTTTTTCGGTTCACTGCTGTCCTGTTTTTCAACACCTACTACTTCCTTCTTCAACTTTGATCTTGTTTCATAATCTTCTTTCCCATCTTACTGTTTCTATGCCCTTTCTGCGTAGATTCCGCGTTTCCTTAACTCCATACTAAATGGTGCCTTCCTCCTTCCTCTCTTTGGATCGCATTTGTTGCTGCGGGTAGGGAGGCTAAAACTAACGACTAAACTAAACTAATTTGTTTTGTTACGGACCAACTTTGTTTCGGTTCACTGCTGTCCTGTTTTTTCAACACCTTCAACTTTCTCCTTCAACTTTGATCTTGTTTCATGAACTTTCTCATCTTACTGTTTCTATGCCTTTTCTGCATAGATTCCACGTTCCCTTAACTCCATACAAAATGGTGCCTTCTTCCTTCCTCTTTTGGATCTCATTTGTTTAGGATAGGGAGGCTTAAACTAACTAATAATCTAATCTAATCTTTGTTGAAGACAATCTCTTTTTCGGTTCACTGCTGTTCTGATTCTCAACACATACAACTTTTATCTCGTTCCATGGGCTCCGTTCTCAACTTACCGTTTCCATGCATCTTGTACACAATTCCGCGTTCCTTCAACTACTTACTTAATGGTGCCTTCTTTGCTTTGAAACGTCTTTGTTGCGGTTAGGGAGGCTTAAACTTCAACTTAATCCAATTGAATAGCGTACGTGAAGTACAGCTTTGAAATTTAAGTTGGTCGAATCTCGTCTTTACGACGTTTGATGGTTTCTCGTACAGGATAATCGGTTCGAAAAATCATAATTTGACGTAGCGAAATAGCATTGAAAATTGCACTCGAAGATCGTATGGTCTTGCTGCTAGACGGAAGTTGTTTGAGAGCATGTCTTAACCCTGATGGCGCATGATTTTCGCGTAATGCTGTTGCTGGTGGAAAAATCTGCCCATCTAGTTACCTAAAAATGTAGCTCTTGGATTTTGATGATCATTCTTCATGGCGTTTATTTCTTGTAGAATCCCTTCTCAAGGGGGAAAGCGATTAAATCTACAAGAATTGGCGCTCCCGAGTAGAACATGATAGATTTTGACTTGAAAGATGTTCCTATTGTAAAAATAGAACTTAGGCTTTATTACGGACCTTTTTCCGGTTCCCCGTTACTGTTATTCAGCACATACTTAATTCTTGAACGCTTTTTCGTGAACTTCATGAAGTTGCAGATTTAGTCTATGTGGAAATTATGTGGGAACACATCTTGTGTATGGATTCCCTATTCTCAGTTCTCCACACTAAATATGGGCTTCTTCCTTCCTCACTTGGAAACACCTTTGTGGTTAGAGAGGCTTAAACCAAACTCTTTTTTCTAGAGAATACCGAATCCTCCTGAGACATTGCCACACGTGTTCTCGTGATCAGCGAACTCAAATTAAAGTTGATCCTAAACTGTATTGCTCAAACGTTAATGCGAAGAATTTCAAACGTGAAGTTATTGGATATCGCAATTTCATGCTAACGCAACCCAGTTGTATTCCCGGTCTCGGGTGGCGATACATGGCTTCACGTTATAGTAGTGTGCTACTATTTTGGAATCTTTATTATTGTTGGTAATTGCGTTTGATATGCTCTGGAAAGTAACATCCACGTGCGACCTGTTACACGTAATAGCGAGAGCATGTGGAGGGTTGCCGAGGATAGGTTGGGAGAGTGAGATTTTGACGGCTGTAGAGGTCGGTTTGGCTACCTTTGCACTCCTCCGTGTATACTTTGGTCGGTGACTACGTTGTGCGTGATATGGCTCGTCTGAGCAAGGACGAGTAATAAAGACTAAAGTCCGGTGCTAGAAGACTCCGCCATAAGATAGTCACCGATGTGTGCAGCGGGATTGTATAGTTTTATGTAGCATAGTCACGCCGACCGGTCTTATCGTAAGTGGTATGTTTTAAAGAGTAATACCCTAATGTGGTTACCAATAAACGTAAGTTTCGCATTTTGTTGTTTTCTATGAAGGCCGGATTGAGAATAGCGCCACAAGTTTGGGTCTGGAAAACTAACATGAAGTTGGTGTAAACTCAAAAGAGAAGTTCGGTCGTAATTAGTTTTCAGGTGTTTTGGTAAACCCTTTTTGTTGGCGACTGTACCGAAGCCTGGGACGGCTCTGGAGTTTGTTGGCTGAGTCGAGCCGTGGATGCTGTGGAGATAAGTTGATGGATTAAGACGGACCCTGGAGAGCATTGAAAATGCGGTAGCAGCGTTACGACCCGTGCTTTACGTTGGTTAGGCTGGTGGAAGTGCGAGTCGCGCAGCCCAGGTTAATAGAAAATTCCGCGACCCCGACTAATCACGACTACCACAACGTTACCAAGTTTACCATTTTTATAGAGGGGACGGGGGCCCACGAGTTTTTCTGCAGGTATTTCGGTTATAACTTGAATTTTTAGCGCCCACTGCTTTTTTTTCAGTTGTCACGCTTTCTTTGCCATCCTACTTTCCTCCCCAGTTTTTGTGCGCAAGGTGTGTTGTGCGTAAATTCAGTTTTCTACAATTAATCCACTCATTTGATCATTCTCACTCGCTCGATATAGTTTCTTGTGGCTAGGGAGTAAACTGTTACATTTCCAGCGGTTTTCGGTTTTGGCGTTAGGAACAGGCTGTCAATATTGTTCTTCCTCGGGCATTTTAAGCTTGCCTAGTCTAAATTGGCGTCGTAGTTACAACTCGTGTGGTAAAGTGTTGCTGCTGTTAAATTGAATTACGTAGCCACAAGAGACGTGAAACCATGTCGAGGAAAGAAGCTTGCTATGCTACAGTTTGTATTTCAGGAGAGCACGCTCAGGAGAAAGATGTGAAATCGTAATCTATTACTAAGATAGGCCTATCAAAATACACAAGCTTAGGATAGGCAACAACGTAATTTTTCGGAGTTAGTTTCCGTTTTTCGGTGCCTGTTTCATTTTTCTAGCAAATTCCAATCCTGCTGTCCTTACGGACAACGAATTTTATGTACGAACAATACTTGACAGGAATTGGATTTATTTCATATTAGATGTCACTTTCTAGTTTCCTCTTCGGAAAACATTCCCTGTGGTCAAGGAAGCTTGAATTTATAAATCCTTTGAAACCATCTGATACGGAATTATAAATTAGCTCAATCTTTCAGTAACATTTATCGTAGTTTTTCTGGTTTTGCTGCGCTTGCTCGTCAAATTCAGGCTTACACAGTAGAATTTTACCCTTAGTTTTTCACTATGAAGAGCTTTTCTTGCTGCACTGATTAGAATTAACATTTTAGCTATATTGCGTCGCTTGAATTCAACTTGACGCACTCTTTTCAAGGTATTGAATTGAGGATGATAGATACGGAAAAGGATTCAAATTGAATACTAGCGTAAATTGTGAGCTTTGACCCCGTGATAGGAGTCCAAACTTGAGGACAGCAGTGCATCAACAAAAAAACGAATCCTCTCCGCCCTGTTGCTCGAGATGGGCGTGGTTGCTGCTGGTGGTGGCGGCAATCAGTTTTAAAGTTGAAGTGCTCTTTGGTAATGCGCTCATCCTCCCATGCGTACCTGCTTGCCGCTGTTGTGGAGCTCTTTGCTCTCCCGTGCGGCGCGCGCGTCTCCAGTCCCAGACGAGCGAGGAGAGCAGCGGCGGCTGCCATTAACATGGTTAATGCCAGACCGGATGCATACGCGGTGAAAAAAAACTAATTTTGTGCGTAGAACTCTTCAGGTTCTTGGCGTACGGCGTACCTATGTTCTTGAATAGTGAAAGTATTCCAACTGAAGCTAAATAGAATCGCCTAATTATTTGTTCATTGACAATTGTTCGTCAAATTAACGGAAGTTGAAGAACTTCAGTTTGATGTAATATGTGAATGAAATTAGGATATTTTTCTAGTTTACCGGAATTGTTCTTACCGTACAAAAAGGATGACGGTATTTCTTGTTGAAATACAAGTATTCTTAAGTTTCATTCAGTTGGTTTTAATTGATTCACTGCAATAATCTTTTCTGAAAAACGGAAGTAAAATTTGACCTAAAACTTTAAGACAGCACGTTGAAATATTACTAGTATCCACACAGCTTTTCTTCACTATCACGATCCACGTGAATCGGTGAGAGTTGACTTGATTTGAATAGCGCACTAAAATATTCTGGTTGTATTGAATTACGTGAACAAGTTGATGTGAAATTTGATAAGTAGTGGAGGCTCAGAATTTTAACACTTTGCTTTTACACGTGCCTATTGCTGAATGGTGGATACTAAAAAGTTCAAATTTTCAACTAACGGAGTTTTAGCGTCACGAACTAAAACTATACGAAGGACTCCAATTTTGGGTCCTGTCAAGACTCTAACTCGAGGTTCTTCTTAAACTTTTTTAAACTTGCTGCGAAGGCCAATTTCCGGCTCGGTTTCTTTCTCGAGCAAGCATCGTCATGAAAGGAGAGCTCATCGCTGGCCTAGATTCTGGCGCGGCCTTAGACGCTCCTGAGGGTAACCTACATTTAATGCTCGCTGTATTGGAACGGTACATGGCTCTGCAGGGAGGCAATTTGATTATAATCATTTATTTGCCTTGTCACGGTTCTTGAAAAGTTTGATTCACAGGGCCTGATTTCAATCTCATCCGTAAGCATTTGAATTTGTGAAGCGGGGACAGATTTTTAACAGACGGTCTTTTTTCAATCATTCACCGTTGAATCAGTTTGTGACTTATTAAACTTTCTTGAAGGTTGGAAGAGAATACACCTTTAATATCCATGAATATTGCTAAAGAAACTGAAACCTTGCTCGCGTGGCGTAATTAGTCAAGAGTCGAGAATTTGCTTGACTTCTTAACTAGAAAATATTTTTTGTTGAGAGTTTTTTCCTGTTTATGGCCTGTTTCTTAGCACACGTAACGTTTTAACGCGTGTCTTGTTCCGTTCACTTGACTTAGTTTCCGAACGCAGGGTTCTTGTGTGGGAACTGTCCTTATGCGAAGATTCCTTATTCCCTCTGAACTGAATTGTGGCTTGCCCTTCATTTCTCTGAATATCTTTGCTGTGGTAAGAGACTTTAAGCTATCATACCGTGTATAATTAACTTCCCCCATCAAGTGAGCGCACCCCTCAGGGGGATACAAATATTGTATCTATGGGAATTAGCACTCCCAGGGGGACAATGTGAGGGCCCGAGCTGAGTTAGGTAGGCTTTCTTTTTGTTGAGATAAAATGCTTTTGTTATGTTAAGAACCATCTTTTTTCGGTTCACTGCGGTCCTGTTTCTACACCACCTACTACTTTCTCCTTCAACTTTGATCTTGTTTCATGAACTTCTTTCTCATCTTACCGTTTCTATGCCCTTCCTGCATAGATTCCCCGTTCCTTTAACTCCATACTAAATGGTACCTTCTTCCTTCCTCTCTTTGGATCGCCTTTGTTGCGGATAGGGAGGCTTAAACTAACTAATAATCTAATCTAATCATGCGAGCGCCAGTTCAACTGAACCTAGAATTAGGTTACTTGACGTTTTGAGTTTACTTAACAATTTTTGTCGGATTTGGCACACCTTGGGTGTTTCTTTTCTAACTTTAACGGCAATGCGTGAGAAACTCGTTACGTCCTGAATTAATCGATGTCCCCTCGGAAAGCTAGAACTATAGAATAGATAGAAATTAGCGCTCCCATGAAAATCAGGTCTAGACTGCTGTCTTGTTCTTCACCTCAGATTACTTGAACTTCAATTTATATCCTTGAAACCCATCCTATTTCACTGTAAGAACGCACTTTGTTCACTTGTCCCATTCCTTAAACTCGTACAAAATGCTCTATTTTCCATTTATATAGAACCCTTTTGCTCCAGTTTGTTGCGCAATTATCCTGAAAGATTACAATTTCACACGAGAGAAAAAAATCTTCAACGCGAGGATAAAATACCGGTGTATTTTTAAACTGGCTAATTGCGTTTCATTAATTGAATAAAATTCTGATTTAGCATGCTGAAAAATTTCCTCGTTTTTATAGGAATGTTCATTACTATTGTGCTTTCCTGTAAATAGGATTTCAATCTTCCCGCAGTTACAGGACCCTTGCAATGGTCCAACTAGAGAACTGGAATGCCTTGCATTTGGTGGTGAACTGTTAACTTACCCGCGCTCGGCGAGCAAGGCCTTTGCAGGTTTCGGAAATGCATTCCATGATCTTGGGCCAGAACTTAAGCCGCCTTGAAGCTTCTATTCGAAGCTGAAATTAAGCTGTGACAAATCCTTCACTCAAACTGCGCACATCCCGCATCCTAGGCAAAGCTGCATTAATTTTTTAACTGGAGAGTACAAATTGTTGACGTTCTAATGTCGCTGATCACGGCGTTACGATCTTCGCAGTCAAAGAGTTCAAATTCTCATGTCGGCTATGAAGAATCGAGAAAAAGCTCCAACTTCCAGTGGAACAAGACTACAAATTTCGTACGATTGCATCGGTGTTCAATTCTGGGGCCTTGAGTAGCTTCCAAGAGTTCACTTTTTATAACTGAAATACAAAATTTAAAGACCGATGGAATCTCGTATAATATAAACTTTCTATTACGTTACTAAAAATTTGGTCCTGCGTCATTTGATCAGTTGGAAATGCGCTCAAAATGATATGGAAGCAAAAGGAATGAAAATAGATACTTGAAAAAGTGTGATGGTGCCTGCATGTCGTTTTGTAGGAAGACAAACCGGAGCAGTTGATTTAGACATGAATTTTCTCCATCTCTCGGTAAATTTATATGCTCAACAAGATAATGTAGCCTATTTTTCTTTTTCTAATGAGAAGTAAAAAGAACTCATTCTCGTTTGAATTGAGTACCCTATATCCCTTTCACGTATTAAATATATCATGCAGAGCTTCTCAATTCACTCCCGGGGGTAAAATGTCGAGTCCCGAGCTGCTGTTTGCAGACCTGTTTGTTAGAACGTTTGTTGGTGTAAAACGAAATCTGTTCTCGGTTCACCGTTTTTTAGCTCCCGACTTTAATCGTTCAAAACTTCTATAAATCTGTTTCTAGGCGCAGAGGATTTTCTGTGGGACCAGACCTTGTGCGTAGATTCACACTTTCATTAATTCCATGCTGAATGGTGCCTTCATTCTTTCTGTTAACAAGACTTGTACTTAATTAACAAGGCTTTCATTAACGTGAAATCTGTTATCTACTCTCCTCTCTGAGGATACTACTGAATCTATGGGAATTGGCGCTCTTAGGGAATATGAGGTCCCGAGCCATGAGTACGGTAGGCGTTGAGATGGTTTTTATGTTAGACCTTTTTTCTTACATACTCTTCTCGGCCGTTTTTCAGCACCTACTTTTCTCAATTTACTGATTTTATTCACCTTATGTATAGGATTCCGCGTTCCCTCCACTTCATACTAAATTTTGCCTTCATCGCTTTGGAACGCCTTTGTCGCGCGCCGTTAAGGACGCTTGAATTAAGTGCTCGTCATAGCCGTGCAGGTTTCAGGACCTGCCCTTCCGTGAAGGCATCGAGGGTTCGAATCCCGGCTCTGGGTGGCGATTTTTTCCGTCCGTTTTGAGGAAAAATTCAAAGCAAAATGCCCCACTCTGCCCAGGTGTCGGAAATGGGTACCGTTCTTGACCGTGGGAAAAGCGTCATGGCGTCCTGGGGTTAGTTAAAAGGCATTTGGAAAACCAATATACAAGGTGATATGCATCAGGCTTGAAGTAGAAATAAAGCATCCTTAGATGCATTGTTTTTTTGATCTATCTACTTTTCTTAAGAGAGGGTAGCCATTTTAAAAGGAACTGGGAGTTTGGAAACAAAATCTATCCCCATAAGGAGCAGAAGCGAATCAAGCGTTCATAGTTTTGAATTGGAGTATTATAGTTACGTGTCAGTTACTTTGTTATAAAATACGTGGTAATCGGGGCTTTGAAATACCCACACGATAGCGATAGAACTGAAAAAATAGAGGCCCATCTACACTCTGTGCTCCCCCCTCGGGAAGATGGCTATTGGTCTTGCTTGAACAATTGCACTGATAACAGGAAGTTGCGACGTGCCGAGAAATCCGTTTAGTTACGGACCACCTTTTCAGTTAACTGCCGTTTTCCAGCACCTGACTCGAACTTTTACGTCACTACTAACGGTTTCTGTGCGCACCGAGTTTTGAATAGGAATACACTTCGTGCATAGATTCTGCGTTCGCTTGACTCTGTGCGAAATGGTGCCTTCCTTCCTTTGAAATGCCTTAGTTGTTCAGGTTAAAAGAGGTTGGTTAAACCAACTTGGCTATCTTTCATCCTGCTTCATAAACTTCAACCTTATTTTTAAGCTCATGGGAGGGGAACACTCCTCGTAAGTCGTTTCCTTCCTTACAAAAGGTTCTTTCCTCTCCTGGGAACTTTAGTTGTAACGTAGGCCTAAACTTTAAAATTTAATTTATGACATGCCAAGCTAAACTTAAATAATGGGCTATTCGGATTACTTGTGTGAGAGCTCCTGCTCTTCTTCGTCGTGAAGCATAAAGGGTGATGGATGTACTGAATCTTCCAAACAATCACACTCGCTGTAGAACACCAAGCAAGGAACAAGTAAAACTCAGTCACGAGCTTGATACTGGGTGGCAATTACCGGCTTTTGATTAAGAAATAATCTTCCTCGGCGAATGCCAAATGCTCAACTAGCTTCGCGTGTACTAAACGCCGCTAAAAAATTTTTCACATGGAGCTTGTTCTCGTTTTCCAGGGTTGCCTTCGACATTACGTAGATTTAAAAACCACTTTCTTACTATTTCTGAATACGTTTCACTAAAGCTTCTATCGCAAGGAACTTGGGCGTCGGAAATTTCAGTTCTGTTGAACTCGGGCTCGCTCTGTGCCTTAGGGAAAATGTTTAATTTCCTGGTGGCACTTGGTTAGGAGATGATCCTAGCAGCCGTCTTCTTTTCGAGTCCAAGACGCTTCCTAAGAAGCAGATCAGAGACTCTCGGACTTGGCTCAAGCAATTTTCGCTATGGCATCCAGAAACTTCCGCAACTTTGAGAAAGCGGCGCCTCTTGTCCCTCGCCAGAGGCTCCAGTTTTAAAACATTTTCTATTTTCATGCACAAAGATGGCTGTGCCGAGTTCAGATGCTAGCAATCTTTTTTGAACTGAATCTTCCTAGTTAGGAAAATGGAGTTTCGTAGCAAGCGCTAATGAGGTGTTGGACTGCCAACAAAATAATTTCTAGTTAGATCAACTTTTGTTCGAGAGGGAAATGGCAACCTTGATAATATTGCTAACGATGAACGTACCTTCAATTTTCCTGATTTGGTAATGGGCTGCTGATGCGTCTGCCCCTCACCGTTAGAGGGTAAGTGCGGCGCCAAAGTTGTAGGTGTCGTGAATTGAGCTAATTAAAAATTTCTCGAATTTTTTAGCATAACTGTTGTCGAAACTTTGAATTGAACAAAAAGCCTCGGGCACGAGCACCAGAGCTAAAGAGGTTATCCTTTGAATCGGTGAATTTCAGTTTTGTTTTCTAGACTGAAGACTTTCTCTTTGGCACACCTTTGTGGTATGGGAGGCTTAACCTAACTTGCCTAATGGAATAAAATTTGTAGCCTGGTGGAATCGTAAAATTCGTCAATTACTCGAGTTAGAATTTGTATCCCATACTTGTGCATGTTGTGATGCGGCATAGTGAAAATGAAATTTAACGAGCGTTTTAGCTTTTCCGTATTGCAGTTCAAATTTAAACGTTCGCAGTTTTCATTGACGAGCGCAATCTTTGCACAGAAGTAGCATTTTCACTGTAAAATGTTTAAAATACGAGCAAGGTAAACTTAGTTGAGACTTGAAGCGATTCATTTATATTTACTTCAGTATTTTTGACGTTGGTTTGCAAGCTCATTTACCTCATTAAACTTTCCTTGTCTGAACTGGCTCCGCCCGTAAATTTGTCTGAACAATTAGCTCGTTAATTCTGTAGCTGTGTGGGCTGGCTAGCTGTGTTAAAGTGGCGCTAACAGTCACTCAGTCGCGCGTGCTTCACTGGCGCGCAAGTCACTTGCCCTGATGCCTGCCGCGCAGCGCTCTGCACGAAGTAGAGCAGAGAGAATTAAATGGCGTGAATTACACGGAATCGGTGAAGTTCCCGATACGAGGGGATGTTCGCACGGAGAGTTTCGATCAATACGAATGAATAAATTTAGAAGTATATTTCTATGAATCTCGCTCTTTTGTCTTCTCAAATGAGGTGTGCAGCTTTGTGGCATCTTCCTCTAAAAGAATTAATCAACTTGAGAGTGGTTCTGGCAATACAAAGAATAGCTAGCGCTATTAGTGCGACTCGTCAAAACAAGCTTTTCGTTCGGCACCAGTACGAGAGGGTAGTTCTCGTTGCTGTTCAACATTTTTTCAATCATGAAATGGTTAAGCGATTCTTTCTCCTACGGATGTAGGCGGTGCGAAGTGTTCATAAACCTTTAGGCTGACTTCAAAAGAAAAGCTGTGAAAGCCGACAGGCAAACCTTTTCAGGCGTATCTCAATAGATGCAAAAGTTGACAAAAAGCGGTTAAACAGATTTCGTCAAGGAGAGAAAGTTTTCCATTGATTTTCAGAGAAATCTCTACTCAAATGTTGAAGTTGACAAAAAATTTTAGAAAATCTAAATGAAAGTCGTTCCATTCATCGTCAAACTTAGATCATGCAGAAATTTGCTGAATCAGGTTTTTGACAGCATCTGTCAATGCGCTCGTGTCATGGATGCTCATTCTGAACTCGGTAGTAGACAATCACCTCTCCGACAATTTGAGGCAAGTTTTTCTTAGAAATTAATACTTGCATTAGTTTCACATTGTATTTTTCCAGATCAAGGGAAAAAGGCATTCATTCATGCATTATATTTTCAGGTTATCGTTTATTCTTTGATGTTTGTTAGAATTCTTCATAATAAACTCGACATTGCTTTTACCCAACGACTGTACTGAGAGGCTATTCAGAGGCATAAAAATGTCAACGTTTCGTGACTTATCTTCAGCATCTTACGGTTAAGGGTTTATCTTTCCGAACGACACGGCATGAAGACACCCGGATCTTTCTGTGCTGGACGGATTCTGTGTTTGCATATACATGCAAATGTTGTAGCAGCGCTAGCAGGAACCTCTGCCTATAACACAGAAAATAAAGCGCGTCCAGTCTTGAAGTCGACGACGCTCTCGCTTGGTCGTTTACTAAGTTGATGGTGACAGTCAAGTGTCCTCAGCGGCCACTTTGTTTCCTCAAAGCGAGCTTGCACCAGCTTGATGTTTTCAGGCCGTTGTTGGGCAGCTTGTGTTATTTGAAAAGAATTCTACCTCTTTCCGACCTACTTGGACAAATCATCCTCGCTGTCCAGGTCTTCCTTCGAAGCTCTGGTACTGCTTTTACAGCCGAGACCTCGAAGTCTCATTAATCACCCATTAAAGGAGCTCATCCATCAGTCCTTAACGAGTTCTGAAGATTGCAAGAAAGCAGTCTTCCGTTCGAAAGGCGGAACTTGATAGTTAAGGAATTCATTTCCCCAGAGTTTCTAGACTAGAAGAGTTTCCTCTGTTTGCGCATCTAGTCCTTTTCAGTGCTGATTTTTCAGAGTTTCTGGGTCTCGTAGAGTTGGTTCCTTGCGACTTCGTGCTGCGCGACCTAATCTACCGTGAATTCTCAGCTTTCCGGTCAGCTTTATCGCTAAAGCTGTAGCTTGCACACGAAATTGCTCCCGTGTGCGGTAGTCTAATCTTATTTGGGAACGTTAGAATTCCGCACGGCTCTATTACCATTGGTTGCGCCCAAGTTTTTATTGAAATTTCTAGGGGTCTGGCTATCGAATCTCCAGCCTCGCCGCCATTAACCTTGTAAATTGAGGGTAGGAGGAGAGGGGCAGAGCTAGCGTGCACGCCTTGGCTCGTTCATCCAAATTTTCGGTTATGAAGAGAAGCAGAATTTCTGAACTGGATGATGATGAATCGGCAGTGCAAGCATGGTCAGCTCTAGTTGAACATAAAATTTTTTGGAGGGAAATACTAAGATAACGTAGTTTCTAGCCTCCCACCAGTGAAGCGAATGGTTAGTTTGATAATGGTGAAATTTTTAGAGCTTTCTCTAACATTTTCAGGGAACAAATTCAATAAATTTAGTCAAGTTTTGAGGTGATCTAAAATTAGATATAAGCTACCTTTTTAGCGTTAAGGAAAATAGTTTCGTGAATTAGAACCAGTATATATTTGCAAATCCTCTCAGGAGGATAACCGACATATTTATGTGAATAGAAGCTCTTGAGGGAATATGCGATGTTCCAAGGTTAGGTAGGCCTCTTGTTCAGATACAATAATTTCTTGAATTTATTACCGACTATCTTTTTCGGTTCACTGCGGTTACGTTTTTCTGCACCTATTAAAACTTGGATCTAATTTCATGAACTTTTCTCTACTTTGTTTCCATGCACTTAGTGTGCATAGATTCCTCTTTCCCTTAGCTTGACACCTAACGATACTTTCCTCTTTGGAACGTCTTGGTTGAGGTTAAAGGAAGCTTAAACTAACGTCAAATCTGACCTGACATTGATTCATCCGCTGCAGTCAGATCATTATATCCTCGCTGGTATTAGATGATGCTTGTAATGCTTCAGTTTCATAAGCTTGAAATATGATCATGAAAAAATACTGGGGTTCTTGGTTATTTTTTCTCGATCGTTCGCAGAATATTTGAGGGATTCACCTATCTTCAGCATTAGTGCTCTCGTGAGAGGTCCCCCGAGCTGAAGATTAGAAAAGACTTCTTTGCGTTGTAATGGAAGATTTTTGTTACGCACCATCTTTCAAGGTTTAGTGCTGTCCTGTGCCGTTTCTCGGCGCCTACTTGAACTTTCAGATTTCATAAAGTTATTTCTGACGCTATCTATTTGAGGGAATATTGTGGGGAGAACGCTTTATATCTAAATTCCCCGTTCCCAAAATTTCATAATGAACGGTACTTTCTTCCTTCCTCACTTCGAACATCTTGGTAGATAAAGCTTTTTTATCTACGGGAATAAGCACTCCTAGGAGACAAACGGGTCTCGCGTCTAGCTAGGTAGGCCTTTTGGTTGAAATAAGTTCCTTGTTAAGGACAATCAGTTTTCAGGTTAACTCCTGCCTTGCAGTTAAAGTACCCTTAACTTTCTTTGATTTGTCTGGTTTCGGAGCTTTTCTTCACAACTTATTGTTTCTATGCGCAGGGATCTTGTGTGAGGTATGCATACCTTGTGCATAGATTCCACGATTTTGTAACACAATATCCCCCGGGGGGGAATACAACTATTGTATCCATGGGAATGAGCGCTCCTAGGGGAAAATGTGAGAGCCCGAGCCGAGTCAAGTAGGCCTTCCTTTTTGTTCACATAGTTTTTGTTACGTTGAAGACCATCTTTTTTTAGGTTCACTATTGCCCTGTTTTTCAGCACCTACTACTTTCTTCTTCAACTTGGATCATGTTTCATGAACTTCTTTCTCAACTTGCCGTTTCTATGCCCTTTCTGCATAGATTCCGCGTTCCGGGTATCCATACTAAATGGTGCCTTCCTTCTTCCTCTCTTTGGATCGCATTTGTTGCGGATAGCGAGGCTTGAACTAACTTGTCTAATAATCTAATCTCGGAACGCCATTCTAAATGGTGCAGTCATCTTTCCTCTCCTTCGATCGCTTTTGTTGCAGTTAGAGGCTCAAACAAACCTGATTTCCAATCTTCGCTTCGAAACGAATTTGTTGCACTGAGGGAGGTTTGAACTAACTTTTCTAATCTAATTTGTTGGAAGAATATTGGATGGATTATCAAGCAAGTGTAAAAGTGTCAGATCGGCTTGTTAAGTTTCTCGTAGATGAATGAATTTCCTGAGTACGCACATAATGCTGTTGTAGTGATGCCGTTCTGCTATGTAGTGGAGAAATTGCCATAATTATATTCAGACGTAATAGTTAAGCGTTTTCTACCGGAATGAGTTTTTTCTTGTTCATTTTCGAGTGTAGTTGAAATACTAGGTTTGACGAGACCGGCCTACTCGATTTCAGAGAGTATCGAAGGAATTCTCGCGTTTGAATTTGTGCAGAGTATTATTGTCCTCGTATCTTCATGCTGAAAGTTCTTCTAAACTTCAGCAAAATCGTATTTCATCTGGAATAAGTTTCTCAGGCACAACGGAAACTCGCCATTAAATGTCGCCGAAAGTCTTTGCATAAGTTCATTTGCGGATGCTTCCCTGGCTTTCGCCCTCTTCATTCACCCTCAAAAATACCATATAGCAGTTCCAACAGTGTCAGACTCGGCTTCTTTTTTCCCCCTCTAGTTATTCGCGAGCCCCCTCTGGATCGATGCCACCAGCTGTCGCAGATGGTTCGCCTTGCACCAGCTCCCAGGATGTTTCTCCGTTGGTGATGGGCAACCGTGACTCTTGCCGAAACGAGATTATTTATTCGGGGCTTCTCTCATCTCTGCCGTAAACGGTGTTCTCTGCCATTTTATTTTTCTAAAAAGAATGTTGAATTCCACTGATTTGGCGACTAGATTCTTTTCTTATTAGTTGAGAATGAATTGGATAACTCTTATGTTCGAAAGCGTCCAAGTACGGATAATATTGCGACGAGTACGTGAAAATACACCAGATAGGTTTGTGAAATGTAGTCATTCATCTGACATTGAATTTTGCTGTGGTATTCGTGTAAAAGTCGCAAAACGACATACTAGAGTATGTTTTTTTATAACTTTCTGAAATAAGATATGGATCTTGCTTAGCTCATACTATTGACTGTATTTAGCGACATCGCCATGTTGAGACAGATGCAGTCTTATTGCTCCGTTTCTCAAATATTTCGATGTGTTCAAAACGTAAAATACTGAACGCGGGTACTAAAATGTGCGAAATTATTTTTTTAGACACCGTCTAGATATTAGAACTAGAGTGGTTGCATAAATCCTCATATTTAGTATCAAAAGAACGTAACTTTTAGAAAATTTAGAAATAAATTTAAAAATTTTTGAGAATCGAAAGAAATTCATGGCTGAATTAATCGTCAAAAGCTTGACTGGGGGTCAAAAGTGACTCGCAAACTCGTTCACGGTAATCGGCGCTCTCTGGTGGAAGACAATCTTCGCCTGTTGGAATCGAGCGCATTTGGTTGGCATCACAATTTTTCGCGGTCCACTGTTTTTATCTTTCATCGTAAGATAGGCTTATTATTCAAACTTTGACCCACGAATGTTTGGCAATTAGTGATATTCACATGTGTTCCCAAGAACATGTGCAACGTAGGTTATTCAAAATTAGTTTTAGGTAATCTTCTCTCATTGTGTAAAGAGTTAGCTGTCTTACTTTATCTACTATAGAGAGAGAGAGAGAGAAAGCTTTGACGTATGTTTAATGTTGGCGACTTTCTTGAATGAGGGTTAAAATTTGATGCGGATAAGTTTTTTTTCTTTAGCGGTGAGCTCAGACCTGAGTGTTATTAACCTCTGAACTAAATTTAAATTCACTCCCCCTCGGGGGATAAAACTAATTGCATCAATAGGAATTAGGGCTTCCACGCGGATTGTGAGGTCCAGAGCTAAAGGTTAGATAGGCCTTTTTCGTTAAAATAGAATAGATTTTTTGTTTTTTGTTACGGACCATCTTTTTCTGTTCTGTGCTCTCCTGTTTTTATGCACCTTGTAAATAAATTTCGCGTTTCCTTAACTCCATACTGAAAAGTGCCTTCATCCTTCGTCTTTGAACATCGTTGTGGTGAAGGGAGGTTAAAACTTTCTTTTAATCAATCAATTTGAATTCACGCCACAAATGGGCTATTTGTAACTCGGAGTTTGTATTTAATTCTTCTTGGAGCAGTCCCTAATGGTTATTTTGACCTCGTGTGGAATTACGATAAAACGATAAGTTCAATTGTCGTGGAACAATTCGTGAAAGAATTACTTGTTCAAACCTTCGTAAGAGCAGAACTAGGTAAACTTTGTATCGAAATAAGTTAGTGACACCTCAGAGGTGTGAAAGACTTGGGCACGGGTGCAAACTCGTAAGGAAATTTTACCTTGATGTACCTATGCAAATGTGGTTATAGGTGTAACATTTCGTGACTCAAACTTAATCGTTTGTTCTACTTCCAGAGCTTAGCGAAGAATGGACGAGCAGTCGCGAGCCCGTGGTCGACGGCGTGACATTTTACGTGCGCTACTTGGGCTCGAGCCTTGTGGAGGACGCGAAGTGTGCGCAGAGCACCACGGCGGGGGTGAAGCGGGTCATCCACGCTGCCAAGGCGGGTGCTAGGCGCCCTGAGCGCGTCGCTTTCAGAGTAGCCATGGAGGGGGTCAGGATAGACTCGACCATCACTGGAGAAACCATCATGGATACGTCGATTTATAAGTAAGAAGATGGAAATTAAATCAAAATGCCGTAAAAAATTTAATCGATGAAATTGGTTTCCTTAATCGGCAATTTTTCCCTTGAATTTCGTGTGAAATTTTGCTATGCAGTCAAAAAGCTAAAATATTCAGATGAAATAAGGGGCGTTGAAGATGCATTTGTCTGTGTTGAAATAGCTGTTGTGAATTAGTATCTTGGATCCGTAACCACCTTGAGTTACATTTGGTACTGTATGTGTGTATTTGTGATTAAAAATTTACTACCTTCTCTTGTAAATTGAGAAGATTGAATCATGGGCATTACCAAGTTGTAAATTTGTGAATAAATTATAACATTCAAGTGGACTTGAATCTGATGCCAGCATCGTAGATATTCACTGTACGCCTTTCGTTGTTACGGGAATCGGTTTCCCATGTTGCTACCGACCTAATCAATTTGGACGAGTTACCGAACTTGGGCAATTTCGTTACTTCTGCGGAGACGTGGAAGATGGCTTCAGAAGAAAATTCTCAATTTTATGATGCAGTGCTCACAATGAAATCGTACAGCAAAAAGCCCGAGAATAAAGCAAAGCAGACTGAATATCCTGAAAATATCCGAATTTACTTTCACTTGGCCTCCTATCTCTTACAGGATTTCGTATTGCTCAGCGGACTCGCAGTACGAACAAATCCTCGCTTTTGTAGCGAGCAATGAGGACGACAGATGCGAGTGCCACGCCTTCCTGTGCTCTAAACGCAAAGTGGTAAGAATTATAGAACTAAATTACAGATTACATTTGAGGAAGAAAGCTTCTTCTTTGTAAAGACAAATGTTAATTTGGACAAGGTGTACGCTGAACATTAAAAATGCTTAATTCGCCGTCTTGGTTGAATCGTTCTCGTTATGGCGATACGTGCCTCGATTGCACAATGTAGACCGGTGTAGAATGTTAGAAAGGGAGACATGGGTTCTAAAGTTTGAAGCATGAAGACAACGGTTGCTTTGTCGTAATTGCACTAACTCAGTGTAATTTTAAAAGTGTCAGCAGAAGAGCTCCTGTGTGATATCTAAATTAGAGAAACAAGCATACAAGCTCGGCTAACGAGTTTAGCCTCCCAAATTGAAGGCGTCTCTTACAAAAATTATTAGATACGTGAATCTGGAGCAAAATTCCATGAACCAGGTGGAACATTCACGACGGATCGCAAATTGACGAAATAGGGAAGCAACATTTTCGGTCTTGACGTTAAACATCCTTGTCGAGGCTAGATAGAGTTCAATGAACTAGTCAAAGTTGTCGACGCGAAACCAAGTTACTGAACTTTGGTTCGGAGTTACAGCTTCGACTTGCGAAAACTCGTCTGTGTTCGACTGGCGTAATTGGGAGGGCAAGGCTAAAGGAATCGACAATACTTGCCTTCTTTCCCTAGAAGCGGGTATTTTGCTCCACTTCCTATATATCCTCTCTGGAGGATACAACAATTGTATCGATAGGAATTTAAATTCCCCGGGGGAAAAATAAGGTCTCGAGCTGAGAGTTGAGTAGGCTTTCTTTGTTTGAATTATGTTTTTTCAGTTTTTCTCATCTTTTTTCGGTTCAGTGCTATTGTTCTTCAGCACCTACTACAACTTTTACCGTGTCTCGTAAATTTCTTTCTCAACTTTATATTCTATGCACCTTGTGCATAGATTCCGCGTTCCCTTATTTCCATACTAACTGGTTACTCTCTACGGAGATGCCTTGGAATGCGGTTTGGGAGGCTTTAACCATCTAATCTACTCTGTCTGAAAGTTTGTAGAGATAGCAAAATCAAATGAATTACCAGGATGAAAAGCAATCGTCTACATTTTCCTGCAAATTTACTCGTAAAGTTTGTTAATCATAAGAAAACGGAATTAAACGGTTCATCTACAGACTTGATTAGGCTAGAGATAATTTAGGGTCATTCTCATAGCGTAAACGAATGTTGCTGAAAATCTCGTTGAGGTAGGTGAAGAAAGTGTAAAGTCTGGGTAGCAGATGGTCACTTGGGGAATCTTCATGTCTTTTTTCAATATAGAGCTGAAAGCTGTGAATTTCCCATAATCTATACCAACTTCATTCCCGTATAAGCTCAGAATATCCTCTGTTAGAGATGAATCTCGGTTCACTATAACAAAAGCTTGGGCTTTAGCTTGATGCTTTTCAGACTCCCCTTTGGATGAGAGGTTCTTTATGCGCTCATTCTTGACCTCTTTCTTTTGTGCAGGCGGAAGCTATAGCAGTATCGATAGCTCAGGCCTTCACAATGGCTTACGAGTGCTGGAAACTGGCGATTGAAGCTAAGAAAAATGGGGAAACTTCATTGACCTCCGAAGAAGTAAGTCCCAGTTTTAATGCTTGAAGCTAGGCATTGCCGCCGCTGCAATTTTTGATTTTTTGCTTTTCTCCAGATGTTCGAAGCTCATAAACCAGACAGATCAACACGATAGTTTTATTAACCCTCTCATAACGCAATAGAATGCTTCGTATGCGGAGTGAACTAATGAGTATTAATCCTGAATCTTCAGCATGTCGTATACAAATGCTTCAGTTTGTAATGACTCCTCTGATGTCCACTCGGTTCTATTTCCTTCTAACTTTGAAACCTACCCATGCTAGTTTCTTAGCAATCGATGATGTGATTTTAACCAACATTATTTTAAACTGTAGCAGTTTTGGTCTTAATGTTGATTTATTAAACATGCTCAAAACACGCTTCTTGTTCTGCACTGTGGACGATAGAACACAAATGCTCTGGCGAAACAAGCGGTCCCACTGTTCGACGTCAGTGATAAGATTCAATCAAGAGTTGTAACTCGGATACTGGACACGTTGACTGCGATGGGTTAAGCTCGAGCTCAAGCTCAATTTCAATATTCAACTCAAATTGAAAGTCGAAAGTTGTGGAAAAATTTATTGATACCAATCATTAACTGGGCTTATTAAATAACATTAATTTTAAGGTTGTTGAAAATTTTCAAACGGCCGACCGATGGGTCAAATCGCAGGCAACGTGTTGACCTTGACTGTATAAACTTAATGTGCAGGCCACAGACAGAGGCGATACTTTCTCATCCCGAGGTGGTTGCTCCAAAGGAGATGGTAACAGCAGATCATCGTCCCCAGAACACAGTCCTGGGTATTCGTCCCCGCCCTCTGAAGTTTCAAGCACTTCTGGTCAGTAAGCTTATACCTGTAAGCTGTAATCGCATTTGTGGTATTGACAAACTACCTAATTATCCTGTTAGAATTCTGCTGGTTTGAATCTGTTGAACAGAAAAAAAATATCGGACTACGTTCGATTATGAAAAACCATTGTAGGTGTGCTGATGCTTATATTTATGTACCGTCGTCGAAACATGGCGACTTTGACGTCGCGGAGTATCAGGTCGTACCTTAAGTCGTGTTTTTACTAGTAAAAGCTGAGTAAAAACATAAAGTAACATTCATTTATAAAACTCGAGGTTAGAGTGCTCGAGTTTGCGTTTATTGAATGGAGATGCTGGTAAATTACCTCGTGTTGTAAATAGATCTTCCGAACTATCTTGGGAGCCGTGCTCAACTTTTTCAGTTTTCTTAATTTTGCAATAAACGAGTTTTATTGGTCTGGGTTTTCTCTTCATTCCTTGTGACGAAATCGAAATATTTACTTTTCACACTGAAATCCGGCATCTCTGGCCCACACTTTATGCGGGAACAGAAGATCAACTGATTAATTAATTGTAAATGAAATCTCGAGTCTCCTTTTTTTGGCAAAAAGTTGAGGTTCACTTGAGGTCCTAATCTACATATATTATTTAATACGGGAAGTACGTCAAATTTTATCCATTAAATTAATTTTCCTTGGAGACGTCTTCATCATTTTTAATGGATTTCCACCTTGTCTCACGATCACCTCGGCTGCGTATTACTATTTGTATAAACCTAAATGAAAACTCCCAGGGTGGGGTTAAGGTACGCGAGGCCTCGTCCTAGAAGTTATGGAAGCCTTTTAGTTGAAATATCATAGGTTTTATAAAGTTACAAGCCCTCTTGATTGCATTCACTTCCGTCCTTTCTAACATTTACTACTTTGACCCCTATTTTAATTTTTTTGCATTAGTTTCTAGGAGTTACGTGTGGAGAATTCCTTCGTGAAAAAATTCCTCGCTCCCTAAATTCTGAGCTAAATGGCACTTTCCTCCTGAAACTTGAACTGGTTGCAAAGACTTGCAGTGATTTTATACTTCAATCTCTCGCCGTACGAGCTTTACGTTACCATGGAGCAATTCAATCTGAAAATTGGTTTATCGGTTGCCAGGTTACCAATCAAGCACTGCGTGTGGACTTCTCTTGGAGTTGGACTACGGTGACGCAAGAAGCGGTGGTCTGGAGCTGTCGGAACGCACTCAGCAGGGGCAGCAAAGCGCCGAAGCGGCACGCCCTCGAGAGCACTGGGTGAGTCGACGAAGACCTTCTGTGACGAGGGTTATCTAAATTGTAGTGGTTGTGGTTGCAGTTGCTCTAGCGTAAAGCGGCCCATAGACGATCAATTTTATTGACAATGATGAATATTGACAATTTGATTGATCGTCTGTGAGCTTGATTGACGACCGTCGATTAATTGACTTGTGGGCATCAAAAAATATCGTTAATATATTGAGTAAATAATATTGACAATTAAATTGATCGTCTATGGGCCGCTTAACGGTGCTTGCGCTGCAGTGTAGTTGTTGTACATGGATTGAAGAAGCGGCATGTTCTTCATGGTCTTGTAAACTGATAAAAACGGGGTGTTGCTAACGTATCTACGAAATAAAATTCCTGCTTTTAGCAAACTTGAAATACTTTGTCTGAAATTTAGTTGAATCAAAGCTTGCATCACTAACTCTGGGCGTACGTAAATACTAAACTTTCCCCTGTATTTTCCCATTTTTTCTAAAAAGTTTATTAGATTTTCTAACAATTATTAATATACTGAATTTAGTACGGTAACAGTAAGAACTCAAGAACAGACAGCGTTCTCGGATAACTTTTTTAGAGCAACAGGATAAAAAGAGCAGTGACACGTTCCGATTCAACCTAGAACGTCATGCTTGTAAATCTTCGATGGCTGTGAACTTCTCGGCTAATCTAAGAAAAAGAAATATTTACAGGCAAATTATCGTAGGATGAACTTTGAGTTTGGTGTCCGTGACAAAATGGTTCTGTTTTTCTCCATTGATCTCAAGATATTTTAATACTTGAGCTGCTGGACAAATGCATTTTAATTAAGTTTAGCCAGGACACGGTCTGAGAGCAAGAGTAAGGGACATTTTGTGGACTTCTTTAAAAACGTGAAATTTCGGAGGCCCGAATATTTGAACTTATTCGAAAGAACCGCCGTATATTTAATCCGTGGGCTGTCTTTGAAGAAGAGTAGCATAGTTTGAACCACGTTGAGGAGTGATCAAAGCGTAAACCGTTTGAAGTTTCACGGTTAAACTTCTAACATTTGGCCGCTTAAAATACTCGGTCTCGTGCCGAGAGAATCTATCATCTTGAGCATTTTCTTGAATTCAGAAAGCTTGTAGTTTTTTCTCGGACACTTAAGCGCGTCCTCGTTTTTTCGCATAGTATCACGTTGGTTCAAAAGTTGAATTAGATTTAAAGAACTAACGTGCAAATAAATCGTGTAATCGGTACAGAAACAATTTATTCATTAACACTTTGACTGGGACGTGCGCCACCGATGGTACACGAATGTAATTTTCGTTATGCTGCTGACCGACCAGTAGTCGCAAACTCCATTTTCATAAATACTTGATCGAAGCTAAATGAAGGTATGATCCAGTTCGTTTCGTATTTTCAAAATAGTTTACTGCAATTGACATTAAATTCGAATTTGATGTTGAACTTAATATTTAGAAGTTGCAGTGAAAGTGTTTACACATTCGCAGTTACTTTCAATGACGTCATTCCACCTTCCAACAAGCTTACACATGCTGCTTGTAAAGTTATTCATGATTAGAACCAAAGCATGAATCTCGTTATCGATCTCTTCAGTTATTGTTGACCCGAGTCCACTAAAATTGGTCTGTTGTCCTCGTAGCGCATGGAAATCCCATGCAGATTGTATGGGTCAAGTCTCATAATCCTGCAATTTCCCTGATTGTCACGGTGGGATTCTCGAACATGATGACATTAAACTGATCGTAGTGTTTTTGGGCGATCTATTTTTAGCTCGTATTTAAAATTTAATCGGAACTGATCTCTTGAAGTAAATCACTCACCTTTGAAAGAGAGAAACCAATCGCTTGCAACTTCTTCCATTTGATATATAATCCACATAAGGGTTTAAAATTCAATTTAATGCCGCACTTTCATCACCTTCATGAAACGTGTAGAGCAAGACATTTGTGATCCTTGATTTCATGGATGTCAAAATTTACGAAAAATACGAACATAACTGAAACAAAAAGTTCAGTCTAGTCACGGTAATATGTTGAAAAATTTGTAACAGTGTCGAGGGTTCACAAATCGAATTTGAAAACGTCAGTTTCAATAATCAAATGTTACCTTCGCACCAACCTGATTTACCTTCTCGTAAAAGGTAACCAATAGGTTTTGAAGTAACCTTCAATCAGGAGTAACTACTATGCTGATGATGGCATTTAATTTTATGCGCGTTGAATATTTGTGCGTTTATTGCACTTGATGAACAAAATTAGACCTCCCTATTTAACAGAGATCGCAAGCGTTTTCGTGCCATAATTTCAAAGGAATTGTCTTCTATTCTGCCGAAGAATAGTGAGGGCATCCTTGCCCATTTTAAGGAATTTCCAATCTTTTGAAGAGGTGGAAAACCATGGTCAAGTTAGAAATTTGAAGTTCTAAGTGACGGGTATTTCTCGTTGAATAATTAGACCACCATTGTGATTGAATAATCAAGATATGGTTCATTGAATGACTTTTGCCGGCATACAAGTTCAAACTAGTTCAACACTGAGGCGTCTTAACATTCCTTATGGCCCCGGTTATCTATTGGCATTTATTTCTTACTTATGGTCACTCTCGGACATAGGTTAAATCCTAATCTATTCTTGAAACCTGAGGGTACATCCGTGGTGCGCATGTGAAATGACTTCCACCGAGCACAAAAGGATCGTACGACATTGTACCTCCTAAAACGAAATTCACTGCTGAATTTTAATCGATACTTCGAAAAATTTTTCTCAAATAAAGCTATTCGTAAATGTAAGAATTCTGACTGGGCTGTCAGTGTAATTAAAGTACAGGAGAAAATCTCGTGATACGAGAGATTGAAATAGTAAAGGCTGGCCTTTTTGTCAAAAATTATTCTACAAATTTTACGAATATTTAAGTCAGCTGAAATGGTCCCCCCCCCCCCATTCTTCATCATAAAGAATCAGTTGCCCGATTGTTATTGGTAGCTGCTGTTTAAATGTAAAATTTGTTTGAAAATTCTTCTCAAAGAAAACTCGGTTGCAGACAATACAGCTTAGTTGACAGTGAGGTCGGTTTTTCTAAAGAGATCTTGACTCTTACCAAATTCAGCCTTCGTGCAAAATAGATTGTTTGAGTCTAGTACAAACACGTACTGAAATTTTGGTTTGAATTTAGACTGAATTCGAATGAGAGACAGCAAAATCGAGCGAGATAATCAAAGATGGGAATGATGGTCGAATAACTATATGTTGGGAGGGCCACGATTCACACCGGTAAAGAAAATTGACAATTTTGTCAGTGGAAACAAGATCTCCATTAACATATTTTAGCACGCGTTGAGTGTAGTTGCTTACTGTTAACAAGTGTGGGAATTTTTTGTTACACGTTGCTTTCGCTCTTCACTTCAGCTTTTCAATTCAGATAATTTTGCTTTTCATTCAACTGATAATTTTAGCAGATTAAACATGTATTTTTCCTCCACAGACATCCTTCGACGACGTTTCTGAACTAGCAGATGATTTTGTTCGGTAAGCTTGCGTGATACAGTTTTAGTTATGCTTAGCGGCTAAGGTAGATTGGGCAACATCATCCTGGAGATGAAAAATTACTTCAGATCCGGTACAGTCTCGTTAATGTTGAAATGCTAGCAATCGGTTGAGCTTTCTGTATTCGGTTTACTCGCGAGTAGCTATCAACTTGTAAAATTGTAGTCTTGTAATCTCGTACAGCTTATGAAATTTGATTCCCAAATTCTTTAAATCAGAGAGAAGAAAGAAATGTTCCTGCGACTCTTGTGCGTTGTGGATTTTGCTGACGATAGTTTAATTTGGCTTTGCTGTCCATGTGCAACATGTCCGCTAAAATAAAAGGCCGGCTTCGATACCTTTACCCTTTGCTTCCCAACGGGAACTCCCGTTCCTAGATGCCTTGTGCTTCTAGTTTAGGGAAATTGACAATTTCAAGGTGATGCCACTAGGAAGGAAATAATTTGAACTAAGTGACAATATTAGGGAAATTCATAGTATTCCTGCCACTATGTTTTTAGACATTCCAGAAGTTTGACACGTGCAATTTGCTATTGGTATCTACTCGGTGTAAGCTTCATGGTCTATGAAATTCACTGTATTTCATAGACCATGAAGCTATTGGTATCTACTCGGTGTAAGCTTCATGGTCTATGAAATACAGTGAATACCTTTTTTATTAAACTTCAGGAAGTTTTCCGTGCGTACATGTATATACAGATAAAATTTAGTACTATTGTCTATGGTAATTAGCGCTCCCTGGAGAGAAATGCGAGGTCCTGAGCTGAGAGTTGGTGCCTTCATCCTTCCTCTCCTTGAACATCTTTGTGGTAAAAGGAGGCTAAAATCGATTTGTAATCGATTTGTAATCGATCAATCTTCCTCAAAACATGCTTCGGCAGCGTTCCAATCTTCCTTTAAATTCTAGGGTGACTTTACTTGATGGTCCAAGCTCTGTGATAAACTACTTACGATAACGTTAACGCGGAGTTCGAACGTCTAATATCTCCCTAGTTTTGAGTTCTCGTAAACGGTTCGTCAGCTTGTAGTCATGAAAATTCTGATAGTATTCCGTAAATCCTTGCGCAGATTGAATTTGGATCCTGCGCTGAACTTCTTCCCGACGATTGCTTGCGCGGCGGCCGCGACAATACCTGGCAGCTCTCAACCGGAGAGCTCAGGAGGGAGCATGCAGGCCCAAGCAACTCTGGTTCAAGTCCCCTCGAAGGCAGCGGACTCGGCTTCATTGGATTGCGAAGCAATAGCAAGTGTTCTTTCAGTGGACACTTCAGCAGCAGCCGCTACTCCTTGTCTTCAGACTCGGAGCAACAGCTCCTCACTGCTTCTAACTGAGGAGATCTTGGGCTCAAATTTCTCGCCTACTAGTCAAGTTGGTAAATCGTGGCCTCGCCCCAATCAGTCGTACTCGACGAACTGTAGTCGCGCCCACAGTAATAACTACACTGATCAAAGAAAAGTCGGGAATTCAATGAAAATGCAGGCATTTTCCAGCAATTGGGGTGCTTCAAAAAATTGTTCGGAGCTCGTGACATTTGAGGACTCCTTTGCCTCCAATTCAGAGAAAAACACCAATTCTGTTAACTTTAGGGATACTAGCAAAGCCGACGTTAATAAGGAAAGGTTGGGATATACTGCGGCTTGTGGCAGTGTGCAAATTTCTCGTTCTGACTGGGAAAGCTTTGATTCGAGTCCACCCTCACGGCCTGTTTCTCCTTTTGGGTCACTGCCATCGAAGTGTTCCCTTGACCTTCCCGTCGTCAGAACATTGAACTCGGACCCTATGTGTTCGAAATGGTCTGAAGGTCACAAAGGGTCTTTTTCTCCGGATGTAGGTCATCCTTCGACATCTTCTCCCGGGATCTCAGGAACTCGTGATGCTCACCACCGAGCAGTGTCTCCTATATCTGCGTTTTTGGATTCGTGCCTCACTCCTCGTTTCGAAGGAGAAAACTATGAAAGAAAGTTTGAGTTTAGCAGTCGTCTGTCTGGTGAAGAGCACAATTTTAACACGAATTTTAATATGGCTGGTCTCTGCGATTCTTCGAAGGCCAAAATTTCTGGTGTGGGAGATCAGGCTAGTACTAATATTTCAAAATTAGAAATGGACAAGAATTCCGATACCCCCAGTACTATTTACTCCAGAGAAGCAATTGAAAGTGTCCGAAGCGAGCAGAAAAGTTTTCTGGAATTGGTGAGGTAGCATTAGTGTATGAATTTGTTCAGTTATGTGCCTTTTGGTGGAGCTCTTTTAAGAAAAGCAGCGAAGCCTCCGTCTCAAAGGAATCGCAAAATTCCTTGAATGGTCCATGTCAACGTGAATCTGAAATTTTTAAAATAACCCTTGTGCTACTAGTTAGTTACGTTGCATCAAACTTGATGAGAATCTAGTTTATAAATCATAGAGAAATGGTAAAGTTCAATTATCCGACGCAGTGTTGGCGAACCATAAGTGTTTTACGGCTTTGTAAAGCCCGATGGCGAGCTGTCGACCATTAATGGTTACGTAATGAGTTGTTAAAGATATCCTGCGTTGCACTAGACGCAAAGAATAACATCGCTCCGGAGGACGTGTAAAGTGTTGTTCCGTGTAAGAGCTTTACTTCTCGTCTGTCATGCTCGTCAAATTGAATAGAATGGATGCCTTCTATAAATTTATCAAGAAAAAGCATCTTACTAGTCTGCACTTGGGCTCCTTTGTGCTCTTCACTGAGGACCACTAGTCCTTCTTCAATACTCATCGGGTGACCTAAGGTTGACCTTCGCAAGAAGTTTTTTGGTATTGAATATCTCGTAGTTCTGAAGAAAATTAAATTTACTGTCGAATTAAAATTCGCTCATGTCCTTCATTGATCTTTCAAAGAAATTGGGGGTAAGAATTGTAATTGAGCTCAACATAGGTCAACTAGGTTTGAAAGTAGAGTTTTATAAATTAATAAAGGTAAAGTCAATTTTACACATTAAATGTATCTCTTGGATCTTGATTCCAATGAAGAGGAACTGAAATCTGTTGGGCATGTCTTAATAACAATCTGTCCATTTAGTTCTTACTTGAAATTCTGTTGTACATACATTCCATCTAAGCTTACGAATTCATATAAATGTTTATAAATTATTGCACGTTGTATTAATTGTCCAAAAATTTGTATTTGTTATAAAATTCACAAATAACAAGTGGGTTATTTTGATGAGGCGAGATTTTACTCTTTGATGTGAAATTCGAGGTGTTGAAGCTCGAATCTGAATTGAAGAACCGGAGGAACGAAGTCTCAGTGAAACAAAACAAGACGGTAAGGGTCTTTTGACCTATCGAGCTAATTTATTGCAACAAATGAAGAAATGAAAACCTTAGAAATAGCACGCATACTTCTATTGTCCAGTAGAACCTAGACACACGCTTGATAAAACGGTAAACCCTGTGGCTCGCTTTAATATCAAAAGTTTGATCCAAAGTGCTCCGGAACTGATGGAACTCCGTATCCTGCTCGTTAATTCACAGTAAAATGAGAATTGGTAAAGGGTGAATGTATAGGCAATACTCGCGTGTTTTTCATACAGCTGCGCAAAGTGAAAATATTTTTCTAGCATTGATGTGCAGACTTCACGTGAGCTTAGTGTTTGAGGGCGATGGTGGGTTTGAGCCAAGTAACTTAGCACTGCCCTTTATTTTTCAGTCCCTTTCGATTTTGAGCTTCTGTTGTCACTTTTCAAAGATTTATTAGCTTTGATCCAATTTCTACAGTTTGTTTGAGTTGTTTTCCCTGGTCAGGAGATGGTCTTTGAACTTGATAGTTCGTTCAAGTTGACGTAGTGGGGAGTTTCAAGCATTGAACGCCGGTTTTCTGGCAAAGCACAATGGAGCTGGCAGTTAAGCGCGACTTGGAATTCAAGGTGCTGCATTTCTCGGGGCTTAACACGGTAATTGCGGCGAGGATTAACTGGAATTTAACATTAAATTTAAACGAGCCCATTTTAATGGCTTCAGAAATAATCAAACAGATCATGCCATTTAGTTTTGAGTGCTTGTGGAAAATAAAGTTCCTAGACTACTGGTCGGTCAACAGCGTCATAAACATTCCTTCGGTGACCACCGGTGAGTCATACCGCAGTTGTGTTAATGTGGAGATAGCAGGAAGACTAGTTTGAAATTTGCACTCAGAAGGGCAAGCTAGACGAGAACATTCTTGGAGTACTGTGTATGATTTGGATCCATTTCTGAATTGAAAATCGGCAAACTTGAGTGCCTGAAGTAATTAGGAACTCGGCTCGTTCTCCCCATTAGGTTGTACGAAAGGAAATGAAAGTGTAATTTTTATGAAGTGGACGTGAAACTCGTTCGTCAAATTTGAAATCTTTCTTGACACAAAGAAGTTTCATTGGAAAGTAAATCATGATGGTTATGTCAATGTGTGAGTTAAATACAAAGGGAAAATTTAATGAAACTAATGGTGCCCATGTAGAAGTCTTTAATGCCGTAAAATTTTTAATAAACGCTGAATAGAAGACGACAAATCTGAACCTGACTCTAATTTAGGCCCATCAGTATATATCCTGCAGAAATCCCCGTATTGTATTACAATAGTCCTCTAATTTCGTATTGATATCGTCTGCACTAAGAGACTACATCTGGAAATGATTTGCAAACAGGCGGAGTGAGAAGTTCAAACGTAACAGGGAATTCAGTGTTACCTTCAGGTGAGGAAAGGCAAATCGGATGCTATTCAGAATTTGAACTCTTGGAGGAAAAGACGCTATTACAGGGGGGAAACAAATGGTCAGATTTTTTGCTACAAAATCTGAAGGGACTGCTAGATCTGGTCCATCGGCTAGGTTTACAGTTAACTTGTAATCACCAAAGATGCCGACGCTCTGATCAGACTCAAGCACAGGTACAATGGCTGCTGCCCGTCTAGAATATTGCACGGAAGTGGAAATAACTTCCTGTATTAATCTATCTAGTTTGCCTGCCATCATAGGCCACTACTTTATCATTTACGATTTCAGTCGGTTTCGGTTAAGCGTTTTCGCGTCTTTTCATCTTACGTTTTAACTTATAGAGAAGAATCTCCATATAACTTTAAGACATTTTAAAAACCAATGATGGGGTTTTTGTATCTATGTTGGAAATAGTATTTTTTACTAATTAAAGTTGGCGAAGAAATAGAAATGGTTTGGCTCATGGTACAAATGAATAAACCTAAACCCGTTACCGGCAGTCATTACAGACACCATCCAGCATTAGTTTATTAAGAAAACTTTTAACGAAATTTTTGCAAAAATGTCATTGTTTATTTTTTGGGATTTTAACGTTGACTTAACAACAAAGAACAAAAACCAACTAGTTATGCGAATTATTGTACAAACTAAGCCTATCTCAAATGGTCAAAGAACCAACTCTCATTACAAAGGTCTCTAGAACTCTTTTCGATGGGATTGGAACAAGTTTCTATTGTTTCCATTTTCCCGGAATGATGTCGCTCGTTGGGTTATTGGAGAAGCGAGTGTGATGGGTTACGCATGGTCTACACCGTGGAGGGAGTAAATTCTAGCTCCATGGTCTACACTCAGCCGTGGAGCTACGTGGAGACATGTGCTGAACTTTTTTGTGTGAGTTTTGCGGAGGGAATTGTAGGCCGTTACAAAGGCCCCGACGCTGTCGGCCTTCAAGTTCAAGACCTCTTTGAAGCTCCAATTAATAAATTTTAAATAACGAAAGAAGAACAGAGTGTGATGGCCGTCGAATGTGTGTGTAGTTGTAGTTGAATGTGTGTGGACGCTTTATGGAGTGATTTTGAGAATAATGGCATTAATGTGTAAATGTTCCGTATACGATAACTTTATTTCCCGTGGACGTTACCCGGGAAAGTGTGAGTTGAGTGCGTTATTGGTTTATTTGCTGAGAAAAGGCTTCTGCTTGTAAAGTTTGTGCTGAGATAGAAGTCAGTGTTTGAGAATGGCAAGTAATAGGAGTAGTAGTGTTAGGAAGGGAGTCGCAAATGGGATGCTTGATGAGATTCAGTGCATGACTTGTTCAAAGTGGGTAGATATATATGTGTGTGACAGTGAGAGGGATGAGTAAGAGAGAGATTAGGAAGTTTGTGTTCACATGCTGGAAATATTTGAATGATATAAAAAAAGAGAAACTCTTCAGAATAGTACACTAATTGATTTTCATATTTTTGTTGCTTATATCATGGTAACAAGCTCAAATTAAATGGCCAATATTGAATTTAATGTTCTCAACAATTTTGAAATTTTCTTTGCCTTGTTTAAAGAATAGGATACATTTGAAGACATATTACACAAACGACATTGTGCTTGCAAATGCTTAGTTTTTGAGATATTCAACTTTGAAGTTATAGGAACATCAAAAATAAAATTGATCAAACGGACATCTAAATTAACTGAAATATCAGGGTCAATATCAGGTTTAATGCGCTCACAGAAATTAAGAGTTACGGTCCAAATAATCAATTAAGGAACACATTTAGAAACCTCTTACATGAATGACATCTTGCTCGCTGATGCATTATTTTTGAGTTATTTAACTTTGAAGCTATAGGAATGGCGCTCATGAAATGGCTTTCCCGCGCAAGTTCCAACAATGCCGCAAGTGCGTGGAGCGCATGGAAAGTTATTGTTTTTGCAATGTATGGCGTAATTCATTATTTGCTAACCCTGCAAAGCCTGCGGAGCCTGAACCCACTTTTAGAATGTTTTAGTTAATAACACAATAAAGGTCATCACCCAAAAATATTAGCGGGACTGGAATTGTGAAGACTTGAATCGAGATGCACTTGACATCAGTTTCAATATGGCGGCAACCGTGGAACATTAGCAAAACCGTAGGAGTGAATTCCGTAAATTTAATATCCGAATATTTTTTTATAGTGTAATATTTTTGGGTGAGAACTTTTATTGTGTTATTAACTAAAACATCCTAGAAGTGGGTTCAGACTCCGCAGGCTTTGTGGGGTTGGCAAATAATAAATTATAAAGTACCCAAACGTACTCTAACAGCTCACGCTTGAGCGCAAACTTACTGGAACTGCTTTGGAAAACCAAAATTTCAAAGTTGAATAACTCGAAAATAACGCATCAGCAAGCAGAATGTCATTCATATAAAATTTTTTTAAATGTGTTCCTTAAGTGATAATTTTTAACAGAATTCTTAATTTCCGTGAGCACATTAAACCCGATATTGACCGAATACAGTATTGACTTGACAATATTTGAGGTTAGGTTTGGTAAAGTTAGATTAAGTAAATAACCTAACCTAAATAAAGCTAAAATAACTTGACTTAGCCATACTGACACCAATGGTTTTCCGCCAAAATGACTTTGCATGTTCCTTATCTGTCAAACACTAGAAGAGCCATAACAAAATTGCCGTTTATGCTATTCTTACCTGAAAGTTTTTATGCTATATCTCAAAAACTAAGCATTATTTTGGATGTTATTTCTTGAGAAATCTGCCTGGCCAATGATTTCATTTCATGGAAAAAGTAACTGCCAAGACTATTCAAGAATTTTGGGTGACCAAGTTTATCCTATGGCTTGGGAACCCTTTCCAAAGGAAAATGCCATATCTCAAGAAGAAAAATCCCCTTTCCATTCAGTTAGATTTGTTAAAAAATGGCATGAGGAACATTTTAATAAAGTTAAGCATCTCATCTGGTCATCACAATCTCCAGACCTTATCATTATTGAGCATTTATGGTTGATTTTAGAGGTTCAAGTGAGGAGTCAATTTCAGCCACCATAATCTCTAAATGAAGTGGAGGCTGTTTTGCCTCAAGAAGGGGCTAAATTTTTTTTGGATACAATTCACAAATTGTATGAATCAATACTTTGGATAATTAAGGCTGTGATTGTCAGAGAAAGTGAACCTGCACCATATTAAAATATATTTTGTGGATTTGTCTAGGTGTTTTAATTATTTTGTCCAACCCTGTAGGTAAGGCTGGTGGAAAAATCCAGATTTAATTGTTTGTAAGAGTTGAAAAATGCGGTCAATATTGATTTTAGGCCTTTCACGGAAATGAATAATTCCGTTCCAAAGAATCACTAATGGAACACATTTAAAAACGTTTTACATGAACGACATTCTGCTCGCTGATGCGTTATTTTTGAGTTATTCAACTTTGTAGTTATACGAAAGTCGTATATAAAAGTGAAGGAACGGACACGTAAATATGCTGTAATACGGTATTAACGTAACGATGGGTGAGGTTAGGGTAGGTTATGGTTGGGTAGTTAAATAAACTAACCTAAAATAACATAAATCAACCTAAAATAGCTTACCTTAACTTACCCAAACCGTCTTTGTTCGCTTCCCGCCAAGAAGTGGGCGTGTCCAGCCCGAAAAGTGGGCGTCACCCAACAATGCGGCGACTAAGCAACCGACCATATAATGTTATTCCTATCTGAACGTAATTATTGTTATATCTCAAAAATAACGCATCAGCAAGCAGAATGTCATTCGTGTAAAACGTTATTAAATGTGTTCCTTTAGTGATTCTTTGGAACGGAATTTTTAATTTCCGTGAAAGGCCTAAAATCAATATTGACCAAAAATGCTATTCAAGATCATTTACTTTAAATCTAGAATGGCAGATTGGTTGTTTCAATGTTTTTTTTCTTTGTGCTTGGTTGGGGTGGCTTTAAGCTTTTTATGATGTTGAACGTATTTTCCATCAATCTTGAATAATTTGTCAATGAAAACATATGGGATCCTATCCCTGAATCTTGCCCGGTCAAAAAATTAGGAATGTAAAAAATTTTCATTTATTATCCATTTTTAATAATAATTTAGACCACTCTGAATGAATATTTTTACAAAATTACTTGATTGAGGAATATGGGAAAATGATCCAAATATCAAAGTAGATTGATCGCTGATCCGCTAAAGTGGCTTCAAATATTAGCATTCACAAAGTTTCTTTTAAAAGATTTTTAGAGGAAAAATCCATAAATATGATATATTATGTTAAAACAGTTGAGTTCTGGCATCTTCACAATTTTCTCGGATTCATTTTTTCTACATCTAACAAAAAAGTCAGTCGTTTATTTTTTCCCAAGTTTGACTCCTAAAGCCCCGACTCCCCAGCCCTGCTAGGTACTCAGAGCAATATGCAAGCAGCTCATGGAGCCAAGTAGAGTCCTGTAGTGCTGACATGGCTAATTCTCAATTCCCCAGCTTGGCGGTCCCCAAACACGTCTCCAGTTTTTTTTATGTAATGTATTGCTGTTATGAACTACTGTAGGTTAGAAATGGTGAAATACAAGAACCTGTTGGTTCTTACGTACCAATTGATCTCCACTGTAATTATTGTACATTCTTTTTCTGTTATTGACTTTGGATGTGGTATTGGCCTGACCAAATGTAAGATGAATTTGATCAGAATACCTTTTGTATAGAGTTGTGTAATTCAAAGTTATATAAATTCATTCAGGGAAATCCTGCAGTTGCCTCTTAGATGATTGAAAGTCATTGTGCGTATTATAAGCTGTATTGGTTCGAGAAGTTGTGTAACTTCTTTAGCTTCAATCTTTGTTGCTTGAATGTTCTATCTTTAGGTATTCAATTATAGCAACAAGTTAAAGGCTATTGCTTAGAGTTTGTGAATGATTTACTTATTGTTTCAAATTTTTTCTTCTTTCAACTGTAGTGGAAATTTGTTCCCTCAATTAAAATTTCTTGATAATGTCTTGGAATTTTTACATGTATTTTAGTATCATTTTAGTTGTATGCTTTCCAAGTTTCTGTTCTGCAATTCTTAATAATTGTTGAATTTTTCCATGTTGCAGAAAACGTAGTGTTTCGGGAATCTTTGGTGTCTCAAAAATGTTGTCTATGATCAGGCGTTCTTTCTCTTCAACTTCTTTCAAATTCACAGCTGCGAAGTCTGGTTGTAGGCATCGTGGTAATTTGTTTTGTTTAACTGGTGACAACCAAGCAGTATGTAAGTTCTATTCTTCTGATAATTTAACCAGAAAAAATGTTCACTCTAACTCACCACTGCTTAGCAGGTCCACAGTTTTGTCTTCAGAGAGTATCAGAAGAATGTCAACTACAGAGGAGCCTCAAGTCTTATTTGAAGAGGTTGATTCAAAAGGAGTCATCACTCTTAATCGATCCAAAGTTCTTAATGTTCTATCAATTGAAATGATTAATTTGATGTATCCCGTTTTGAAAAAATGGGAAAACGAGAAGAATTTAGTGATTGTAAAAGGTAAGAATATATTTTTTAGTGAATATGCTAAAGATGTTTAGCAATATGTTTAGTACTAGATATATATGTAAATTGAAATAAGAAAAGTACAAATTATGCTTGAAATTCAAATATTTTTAAAGAATGGATGTTGTATGCAGTTTTGCATGCTTCCAGAAATATTTTTGTTATAAAAAATTATCTAGCTACTATTTTTCAAACATTCTATTTTCAGGTTCTGGAGAAAAATCATTTTGTGCTGGAGGGGATGTGATTTATCTGGCCAATGAAGAAAAAATTGCCAACCTTTCAAGTCAAGATTTCTTCAGGAGAGAATACACTTTGGATCACCTGATTGGCAGCTATCGAATTCCATATGTTGCTTTTATTACAGGTGAGTGTATTGTTTCTTATTTTGTATGGGATGATTGGAAAAATATTTTACAGGTGTGACCAATGATTTTAGAAGAGTGAGTTTTTCTATTTTCTTGTTAAACTAAGGTGTAACCTTGCATAGTTTTTAATTGGTTGCTTCCAGAAAAAATTATGAAGGGTAAATAAAAAAATATGTATTGCCCACAAACAATTTTTAATAGCCTCCAAAACTAAAAAGTAATTATTCTCAATATTTGGAATGTTGACCATGCTTCTTCAAAACTGTTTTGATGTGATTTAGCATGCTGTTTTCTAATTTTTTAACAACATAATGATCAAAAGACCTCTATTCCTCATTAATTAAGGCTTCAAGATGCACTAAATTAATTTGCTTCTTGTCCACTCGACTTTTGATGATAGACATTATTTTTCATTCAAATTCAGATCAGCCAAATTTCCAGGCCAAGGACCCAAAATCTCCACTCTATTGTCATCAAGGAAGTTTTTAATCACTTTTGCATTATGACAGGGAGTGCCATCATATTGGTAAACCACTTCTTTGTTGGGAAACTGACCGGCTATCGTTGGAAGGAGATGATCTTTCAAGATTCACTGGAGTAAATGACTTTGCCCCATTCAGCCATTCAATGTTGGTACTTCCTGCAAAAATTGAGCTGGTCTTTAATATTTTTTGCCGTTAAAAGAAGTTTCTTGGCAGCTCTCCGTGTAGCGAGTCCGTTGTCGAAGAGTCAACGTCGAACGGTTTGCATTGAGGCATGAACGTCATCCCTCTCTCATTCTAGCGCATGCTCTGAACTGCTGGTGGTCCTTGCTCGTAATGAGTAGCGCACTAAATTCCTATCATAACAAACCGACAACAATCTTTTCCTGCCAGGGGCTGTCTTCGCCACTATAGATTTTGTCTCATTGAATTGTTTCATCAATCCGTAGATTGAAGATGTTGTAAGTCGTTTCACAATGATTTCTTTTTTGATGGACCACTCTGATGGAGAAGAGTGATGGCTTTCCTAATTTCTTTTGAGATTTACAAGATTTTCAATCTGGGAAAGAAAACATTTTTAAAAATCTTAAAAAACATAATTCATCAAAATATTTAAAAATGAACATGCCACTCGCCTTGCAAATGATTTTTTCATTAGTTCCAATGCTCGTATCAGCTTTTAAACCAGCACAAATAGGTTTTCCATCTTTTAGGAAAAACAAAATTGGTTAATTTTTCAGAAAATCCGCGTAATTTTTTTTAACCTCACTTCTAAGTAATTTTGCCACATTATAGGACTGTTAACAATTAAGCATAAGTATGTTCTGGAATTAAATTTTTTTTTTCAAAATCATTGGCCACACCTGTAGATTCTAAAACTTCCTTGATACATGTCTTATATGAGCTATAGCTGGTTGCTTCTGAGTTCCCTTATCACTGAATATTTGAGCATATTGGTGTGAATAGGCCTCATTTGAGAAGCTGGTCCATTTTATGTTAGAAGGAGCATGTGTGTTTTATAGCTTTTACTGAATGTTCTTCTATTTTCAGGAATTGTGATGGGTGGTGGATGTGGCATTTCTGTCCATGGCCAGTTCAGGGTGGCCAGTGATAAATCTCTTTTTGCCATGCCGGAGACCATAATTGGGCTCTTTCCTGATGTTGGTGGCTCGCATTTCCTACCTAGGCTGGGAGGAGGTCTTGGCATGTTTCTTGGCCTGACTGGTAAGTAACCAACCTGTTGTTGGTGATGAGGCGTGTAGTTTTGTTTGCTAACTTGTCTGTTAATTGATTATGACTTGCATCAAAGTTTTCCTTCATATGATAAAGTGCTATATGTTTACAGGTTTATTATAAATTTATTACATTTTGAACTCTGGTAACAAATACTTATGAGTACTAAATAAATGTGTTGGTTCATTACCCCCGAACGAGAAGTTTAGCATTCTTTGCCTGTTGTATATTGCTGCATGTGCACTTACCATGTGAGTTTGAGACACTCAGTAAGTAGTACGCCTTACTCACATAGAGGTGTGTAAAGATAAGTCGTTTTTTTTTTTGCATCACTAACTCACACAACACTAACCTTCCTTTTTAATTTGTTTGGTGATCTAAATTTGGAAAGTTTGTTTCATGGGCATTCCATTTCTGCTCAGGGGCGCTATAAACATTTTCACCGTGAGAAGCGCATTTGGAGTATGCGTAATAGTGTATGTATGTTACACAAGACACATGCGCTGCAGCGTGTGCCATTTCTGATTAACGCATACAAAAAAATTCTTGGAAAACGCTTTTTACATTAGGTTTTGAATAATATAATGGAAATATCATGAAAAAATGTATTCCAATAAAATAACATTCACTCAAATGAATTAAAGTAGCTAAAAATCAGGGATGAGTTAGGTAACCTAGAAGATGCAAGCCTAAGAACTAAATAGAATTCTGAAAAACTTGAAGTACTCAATTATTGGAAAATACATTCTCAATTTAAACATAAGTTTTTTAAAAAGAAGAAACATAGATTGAACATTGCCCACATTTTACTGTGATAACATGCGCCATGAGCCTCTATAGCATCGCTTCCCAACCTGTGGGTATTTTACCCCATTAGGGTAGTTAGGGGTAGTGGAAATATAGAGTAGTAATTAAATGTGACTACTTGCATTTATGTTATCAGTGAGGGACACATTAATGAACTAAAACAGTTTATGAATTCCCTTCTTTTCCCCCTGATAAAGAAATGACAACCAGAAAAAGAAAGTACGGTACTGAGATGAGTATTTTGGTTATGGATTTACAAATATTGCAAGTAACAATGCAGAAAGACCAGCATGTGTGATTTGAAAGTTTTTATTATCATTATGTGAAACAAATACATGCATAACAAATGTAAGCGATTGTATGTTATTTTTAATAAGGCAGTCAAGTGGGTATAAACACTTGAATATATTTTAAATTTTTTGTATCTTGCACACCTAGAAGTCCAGTAGCATGTAACACAAAATTATTTCTTTGCATTTTTAATGGGGGTGACAGGAATGATGAATGAATTCTCTGTCTGAGGTTGGGAACCTCTGTTTTATAGGGGCAGCCTGCATGATGTTTGCAACACGTTGCTCAAAATGTTGAAAGTTATCTCTTTTGGCATTGCATCAGTTGAGACTAATTTTCCAACAAGATATTGTGGAATATTTTAGAGCTCACAGCCTTGGCTTTGTTGCCATCCAGGAACTGAAATTATATAAATGACACCATGTTGCCTCAGAGACAGACGTGCAAGCTATTTTGGGAGTTGCAGTCAAAGTTTTAAGGATAAGAATAAGTTTTAGGAACTTTGATGTACTTCAAGGTGACTCGTGTCAGCATTGTTTGTATTTTAATGAGCATAAATAATTCAAGTGCCGAAATTTGGGCAATCCCTTTAGAGTTTGAGAAATAAGCTGAAATTTTAGAAGAAACAGAAAATGCAAATCCTTTTCTTCAACAAAACATCAGAAAAACATAAACCTCAGCTGAGGTAATACAGTATTTATTTTATCGATGTTCATTGCTAAACCCTTTCTATCTCTGTGTTGATTTTTCTAATGACCAGCCTGGCAATTTGTACAGTGGACCGCCACCACTCGACATTAATCCGTTCCGGTGTTGGGATTGTAAGGCGAAATCGTTGTATGGCGGGTCAATAGCATATGGGCATTTTAGTGACGCTGACCAATAACAGACCAGCCTATTAGTGATATATGCAGTAACGCATATTGTGACGTATGAGCGTGGTGTGAGGCTCGCACAGTCATACGCACGCACACAGACCGCCAAGTTTGAATTTTGGAATTTTTTGGCCCCGCAAGAGAAATTATTGTTGATGCCGTAAGGTGGAAAAAATGCCGTAACAAGGGGACGGAAAAACTTCAGATTCCACTTTGTAACAAGAAAAAGTAAGCTAGGGATGCCGTAACCCGGCGTCTACTGTTTCTATTAAATGGTTTCATGAGTTACTGTTTTTGCAGTCACACTTTATATTTAGTATATAATGAGTGTACACACACTCATCAATTCATGATTGACCAAGATGACAGAAATAATTAAGTTTAATTCCTTTGAACATTTTTCGCATCCTTAAAATTGACGAGCTGCATGCAAAAAATTGGCAAACTTTTTTTGCATCCTAATCCGATAGCATGTTTTTAAGTGCAACCAGAGTATTTTCTGGATTGATTCATAAAATTTGCATCCATATCATAAGTCCAGGCAAAGTCCTAATACTTTGAACCTTTTTATTGGTCTAAATGTGGGAATGACAAAATTCTCTATCATTGATATTCCGTCTAAATTTATGGAAAAGCTTATGATGATTTATGCTCTAAGTGTTGAATTTTTTCACCATTAATCCTGGAATAAGATTATTTGTGCAATAGTGAACTAAATTCAGCAGAATTACTGGTAAATGTATCTTGCTAAAAAGTCACAAAATTGTTGAGTTACATTCAGTTGAAGGGGAATCATAATTTTATTTGTCATAAATTTATAAATAAAACTTTTTCTGTGTAAAAAAATTTTTGGGATCACCTGAAGGTAAAGCACCCTGAAATCACAGCAGAAAAAAAAACACTATAGTTTTTTGTTGTCTTACGAATAGGTGAAAAAATTGATGAAATACTTTATTACTAGTAGAAATATGCTGAAAACAAGATCATCGTTTATAAAAGTTATCATCAATGCTAGTTGGAGTAGCCAGCAGAATATGCAACACAAAAATATTTATTAAACCTGTTTGCTTGACCAAACTTGACAAGCGCAAGAGAGAAAAATTTTACTGCTGTTCATTTGCAGAAAAATTTTCCTGTCGTACAAACTAATCTAAATCTATAGTTTATATTTGAAGAAAAGGCAATCTATTTGCTATCAACTAAAAAATGAGTACCCCAGTCTCATTCATGCCCTGTGTACTGTGTTCTGTTAACTTTCACTGACCAACTTTATGAAGTTGTTCTGTTGAAAAATACTGGGATAAATTGTTATAATTGATAAATGCGTGGTAAAATGTAGTTATTTCTCTGTATGGTTGCTTAGTCAGATTTAAGTGAGGGATATTGAATCAAAACAAAGTACTATTTACTGAATTATCCTACAATCTAAAACTGTAAAATATCAGCGGTATCTTTGACATCTACAAGAGTGTGATGTGTATTTACTTCCTATTTGAAAGCCATGTTGTGCTAACTTCTTCCTTGCATTTCAGGACACCGACTAAAAGGCCACGACCTCGTGAGCGCCGGCATCGCGACTCATTTCTGCCCCGCTCACAAGCTGGAGGAGCTTCACAGTGCCTTGCTTGCGCTGCCCAGCCACACGAAGGTGCTTGAAAAACACAGTCAAAAGGCATTGAGAATCATTCACATAAGTGTTATCAAAAATCGAATTCAAATATTTCAGTCACTCAAAACTGTGAAAATTGTCCCACAATTTTGGCTGGTAGCGCATATCTAGCAAGGAGAATTAATGTTTATAACACTTACCAAAAGTGATGAGTTGAAAAAACTTCTCTACACCATAAACATTAGACTGAGCTCTTGTTTTTAATGCCTCTTGTGTATGAATCACTCAGCTGCTGTAGCAAATCGAATTTGTTGTGGAGAGTAGGTTACTGCTTCATCCTAATGGCTTCCCTAACGAATTGGTTGCTAATTTTACAGTTTAAACTTCAAGTTAATGAAATTTCAAGTGGCTTCCCTAACGAGTTGGTTGCTAATTTTACAGTTTAAACTTCAAGTTAATGAAATTTCAAGTACGTATAAATTTTCTATGCATTGTGAGTTATATCTATTGGTGGTTTGGCTTAGATTTTTTACTGGGTATGTACAAATTTGTATGCGTATAAATGTTATATTAGTGTGTATGAGCACACCTACATTTGTGCAGCCTGAGCACGTGAGAGCGCTTTTGGACACTTTCCACGAGGGTAGTTCTGACTTCTCACTCACCCCTCATCTCCGGGCTATCAAAGAGTGCTTCACAGCCCCATCAGTCTTCCAAATTATCGAGAGGCTTCATAAGGTTAATGGTGATAAGTAAAATATAGATTTTAAGAAATTTTTCCCTTTCTTTAGACGTAGGAGGTGTGAATTTGGCCTCACTCCTTTACGTGATTATGTATTTTTAAAGTTTTCTGTTTATGACCTGCTGTTTTTGAGTGTGCTATAACAATTAGGGTAAATCTTTCATAAACTTGTGCTTGTTTGTGTCTGTCTGTACTGGATTCACTTTTCTAGTTCAGTTTGGCTCGCCACGTTCACTTCAACAATTGCTTTGGAATGAACTGATAGGTACTTAAGTGTTCTCACCAAGAAAGTTAAATTAAGTGTAAAGAATAAAAAAAACATGATTATCAATGGGGGTATAATTGTGATTATTAATCTTCTCAATTATAAGGTAGCATTGCTAAGTATTTGTTGTGTTCTCTCTAATGAGCATCAATCCTAAGCCTGTATTTGGATTAACGAGGGGGTGAAATCTAGAGACTTCTACCGACTTCACTATATCGCCCGTGTATTGTCAAATTTTTGTTTGGTTTGTTGTAACGCTATGCTGAAACGTTTTTCTACTATTCAGGGCCAATAATGTGAGTATTTGTTTAGCACTTCTTTAGCGAAAGATGAACAGTTTTTGCATCATATGAGATGTATGACCTTTGGCCACATTGCGTTGGTTTTTCGATCTTTCGCTCTAGAATACTTGTGCAACTTTTTGTGGCAATATGAGCCTGAGTATGAACTATGGATCAATTCCATTACATGTTCTTTGTATAATCTTATCAGAGTTTACCCTGCTGTCATGAGAATAAAGTTGAGCATGTTCACTGATGCCCAAATTCTACATTAACGTTCCAGACCCCTCAGCGGGATACAACTATTATATCTATGGAAATTAGCACTCCCATTGCAAAAATGTGTGAGGGCCCGAGCTGAAAGTTCGGTAGGCTTTCTTTTTGTTACAATAAAATGTTTTTTGTTATGTTAAGGACCGCCTTTTTTCGGTTCACTGCTGTCCTGTTTTTTAGCACCTACTACTTTCTTCTTCAACTTTTTTCTTGTTTCATGAACTTCTTTCTCAACTTACTGTTTCTATGCCCCTTCTACATACATTCCACATTCCCTTATCTCCACCCTAAATGGTGCTTTCCTCCTTCCTCTCATCAATACGCTCTTTTTTTTGAGCGGTTAGGGAGGCTCAAAATAACACCTAATCCAATCGACGTTCCAGAGCGAGGACGAGCTGTGCCGCAAGCAGCTGACGGTGCTGGAGCAGGTGTGTCCGACCAGTGTGGTCATTACGCACGAGCTCATCACCCGGGGCGCCGGTCTAGACCTCGCTCAATGTCTGCAGATGGAGCTGAGGGTTGGCACGAGAGTTTTGGAACACGCCAACTTCAGGGAAGGTTTGTTTGCTTGTCATTAATTCAATTACTGTAATGCCTTTTTTCGAATAAAGGCAGAATGAATAACCGCTTATTTTTGGCTGCTGCTACTGTACTCAGTTTGATATGCCATTAGTGAATGATAATTCATGTTTCGAGATACACTCCTTGTGGTGGTTGTATTATGGAAACTTTTCTTACTAGTTTTAACACGTTCCCTGCGTATTGGGCCACATGTGTACCAACGGGTAAATTGCTCATTTACGTATCGGTGTAAATATACACGACATTTTATCTGTTTCGCGACTTTTTAAAAAATAATTGTTATCATACGAGGAGAAATGTTATCGTGCAATTATTTCATTGGGAAGAATATTGGGAAGAACATATTTGTGTTTTTCATTTCATTCGGAAGAATTAAAATTTATTCAAGATGGAAATTCGATATCCCAATTCTGCTACTTACAACCTAACCAAACCAATCGTTAACAGCCGCGGAAACTCAGTGAACGTGTTAAAAATTAAATTTAATTTGAGATTACATCAATTTTGTAAGTGATGCTTTCTTGACTGCCCGCCCAATGCTAAATTTTTGTTTAGTATGAGTCAGTTATATTCATCAGAAATGTATTTTAACAGGCAAAGTGAACTTTTAAAAGGCTGTAGGGAAGAACCATTGTATAAATTCATCAAATCATTCAAGTAAATTAAATTTTCCTTTCATAGGTAAATATTGTCTCCAGGAAATGACGTTTGAACTCTCGATTCCCGAAGTGTCTCGGGGAAAATGGACTTTATCAGAAATTGCTTATCTTCCTAATAGGTCGTTGGATGAGTGAAAGTTTTAGCTAGTGAGATATGGATGAAGAGCACCCTGAAAAGTATGCCAGAAGTCTTGTGTACAGTATGCAATCTGTTCAGCGTACCATGTTGCTAAGAGCGATACCGAGTAGGTAGGTTAAATTTGCATGAAATTCATTTTTAGTCTTTGTGCGATTTCTCTGTTATTATCTTTATTTTTAGTTCCAAAGGCTAGAAAAAAGACTTCTTGCAGAGCTTGAAAGCCTGTCCGATGTTTGCGCGTTCTAAAGAGTTCTTTAAATTCATATGTGTTGTGGATAATACGTAGCTGCTTCTATTTATTTTATTCATTGTTTACCATTCTCTACGACAGCTTATGATTTCGACTGGACTGGTCTCGAATTTTTATTTTTTGCAGCCCCCGACATTTCTTATCTATACATTTAAATGATCACTAACACTTAATGTTTCATAGTTTTCTTGTTATCTATTTTTAGAAAGTGTGAATTACTTATGGTGCCACCCTGTAAGTGGATTTTCGTCAAAATTATAGTCTATGTTCTAAAAAATTAAGGTAATTACCGCATTGATAATTTTCAAAACCACTATAGATTCATGTTAGTACGCGCTGTCTTGGACAATAAAGTGATAAAAATAGCCAGAAAAAAAGTCTAGAGCAAATCGGTCGTTCACTTGCCTTTTATAAATGAGTCACTTCGAAACTGGGGATGACAACCTCTCTCATTTGGGATTCACTCTCCGTAGCAAGTAGAAGTTTTAAAGGCGTCATTGACCTTTCATCCTTTCACTCTTGTAGCTATGTCTAGCATTTTCTGAGTTTAAAAGCCTTCACTGCCTGATGGTAAGAGCACGTTCAACTTGTTAGTTCAGAGTCGTGTGTAAATTTTTTCTCCAGAACTGCGTCTATTGTTTTTGTTTTGTTAATAATGTGAATATTGTAAAACAGGAAAAATTTCTTCCTACTCATGTTCGAATTTTTGGGAAAGGTATGCACTCGTTTCGAATGGTAACGAGAGCAATTTTTCACCCTTACTACGTTTTTTGATTTGTCAAGAAACTTCTGTTATAGAGGCTTAGCCAAAAAATGTTTACCAGATTTTCTCTCTTCTTCAGACTAACCGCTGTTCAATATTTTTCTGTCAGGTGTTCGCGCGCGCTTGGTGGACAAGGATAACAAACCACGGTGGCAGCCTTCGTCATTGAAAGAGCTCGACGTCGCTGAAACCATAGAAACCTACTTTGCTCCTCTATCACCGGAAGATGAGCTGTCGCTCAGAAGAATTTAGGCTATTACAGGAATTGAAAATTCCCACTGAGGTAAAGAATGTTTTCTTTTTGCAGTTGTTTAGGGTGCTGACGATCAAGAAAAACTTGTTACCGATACCGGAAATTTTTTCTATAAGCTCTTGGGAGGCTTTGTGTAAGAAGATGTTCTTTATGTTTTCAAGATCCTAAAGAGGGTAGAGGTTTCTAGGATATTGTGCCTGCCGACATCAGTTTTTATCTTCATGTGGCTGTTTTCATTGTTTGACTCAGGCGCTCGCTCATGGTTGTATAGTCCATATCAGAAAATCTGATACTACCTTTGGCCCTATTATGTTGGGTTAAATGATGGGTGAACAATGATAATCTTTTAACGTAAGATAAAAAGAAATAACATTAGGTCACACTCTCTGTTTCCTTGCGTCATAACGTAATATGTCTTCAAATCGACCACATAATATGACGTTAGAAATCTGTTCTGCGTTGTCCAGCTAATTCCTGTAAAACTATTCTCTGAATGTGCTCTGTTCCAGCATGATCGTATTTTCAGCTTCCCGAACTAACGTAGTGCTCTAAGTAGGCTTTTCTTTGCCTATGGTTGTTGGTTCATTTGTGGGATTATTGAAGGTAATTTCGTTTACCTTTAGGCCGTACTCATTTGCGTGGGTAGTCGTCACATCGTTTACATCAACTTTTTTCATTTGCTGTGTATAGTTTTCTAATATCCGTCAATATTTTTGTCACTGTATGAAGGCTTTTCAAGCTCTTCTTGCACATAGTGTAGTTCATGATATGCACTAACTGGCGAAAGATCATGCAAAAAATTACATTTAAAACAATTTTTTGAGTACAATTCTACCAGTACCATAATTCGTGCTCCGAATTATGCTACCTTTTTGCCATAATTTTTCTACCATAATTTGGTGCACGAATTATGGTACTGGTAGAATTTTACTCACAAAATTTTGTATTAAATGTAGTTTTTGCATTTGATACAAAATGTTCTATCAAATGCAGATCTTCGTTAAATTAGGGAGAGGAGAGAGTGGAACATGACAGGAATTTATTTAGATATTTCTCTCCAAAATCTTTCCAGATAAAAATTATCCTTTGGTAGCTGACCCAGGAAGGTCGACAAGTATGTTCAGGAGAACATTCTAATTTTTTTAAACACTGAGTGTAGTTGTCTCATTTAGTTGATACATTTTATTTTTTACGGTGTACTAGGACTTGCTTCGACGTAGTTGCTTGTTGCTGTATTCAATTTAAAACGCCTTGCAATTGACATGCTGCATTCGTAATTTTGCGTTGAAGGTACCCACAATTCCATAATCTTGAGTTCTATTTGAATTTTCAACTTTTTCAATGCAAACTAGTATAAGCGAGCAAAAGCTAATGTGCCTCAGTGTTTTTCCACCCTTGCAGAATTCACACTTGGGTACCAAATTATTTTGTTGACTCTTTTCATTTCGTGCTCAGTTCGTAAAGTCAATTCCAATTTAGTCACCGAGGGAAACAGGTCGTGTTGTCGATTCCTACTTTCCTTGATAAAATTATCCGTTGTCTTGAGTTTTATATCGTCCGTCAGTTGATTTTAGCGCATTTACTATGAAAGTTCTCTGTTTGGGTGTTAAACAGAGCGAATGATTTGATTTAATTCAATTAGTAACTCTTTACAAGAATTTGGGTAACGTTTGTGGATATTAAATGAAGTAAAACAGTGTTTTGTATATAATAATCAGTATTTTATTTGACAATCTTCCTCAAATTTCAGTAAAATTGTACTTCTTACTTCATGACAAGCTTAAGTGTATAATCATGCGACGTTTCAGGTAGAAGTAAATTCTTTTCGATTCGCTTATGTCGCATTAACCCATGACTGATATTTTAACGCCCACCTAATTTATTCTCCTCAAGGTAGAGTATAGTTCGTAAACGTCATTTGCTGTCTGTTCAAAGGAATTTCGATTAATTCATGATGTAGGAAAGTGATTATTTACAATGCAGTACAAGCTATTAAATTTTACTCCGAAAATCTTTAAAATATCAAAAAACGTGGAAGATTTCTTGCTTACTTGCAGCAACAATATTTCTGAGATTACTAACATGTATAGTACAAAACAATCTTTACTATAATTAATCGTAAAAGAAGTAAAGCTATCATTAACGTAAAAAATTGTCACTGAACTTTATTTACAAAGATTGTGGTCTACCTATTGCTGAGAATAGACGCGTTCCTAGTGAAGATTTTGGATATGTGGTACCATACTCTCTCAATATCGCTTTTCTTAAGAATTATTGCAAATGATGTACGACAACACACATGCATGTTAAAACAGCATTAAGAGTTCGGGTGACCCTGCGAACTTCTATAGAATGAAATGTACAATAAAAGTGTTCATCGACACGCAATACGTCAGCCTCGAACAATTCTCATCTGTTAAAGAAAGTTCATGCACCAACGCATACTGAGCGTCGATCATATCCTTGTTCAAAGGCTCTCATTCTATTCACAATTAGTGAAGTCCTTGCTGGAAATCTAGAATGAATTTTAAAATATGACAAAAGGTTGTTATTTAGATGTCTATCTCTTTGTCCCAATTCCGATGCATGAACCGCTGCTAATAGACTAAAGAGTTCTAACTTGCGTTTCTTCAATTTTTGTAAGATATCGCTATTACAAATTTAAAATAATCACGTCTCATGCGGGATTAATAAGCAATCATTTAAAAACGTTACCGAAAAATATACTACAAAGATTCACACGCCAGCTCCAAGCTATTTTCTGAAATGTTTGACGAATCCGTCCAACGTTTTATCGTTCCATTTTTTATAATTCCGAACAAGTTTTAAATAATTTAAAGAGCTTCATTATAATGAATAAAATAGGTCTTTATGAATAAATTACCTGGTAGACTCCGGCCGATACACAGATCATTCGCACCGCTAACGCTACTTCAGTCTGGCCGCCCTGTGGTCGTGGCTGACGGGCGGCACGAGAGACGCCATACATGTCCACCCTTGCGGTTACGTCGTAGTAGCGTCTCTCCTTCACTTCCAGACACGAGACAGGATGTCAAGTGCAAAAGTTGGCTCCATCAGGGCATGGTCAAGGTTTAATAGCATGGTCAAGGTTTTTAAATCCATAATTTTTTATAGACGATCAAACGATTCAGCAGTATAACTTGCGTACAACCCGGCCTGAAACATTCTACTCACATCTGATACGATTTTATTATGACGACATCTTCATCAGAATCGCGTTTTTAATTTTAAAATCTATCGAATTCAGCCATAGATCGTAGTAATTTCTTTGATCAGACATATCCTTTATACTGTTATGGATGTTTAAGTAGCATATGCTCTACCATCTATGTGCTCTTACGAGTTCAAGGCTTTTAAAATTATCGGGCAATCTCTCAAATCCATCCAAAGTACACAAATTAATTATGGCATCTCCCATCCCGCTTGCAATCCATCTTTACCGAGACTGATTACTTCGTTCCTGAACGAGCTCACGTCTATACTATTCACATAAAACTTCCCTGAACCTGACACACTTTCTACTTGGAGGAAGGTTTGAACTTAATTTTGATGATCAAATGATTCATACGTGATTGAGCATCTTCCCAGCATATTAGGGATGATTAATTTCACGCAAATCGTTGATATGTGACAGAACGACTTGTTATTCAAACCTTGGCCACCCCAGTTAGTGAGATAAATGAGACTGGTTGTGCGCATTACGTACCCTGCGTCTTACAATGCGGGTGAAGTTCTTGCCCTGATTTTCATCTTTCTTGAGCTTTTTTTCAAATAAAATAAGGGTAAAATCAATTCCATATTCACCCAAAGGTTCCTAAATAGGAATAAATTTTCAATCTTTGACATTCTCTCAAGTTACACTATTATTGAGTATAATTACTAAAACGAGTGATGAATGTACAACTATCATTGGGGACATCGCTCGAGTTAGATACAATCGGAGATTATAAAGCTGTTGAAGAGGCCAAGATCTACTATTCATCACATTCGCCTTCGTTTCGACGAGCTTGAGAAATGCCAAAAATCTTCCTAGAAGATCGAGTTCCATTTTCTCCTCACCCAAAGATTATCAAAGCCGTCAAAGCTGAGTAACGAGACAAAACTCTAAGCGATCAATTGGAAAGCTAGCCAGAGAAATTACTGTTAAGTGCAGTGAAATACGTCATCATTGTAGAAAAAAATTCAATTTGTCGCCATTCAAGGTACAAAAGCGTTAGCGACTGGTAGATCACTTCTACGAAAAATATTGGTTAAGGTAAATTATTCTTCTGATCAAGTTCAAGAGTACGCTCATTATGAATGGTATGATGTACTCGAGAAACTTTTCACCGTGCAGGCGAAGTTCACCTGCTGAAATGACAGAACTCTGAGAAAGGGCTTTACAGACATACAAGAACTATCATAGAACAGTTTTTAGATAGAAAAAAATTGCTCGACGATTGTGTGAGCTTCTATCATTAAACATAGAAATTTCTCATATATGATGAACATGGTACGGAAGCGAACGTTCATTCACACAGTGAACTAATTTTGACCGCTGTGTTTAACGGACCTAAAAATCATATCAAGACCAAGCCGTTCACTTTCTAACAGGACAGTACACCCTGTCACGTCAAACAAGAGAAATGCAACGTCATGACCATTTTGTGAGGTTTTAGAAAATAGACATGTTGTCCCCGCATCGCCTGGTTTCAATCTAATTGATTGTTCTAATTGGTTCGTTCTATAGTAAGCTGATATTTCAACCTCACTTAAACGAAGGCTCTGGAGCGTTTTCTCTAGCAAGTATAACGCATGTGAGATAGAGTTTCTTTAGACGTTGGTAATACGGTAAGAGTTTTCGAGATCGACTCAATCATGTCATTCAGGCAAAAACGGTAAATATTTAATGATTATTTTTCATCATTTAGATGAAGTTTCGAATTGAATGTCGTAAGAGGAGTTTTAATTTTTACATAAATAAAAATACATTGATTATATGAACTTTGTCCGTATCATGTACATTGATATCCGTATCATGAATTCTCTTATGGAACGATATCTCATATATTAATACTTAAGTTACATCGTTTTTGATACAAAATCAGCTCTTAGAATAACGAAATAAGTAAAATAAAATACAAAATGTAACATCTATCATTATAAAAAACAACATTCCTCTACATGACCCAACTTCTTACCCATGATTGCATGCTAATCGAGAGAATTTTAAATGATCCTCATAACTATCGCTCATTTGATAAGAACAACAGTGAAGAACTCATGCAAGTGTATGACAAGTGTGCTAGCCTTGCAGGGTGTTAATTGGTACGTCATATCTGACATACCATGCAGGTCTACAAGACTCCGTAAACGCTTCTGACGTCGCTACCGGTAGCAACCTGAAACGATGTGTAGTGTTGACCACGTAAACTTAGGTCAACCTGTTAGACTGGAGTAGCTTCACTCCCACGGTCTACCATACATGTGGTGGGGGCGAGGTGGAGGAGGTGGCAGATACCCTCGCTTCGGGGGTGGGAGGCGTCCGTACAGGGGAGCATATACAGACTCTCCATAATCTGAAGAATCTAGGAGGTAAGAAGAACAATTTATTCCAATTTCGATCCCTTCATAGAAGCACGAAGTTGCAATTATTCATTTCTGTACTCTCGTGTAACGTATAACTTATTCTAATGTTTTCAAAAACAGCTTGAATAAGAAATTTTTACCAAATTCAACAGTAAATTCAACATGAATATCCTCCATGTTTCTAGAAGACAAATGAAAAAATTTAATGTCAAATTTCGTCCCAAATTACTGAATTACATTTACTGTAGATACGAGTTTAACCGCTAGAATGGAAAGTGAAAATAATTATCAAATAAAAACTCAGACCATAACATTTATGCGTTCGTAGACGCCAAGATGCAACGAAGAACTTTTGTGCAGAAGCATTGATAAGAGAAAAGGATTAGTATTGAGCCTTATGAGATGATCTTTCCAAAGTTGAACAATAAAGCTGCACTGCTTCATGGGTTATTGGAGAGAATTATTTTGGAAGGGGAATCTCATTAGTCCATGATAAAAAATTTTTATTTTTGAACGCAAGTGTAATAATTTCAAAATAATTGAGGAAATCCAAGTTTATCAAGACAGTGGGGTTAAAATCAACATACAAAGGGCATTTTTAAATGAAAATTGAAGTAAACACATTTAAACCGTTTTCAAACAGAACCTTCTTTGATGAGTCAGATTCATAAGCAAACTCGGGTGAAATAAAGAAGACAAGATAAATTGAATAGTTGGAGTTAGTCTTGCACATGCTTTGTTTCATATTAAATAGTTTAAAAAAAAATTGATTTTTCTTTCAATTAAACTTATCCATGTAATGTTATTTGCGTTTGTTATTCTGTTGCTTAACGAAAAGCGAAAGGCTAACGACATGCTCACATGCGAAGGGATCATGCAACCAAAATGCTTGAATGATTCAAAGACGAAATATGATTATGTTCTCATCAAGGTGACAAAAGCCTTTTCGTAACATTCCTTCTCAAGCATCACTGAGAACAATTTCTGATAAATAGGTTTGGTTTGTGCTCGTGTTGAAAAGAGATGACCACGCATTGTTGAACTTGTTAATGAATAAATTGATTGATTCAAGTACCATGTTCTTTGAAGATGGCATGATTGATAAGATATCCATTGTATAGTGTAAGGAGAGTAGCGTTTTATTTAAGAGTATAGGTTCTTATACAGGACGGGATTCTTTAGTCCTAATCCTGACCAGCCCAGCGCTGGGTTTGCCATGGAGTGCTAGATGGTCGGCACAAACCCAGTCGCCGATGTACGAATCATTTGACTACTGGTCTTGGTCATAATGCCCTAGGTGTTTCCTCTGATTTAGGTTAAGGCTATTTTAGTTCATGTTTGCAAGCAAAAACCAGTGAATAGAGTTCGGGATACTCGTATTGTTTTAACATGTCTATCAACCAGAGTGTATTTCAATTGAATAAAAATGGAATAGGTCCGAGTAAATATATATATGTACATCTGGCGAGAATAATTGTTAGTAACAATTTAATATCACCTCGACCGAAATTAGTTAAGAGAGTGTTTTACCTGATAACTATAATACCGTTGTAGAAATCAGTAGCGTTTGGACGTGATAGCGCTGTATAAAATATAATACGGTCTAGAAATTCAAACCATTCAGCGAATGCGTTTCAGGTTATTTTTTGCAGTATTTTACTCTGCAAGAGCTAGCAGCCAAGTGAAATTAGATAATCTAACCCACTGCTTCAGTAGGTTACACAGAACAGACAGAGACCCTGAAGGGCGGGCGACAAGGGTTTTAATGCCAAAACAGGAGAAGCTTTTCTATTCAGCTTACCAAAATAAAAACTGTCGCAGGCCTCTTCTCACAAGTTCGCTGGGTCACCAAGTGTTCTAAGATTTGCTCTTTGCATTCAAGCGCCCCAGTAGTTTTCCCATTCAGTTTCTAGGGAATGGAACAAAAGAGCAGTGAATAGAAGGTAGCCTTTGCACGAAAAAATACGTGATCGTTCTTTCGCTGAAAATGTGAATACGCTGACGAAGTTTGCGTCGTCTGTGAAACTTACGCGAAATATTCACTGGAAATTTGAACAGCTGAATTTCAATGGACATGAAGATCTCGATGCAATGACTTCAACCAACATACGTTGCCTCAAACTATGGAAATGAAGTTATTCAATGACACTTTGATAATGATGGAGCTACCAGAAGTGAAAGCAGAGCATCGCAGCGCTTTGCATAACACGTCTCATTCTTAAACAAAACAAAAACAAGTCCTCTACCCTTAAAACCAAGATTCATTTCCCAACGAAATTGAAGTGATGCAATTAATAAGATAGAGAGTGTGCAGGCAAAGGAGAAACCAAATCAATGCGTGTTTGAATAGGCTTTTCCATCCATGGTGCACTTCAGGCGGAACGTTTAAATCTATCATAAACGTGGCATTAATTAGTAGAATGAAATGGTGGCTAGCATTCGGGAAAAGTATTACCGAGAGAGGCTGGCGTGAGTGACGTCCAAAATATTCAACTGGAGTTGCAAAAAGTTTCAACAGTTCAACCGCAGCTTCAATTGCCAATTATACTTGATACATGTTTTCACCGGCGTGAAAAGATGGCGTCCTCCAAGTTATACACCTAACTGAGCTATGTTACTGTTCTAGATACTACAACTGATTTCTAGCTCAAATGATCATTGTTCAAGGAGCTAATTTTACCATAACTTTGGAGCTAATCTTTGAAACATTTTGTAGCTAATCTTACCATAATTTTGCTGGTGGTTTGGTACCCAAGACATCGGGTTACGATCTAATTTGTTCGTCTTCGGCATGGGCTTCAGAGGCATGAATGCTAGAACAGAACAAGAGAAGCTTGTCAGAAAACAAGTGGTAACTCCACCGTTTATAAAAACTCCAAACCAACAGTCGCAGTGGTCAGAACAATGTCGAAATGATCAGTTTTTCGTCAATATTTTTTTCCAAGGTGTGTGGCAGAAGAAATTTGTTGAAGAGTAGTCGGCTAGTAGACGTTAAAGGTAGCTATCATTTATGAACATCAGGCATGGGAATGCAATAACTTTCTTGGCTTATACCAGCAGATTTAATTTTTGAATGTCGTTTTCAAAATGGTGGATTTCTAATGCGCTTAAAAATCAGTAACTCAGTAGCAGTGTGCGAGTCTTTGTATCGTGTGTTAATTTTAGTCGTCAAGCGTCGATTCATGCTGGCCCGCAATGTGTGATAACAGTGGCCTAACAATCATCATCATCATCATGAGTAGTTTTTAGTGAGTCCGTGATGTTGTAGTCCAACAGAACAGTTTAGAGTTAGTCCGTAATGCATAACAGTCCGAAACTCCTTCAAGAAAGGGTTTATAATTAGTCCGTGATACGGGAACCGTACGTAAATCCTCCGCGTCAGTAAACCAGAAGAGAAGATACCGTCAAAGCATCGAAGTCCCAGTAAACAGTAACGTCCAGAGTTGTCGAATTTCCTACCATACTATGAGTTTATTGTCCAAATGACCTTCAGTCATTCGGTCTTTCTTTAATGGGAAAAATTTTAATTATCGTATTAGGCAGCAATATCAAACTCCTTGAAAAATTCTCAGATTGTATTTTAGTTTTATAAGTACAGTTCCGTACATTATAAACATAGCGTGTTTCATAAAGAAAAGCATTAAGAAGTCCAATTCGCAATATTTGGTAAAAAGTAACGTTAAAATGGCTCAGGCAAACAATAGTAAAGATTAAAATTTTGTGTCGCCATTCGCTATCAATCACTTAATTGGGCGTTCTCGAAGCAAAAACTGAGTGGCATATGACATACCGAAGACAAATTGAATGCTGGCAGGACTGATGTTAAGAAGAAGTCAGAATCTCTACGAGTACTTACGTTTACCCATGGCAGACTCGTAGCTGCGAGCGTGGTACATGCCCTGGTGAGGATGGGGGTGGGGAGGCAGAATGGGAGGTTGCTGCTGTTGCTGCAGCTGCTGCTGGTAGGCAACATACTGGCCGCGGACGAGGTCCGCTCGCTCCTTGTCGGTTCCCTTGAAGTTGGTTGTGCGAGCACGCAGCCCGCAGTAGTATGGGTCGTCTGAGTGCACACATTCCAGATCAAATTAAAGAAATTTAAAAAATTCAATCGGTCGATAAGTGTGGGTTGATTATTTGATTTGAAACTAGATTTTGAAGTGGAAAGTTGACTAGCGCGCTTCTTGACAAAATAATTTGTGAACCAATGGAATCAATAATTTGTAAAATGGGAGCAAACATTGTCAGCTAATCGTTGGTGTACGATTATTCATTCAATAAATGTGTGCCTAATGCACTCAACTGAAAAATTATTTCATTAAATATGACAGATGGTGACCAGGACACTTGGTCTGGAGTTTGCTTATTTTTTGGGTAATAACCAATTTCTGATTCCTAGACGTGGATGATCATCTAATATTTTAATGTCAATTTTTATCAGGCACAAAGAACAAATTTTGATTTGATTGGTCTGTTTATGTGTGAAAATTTTTGAGCGTCAGAATATTTTTCTTCCTTCAATTTTTCCTGACAAAAATCAGGAATAGTATATGAGCCACAATCATTTAAAGATTCCCAATTAATTTGTTTTTGGTAAACGTCAAAACACTTTTTAAAGTTCCAAGGACCTCAGTAACAATCAGCTCTCCATGCACAATCATGTCTCAACGACACAAGAACTGTAAACTTAGGCTACATGAAGCATCTCGATATACTCCGTTCTCTGCAGAGTCTTCATTCTTCAAGATATTCCATATAGTATATTAATACAGTAATTATAGTTTACATAGTTGAGACATCGAGTGCTTACCATTCTTCGGAGCGGCGTCTTTGCTTCCGTTTTTCCTGGATGACCGGAACGGGCGGAGGATGCTATCTTCAATGTAAACATATTCCCCCTGCTCAGAAGAAAGACATATTTTAGCATTAGTATAGACCTCACTGTACCTTCACAGATGATGATTCATCACCAGTTTACACTAGAAGTGAAATGATTTACACATAATATGCAAGTGTTTAAAATTACAAACTATTCATTAATTAATGAAATAACATTTGTTTTTCACTTCTTAATTCTTTTTTCAGAACTTTCTTGAGTACTTCTAACTTTTTTGAGGATTGTATCACTCGCACGTAAGACCAAAAGGCTATTCGCATAATAAAAACTCAATGATGATGAATGTTGAGCGTTGAGCTGTAGCTACAATGCATTTTTTCTAAAGCATGCAGTTAATTTTGATTGCAATGTAAGTGACTTCATGAGTAACTGTACAGCAATTTAGGCTGAATACATTTATGATTTCATCCTTCAAAATGTAAATTTTTGAAGGCCTTGTGTTCTTGGAAATGAAAATACCAACTATCTCGGAGTAAAATGTATGTACAAACACTTTATGGTGAAGAACGAACTCGTCGATTTCATACAGCAACAATAAAACTGAAACCACTGAAAAACTCGTTCCAAAGCTGTCTCGTCAATATATTTCAAAGTAAGCAGAACTTTATTTGGCGACAAGTAAAACGTAATTGTTAAAAAAAAACAGAGCAAACACAAAATGAAGAAGGAAGCAATAGAATAAGTTCAAGAAAGTAATCAAAGGTATAGGGAACTCGTAGAAAAGGATTCTAAGAACAATTAATGCATAAACAGTCTGAGGGGCAGGCAGCATCGACGCGTCGTGAGACCATTTTCGTGCACAATAAAGAGACAGCTGCAAAAGAACTTGACATAAGAAAGCCACCTCGTTTCCCAAGTAATAATAAAAGTTATTAATACCGAGTGCTAATTGCGCTACGTACAAATAGAAAATAGCTTGAATTCAATAATACGCGTAATTTCTCCAATTTGCACAACGACGCGAAATAAAAGTAGTTTTGATGATCTATTTCGTGAAGAGGTTGATTTGATCAACATGGTTTAGCAAGAATTATGAATGATGGTGACGCATACCCAGGTCAGTATAGGGACCTGCAACATTGGGAGACGAGGAAGCCTTCAACTCGGCAAGCTGGTCAAACAGCAAGTTGGTCTGTTGGTGTAAGTGTGGAAATATGATCAACAAGCAGTTATACGGTCACTGTACTACCTCAATATTCCAACAGCAGCACTTCCACTGTAAGAGAAAAAAAGAGCTCCATTAAGAATATAATAATCTGTTCGATGTTTGCTCATATACTCATGATAATTTTTCAAGTAAACCTAATGGTAACTTGATTAACGTTTCCACTTGTTCTTGTTGGCACTTTAAATTCTTAATTTCGCTTAACCATAAAGGAATTCAGATGACAACTTCCATTTTCAAACACACCGTCTTTCACGAGTTAGAGAAATGTTGCAATGAGTGCATAGGAAACAAGGTTTACATATCTTTACCATGTACATAACTTTGCCAACGTGGTTGTGGTTCAAAATACAATGGCAAATCATTAAACTACGTATATTAGATTAAATGTTAGTTTAAGTATCTCTCACCGCAACAAAGGCGTTCCAAAGAGAGGAAGGAGAAAAACATTTTTTAGTATGGACTTGATGGAACACAGACTCAATGCACAAAGGACATAGAAACAGTGAGTTGAAAAAGAAGTTTATGAAACAGATATAAATTGAGGAAGAAACGAGTAGGTGTTGAAAAACTGGACAGAAGTGAACCGAACAAAGATGTCCCGAAACAAAATAAAGCCCCTATTCATTTCAATAAAAGGAAAGCTGACTTAATCTTTAGCTCAGAACCTAACATATTTCCCCATAAGAGCATTAATTCCCATGCATTCAAAAGTTGCATTAAATTTTCTCGGAGGGGACTAGGTATTTAATACGAATTTCAGAACAGCATGCAAAAAACAAAATCATTAATTAATTATCAAGACTGAGACTAAAACAAGCTCATCTACTATATACGGTATATGTCTTGAATAATATTGAGAATCATTTTATTATTCTAAGCCTACAACAATTTTTCAGAATAATAAGATTGAATTCATGTTAATTTTATAACTAAACTATAAGTCAAAATCATAGTAAACAAAATATATCACAACCAAATCCCTTCTTTCTTAATTTCTTTCCAAAATACTAACTTTTAATGTGAACTGATGGAAAATTCATCAATTCACAGGATACCAACGTCTCTCTAAGGGGAAATATTATCATGTCAGAAGACAGCACGCTAAGCTTAACGTACAGAAACTCTAAGGTAGGATTTTTGTCTCGGTTTCTGCCTTGTGATGCTCAGATATTATTTTTTTGTGTGTTCAAGAGTAGTGAAACAGCGCTAAACGTTAATTCTGCTCTTGCTTCTATTTTGGTCCATATGCTTGATTGGTATCTGACGGTATGGGACTCGGGTAGAAACCAGAAAAAGAGCAGCCTGGTTCGTTTATGTTGATATATCCCAATACTTGTAGCATGTCTTTTATATAGAGTCGTTTCACGTAAAATGGAAATTGTCGATTAAAAAGAAATCCAATGAACTAGAGGCAATTACCTTAGAGTTGGACTTGCCCCCCTCCCTAGGAGGAAGTTTGGGCGGCTTGCCAGGCTTGCTGCTGTTACTGCCGCTGGATCCAGTCACGCTGTAGGGGTCCTCTTCTGGCACCGGCAAGCGAGGTCGGTTCTTGATGTTGGGGGGCGGTGCGCGGGCTGTTTAGAAATAAAAATCATCACCAAAGAAAACAATAAAGTTTTTCCTTGCTCTGCTACACAATAAACATTAGTATTTTTTGTATTAGTAGTAATAACATTAAATACTAGTGTAAATATTTACAAAATACAATAGTATACAGTGCCCATTGTTGTGGGCTAGTGTGCAGGTATTTTTTTATAGATACTCATTTAAAGTTTCGTTGCTGTCGCAGGATCAGACTCTGGGATAACTATTGGTTAAATTGAAAAGTACAGACTTTATAACTTTGAAAACATGATTAAACAAGCTCACTTTTGATGGTTGGTAGCTTTTTCATCAAGATCACGACGAAAACTTGAAATTTTTATCTGACTTCCTAATAATTTACTTTTGTAGTCTAGCATAGCAGCCCATAAAATAGAACGAAGATATTTTATTTTTTATTTGAAAGAGTTGAAAATCTTATCATAAATTCAACTAAATTCACGTAGGCAAAATACTTTATGCTACTGCGCAGCTCTTCTCTGATTATGAAGCATACCGGTTTAAATATAAATTATAAGACCCATTAGATATTACGAGATTGGCGGGTGAAAATCCTTGAGCGAAGTAAGATTCGTACGAAATGCAGTGGATGTGCAAAATAAAGGATTACTTGAAACACTCAACTCCAGCGACAGCATTCAGGTTCTTCAGCGCGTCCATGCCTGTACTGAGCAACGGTTCTCTTTCGGTTAGATTACACCAGATTCTAAATTGGTTCAAGTCATCATAACTGTATAAAATGAATTCCGAAAAGGATGGTACCATTTAACAAGGAATTAACGGAACAGGGAATCTATGCACAAGTGTGGTCTCAAGCACGATTCCTCGCGCATAGAAACAGCATGAGTGAAAGAATTTTGCGAAACAAGAAAAAAGTTGGAGAAGACCGTAACAGGTGCTGAAAAAAAGATTGCAATGAACAAAAAAGATCGTTCATAACACAGTAAAAACGAAAAAACTCAATTTCGACATAATGAGGGCCTATCTAGCCTTCAGCTTGGGACCTCGCATCATTTCCATGGAAGCTTTAATTCCCGTAGAAAAAATACATAGTTGCATTCAGATTGAAAATATATTTGAAAATCACGGCATACACTTCCAATGGCTCATACATGTTGAGAGTAATTTGTATCTTCTATATATACACTATTTATGGCATTTCCCGATGAAACACTTCCAACCTCATTCTATAGGCAAAATTTCCTATCACTTAGGTAAATTTATGAAATCCCGAACGAGACACAGCTGACAGGAATGCATGAACAACGTCGTTTAATTAATGAGGCCGGCCCACACAGTCGGAAGCTCACCGTTCGGAAGTTTGCTCTTGAGCATATCTAGGGCCACGATGTTGATGATCATCACCCAGGAGGGACACTGCAGCAACTGAGGTGTGTTCTTGCTGAAGGCGATCGGTAAGATGCACTGCGCCTCGAGTTTCGCACGATTAGGGTAAATCTTGCGAAGTTCTTTGTCTATGTTGCTTTCGAACTTGCGGATGTCGAATGCCTGACCGGATAACAAAGTATGAATCAATACTGTATTTTATGAGTTGAGCTAGAAGTGCAACTGGGGGGTTTGCCCCTGTATAATGTATATTTTTTTTACTGATGGTTCGCACCCATACTAAATTAAAGAAATTCAACTGACAGACAGATAGGTATGGACTCGGTATCTTTTCTAACCCTTCTTTGATTTTACAGTTGACACTTGTTTGCGAAACAAATCGAATATCACGTTTCACTGGTCTAAAAAAGGCCTCAAAATTAGCGATTTACTAATCGTAGCCAAATATCTACTCTCACTAGCAAAAAAAAGTTGTATTTTTTACGCTCTGGAAGTTTTTTTGACTTCATTAACAAGATCTATTTCAAAGATCAAGGTTGCTAATCTAAAGATCAAGGCTGCCAATTTTTTGCTTCAACCAAATTACTGAAAACCTCTATTTACCTTTTCTTACTCGTATCAGTGTACATGTTTACATTCAATAATTCTTTCAAATCTTCCAAAATTATCGCTTTCAATGTCCATGATGACATTTATGTACACACAAAGCTGAACATTTAGCCCTCTTAGTCTTACTATCACTATTCTGAAACAAATTCGGCTCACCTTGATGGGCTTGCTAAGTTCTAGCGCCTGGTTGGGCAGACGGAGAACCTCGGTGCTGATGCTGTTTTCGTCGTCGACCGTCTTTACGTACACGTTGGAGTTGGAGATGCGCTTCACGAGGATGTTCCCATCCTCGTCCATACGAAGCTTGCAACCCTGAAAACATTCATATTATAGTTGTCGCGTTGGCAATGTAATTCTTCCGCTTTTTACAATAGAAATATAGTCCAAATGCGCTGCTGTGTTTTTTAGGACACTGAACTAAGAAGCATTCATTTTCTTTCAAATACTTTCTTAAATTTTTCACTTCTGAATCAGTCTGAAAATACTTCGAAATGATGCAGTCAATAAATTTACTGATATTCATAGAAGTTTGACAGTGATAAAGCAGCAAAACTGGACAAGTTATTCTTCAAAAGAAGTAGTACAGCACATGTGCTCGGAGGGCACAGCAGCTAACAACTGACCTCAGAACTCAAGGCTCGTGGTGCATGCGGCCCAAGGAGTGGTCTCATTCAATGTTCACGAGCTCCATCGGCCCGCACCTCATAGGTCATCTTTTATTTTAACGTTGCGAGTGTGTTCCTTTACTTACTTCAAATTTAGTCGGATAAGACCCAATAAGTAGCAGCTTTGTAGGTTTTATTGGTTGACGAAAAAAGTTAAAATAAAATTTTGTTTGAAAGCTGGATAATGTCATCAATTCTCACAAATTTTCAACTTTTCAGCAACGTGACGGTTTCAAACACTTCACTGCAAAAAATAGGGGCCGAAGAATTTTGCAGCAAGCCGCCGATTCACTTCTTATTAATTGTCTATTCTTTGTCTTATGGTGACCCACTAATCAAGCGAGTGTCGTGCTTAGAACGTCACTTTACACCTTTAGTCGATTTCGTTCAGTTAAACTTGAGCTTCCCGATCCTGTACAGATAGATGACTCACAGATACATTCCTTTCTTTTATGTGCTACACAGCCACTTCAAGTCATCTGTATCCCCGTTGAGTTGGTTACGTCACCGTGGAGTTCTTTGCGTCCATCTACAGTTGCCTCTCTTTCCATTAAGTCACCTGCACCCTTTAAGAGCTGTCAGTGTTTCCCTGAGGTTACTTGCATTCCTCTAGAGTTGCCTGTGTCGCGCTGCAGTCACTTGCATTCCTCTAGAGTTGCCTGCGTTTCTCTGGAGTCACCTGCATCTTTTTAATGGCCACTGTTTCCCTCGAGTTCCCGTTCCGTGCTTCTCTCTAGAGTTGCTCGGGCCTCGTTGGAGTCACCTCACCACCCTAGGGTCACCTGTACCTCTTTAGCTACTTGCATCCTCCGGGAGCCACTTGCACTTTACTCAAGCGACCTGCATTCTTCTGGAGTGACCTACATTCATCAGTAGTCACTTGTGCTCACTCAGAGTTACCAGAAACTGCCCATATTTCCATCAATTTCGTTCGATTCCGCCTCATCAACATTGAAAAATTATGTAGCATATTCAACGAGTTCTTCTACATACATTACTCCTATATTTTACAGTTACAAATAAATACCTCGCTCCATGGTCCACGATACTCACCAACCCAATCTGCCGTGAAATAACTTCCTCGGTTTTCGGTTCCCTCATGGGGTTCTCAAAACCGGACAGCCCGAGTCTACAATGAAAGGAAAATAACGTCGATTATCGGTCTTTGCCGGTAACATCGCGTTCCTATAAAATAACTAAGAGCTTGTAAAAATACCAAGTAGCATTATCGACGATGTGTTGTGCTAAATTTACTGAATGAATCAACATATCGTCGAGTGATACAGATAAGTAAACTCTTCAAAAAGATCATATTACACAACCAAATAGGTCAAATAAACCACACAAGAAAACCATGTTCGTAGTCCAGTTTTATCCAGTAATGATAAAGTTATCGTAGTTCCTCTTTGGGAGAACTATTTCATCATCGCATCAGCTATAATCAAGATGACTGTTACAACAAATATGACTGATTCTTTATTATTCATTTTAAAGAAGCTGTGACGATTTCCTTATAATGGAAGATAGCAGAAATTCTTGGTATAGTTCCTTAGGCATCACACCAAAAAATTCTCTGAGACAGCATAGGACTCACCCAGGAGACCGTCCCTTGCTCAACACCCTAGAGAGGAGTGCTCAGAAAGATTAAAGCACCTGCATGCTGTACTCATACCAGGTTTAAAAGCTTTTAAAAGCGAGTACCGTGTGGCAAAATGCATTCTGAAATCATAGGTTTATAAACGTTCGTGTATTTAGCTTGTAAAATTCTACTTAGATACGCATGTCTGTCAAGTTTATATCATTCTTAAAGCATCAGGGATTTTCGGACGTCCTCGAAGGCGATCAGCTCGACCGAAACTCAAGGTCTGCCCGTGTCTGGCTCGAGCTTTGGATACGAGCAGGGCTCGGTGAGGGTCTGCACATGAGTGTCGTCAACAAACAACGACCATGGAGAACTAAACGGAAGTTTGGTAATTATTCTTAAGCAGATTTTGCTCTCCAATAATAATGGCGACCCTGATAATGCAACCACTTGAACTAAATGTGTTTAAACAATGCGCATTCCGGTAGTAATAAAATATTAGCTTTTAGTTTCTAGTTAAATTAGGTTTCATTTTTCACGAGGCATAAGTTAATGTTGCCACGTACCTATATCCATCGAAGCCGATATTTGTGCCGTTGACGGTGAGAACAGGTGATCGGAGGTAGGCCTTGGCCACGCGCCTGTTCTTCTCGAACACGATCACCTTGGACCAGATCTCGTCGTCTATCTGGGACCACTTCTGGAACACCTCGTGGATGTGCTCCTGACGCACAAAAATTATTTATAAAAGCAGCTACACACATATTTAAGTATCAATAAATGCTATCGTGTGAAAATTTTCAAGTAGACATGTGCATGTACAGTAGTAACAATATATGGGTACTTTGCGAATGTAATTATGTGCACTTTCATGTGGCATGTGATTTACAGAAAATACAGAAATGTCTATCCAACATTCATGTTAGTGCACCTACCATAGAATGGGGTGGGGAAATTTTACTTCTAAAGAAGAACTTTTCTACAACAGAATAACTTCCTGATATAACGGTCAATACTAAATTTTTTTTTGCATCAATGTGATCATTAATCGATCAAATAGATCCGGTTGATTATACAAAATCGAAATTTTTTCCATTTTGGGCGGAGTATGCTTAATTTTTCATAAAAATGGGAATAAGTTTAAACGCAGTCTGCTTACTTCGAAAAATACACTAAAGTTCTAGCTAAAAATCAAATCAAAATTTAACTCTACAGTTGGACAGCATTTATGTGTAGATAGCATTCAAGTACTTACAGATGAATAACTTAACTTAAAGAATCTCCCCTAGCACCTAAGTAGATTTAATTTGTTTTCATGATACATACGGCATAAAACTGCGTATTTCATAATATTGAATATGCCAGAACTCCAGCAGATTGCTAACACTTGAAAATACATTTGTCTCATTTTTGGCAATTATAGCTGGTAACCTCATTTTAGACCTTTCTCCACACTTTAGATGATCACAAATAACTCGAAAGCTTTGTCAAAATTTTTAACAACTGTTCAACAACGCTGACATAATGTATAAATTTTTGACAGTCCTAAAAAATAATTAGAACCAATGGAAAAAATATACATTACTTTAATTACCCAAACTACACGTTTGCGTAATTTCTCGATGGCTCTTCAGAAAAATCATCTGCCAATACTGTTGAAACAATTACTGAAAGAAGTATATAGTCATCAAATAGAGCGTACCTCGAAGCATGTCTCTGTCGAGTACCAAACATTTTCTTCTTCCTCCACTTGAGGTTGCTCCAGATTCAGATCATCACGGGATCTGGATAAAATTCTTCTTCTCGATACCATTTTAGTTACCAGAGTTTCCCTCAACGGAGGCACTCATGCAAAACGAGCCAGTGACAAAGAATTTCGATGAATGATCTTCCAGTAAAATGTGTAGTTCGCTATCTTTAGTACGAGTGTAATTGACCTAGTGCCTCTGAGGAACTTTCACTGGAATGTCTTCAGTGCTCTAATTCCAGTCATCAGGTGCGACGGCTTCTGCAAGTAAAAGAATTCAGATTTAAGTAAGCGGTTAACATACCTCCACGTTTTTAGCAAGTAATGAAAATTTAAAACGTATTTTTGATTCTAAAGAGTATAATTGATTAAAACGTAACTCGAACAAATGTCAGTGCTTGTTAAAAGTAACCCGAACTCGTAAAATTTAACAAATAATGGTAAAGTTTTTTGATTTTTGATTTGATTTGATTTTTAACAGTTTCATTTTACCCGCATCAAGTTCCCTACGAGAGACAAAGTTTTGAAGTTCATTCATGGTGAATACTTGGGGACCACAAATGTTGCAAGCGCCACTAATCTCCTCGAAGGCCGTCACTTGGGAGTCTTAAAGGAACAAGAAACTGGATTCATGAAGCAATACACGCAAGAAATATTTAGTGAAGAGGATTGCAAGCAATAACTTCACCAACTGCTCAAGTTCGGTAAAGGTCAATGTTTGTATTAAGACCAACAGAAGGTCAACTAAGCCTAGTGGCAGGTCAAGGGTTTGTCTCAAGGAACGTACAACACCATATGCAAGATTTTAACAGCAGCAAAAATTATCCAGGACTTGCGACATGATTTACTCAAGGAAACGCAAAACTGAGAGCACATGAATGTCTTCTGGATGATACTTCAGAGTGAACTCCAGTATTTTGCATTGTTAAACGTGTGCATGTGTTCTTTCTGTTAGAAGTTTAAGCAATGAAGCAACAGAAGGGTGAAACTAATGCATTATGAGTACTGATTGGAAATAATTAAATAAAACGTATAATTTAAAAAAATGGCTTCCATGCACGAGTTATTAGTGGCTTGTGCTAATTTCCATGAATTGAATCATTGCCATTTCCCACGCAACTAATTCTTCTTTACAGTATTTTTCCTATCTCGGTTTTAAATAGTTTCCAACGAAGAAATTAACTAATAAACAACAAACTACAAAAAACGAACTGCGTCGTTTCTCACCGATTCATGAAATTGTTATTTTATGGAAGAATCAAGAAAATCGGTCACCCCTCCTGTCGATTTACGCGAGTTAAACATCGCGAATTTTCAATCATGCTGCACTTGTTATTTTGCTAGTTCTATGAAGAAAAATTTTCTTCATTGAGTTTTATCATTCGATTTTTCCTCTTTCTACATGCGTAACGTTAAAAAGAATTTCGGAAAATTTCACTTCTAGCATACTAGTTAATTCATGGGTAAAAAACAAATCTTTCTTTTTCACTTTTGCAATCGACTCGCTAAAATTCTTGAAGTCATTTTCATGAATGGCGTCTTATTTTGGCAAACAGCGACAATACCAAATTTAAAAAAGTGGGTTCAAAAGCATAAAAATGAACATTCTTAACTAGATATTTTCACGCTTCGCACGTACTTGAGGTTGAGAGTAGCACTCTGAGCTCGCGACACTTGCAGTCAAGAAGCAGTAAGATGGAAAGCAACCACATCACGCGAAGTGCACTCGCACAGCTTGTGTGACGGCACACGATGGACGTGCGTCGCGCAACGTGACGTCACTCACGTTAGTGCGTGACAAAGCACGAGATCACAGCCTCACATGCGCCGTGAACACGCCAGCCACCGACAGCGTTACCGAAGCATATTACTAAGTGCCAAGAGATCGCCTTTCAGAAGCTTGATTCTACTTGAAAGTATCGTAAACGTGTCTTGGGGTCTGGAGCTCTCGCTTGAATATGCAGTGAGAACCGGTAGCTCGTATCTATACAGGCGGCCTGTGCTGGAGACGAAGCTCTACTTGCCACACACAAGCACATTGAGTGTGATGGTCATCGTTTTGGCATCAAAATAGACTTCAATGCAGAAGCATCAGTTGTAACGTAAAATACGATCGATTAATTGCAGCCTCGCCTTCAAGGAACAGCACGTTACGCGAACGGGAAGAATCGATCCTAATGTATTTCTTAAAAGCAAAGGATGCTGGCTCCTAATGCGTGGCTAAGGCAAAGTATTACTAAATACCTATGGTAAATTGCCTTTTTATGACCAAATTTGAAAATTAACCACGATACCTAATCCTACGCGTTTAAACTGATGAATCTCAGTAGTCAAATCCAAATTTCAATGAAGAAAATTCATGTGATAAATACGGCGAACGTGAATTGTATAGTTTACGCAGAGAATATTTAACATTAACTAGAGTTCACTGATATGATTTATGAGGGATTTAAAATTGTTATTAACTGTGCTAATGAAGATGAAAGGAGTGAGAAACTCTATAGAGCGTTTGAGCAACCAAAGAAAGGAATTAAATACGAACAATCCGAAAGCATTAGGTGTCAATACAAGAGTGAAATTTTACGCCACTCAGAGCTGTAGCATCGGTTAGCGATCAGCGTAGAGCGCATAACGTGGGTAGTCATCTCGCGTGGAGTGAACTAATCCTTCAGATCTGGACAAGGGCAGCACTACACGGTGTGAAATCATTAATTCAATGCGAGTTTGTGTTGTATTGCAAATAAAAAAAAACAATAAAATTATGTGTTTTGAGCAGTAGAACTCGCTAGGCGGCGCAAATCACAGCAAATCAAATAGACCAACAAGATGAAGTCAAAAAGTAGGAATTGATAATGTAGAAAAAGTAATGCACCAGCAACTGATGATGGAGAAACAAGAGAAAATTAAAAACAAAACCATTTCAACGAAAGAAGCAGAAAATTTCAAGGTTACGATGATAGCAAGAGACGTAGTACTTTATTATTACCCTTTCGTTATACGAGGCTATCACTCCCCGCAGTCCTCGTTTTACTACAATTGTCAATGTCTATTTCTTGATCAACTCGCGAGGAACATCTCAAACAATATAACCGATGACATCTCCTTGAGAGAAGCTTAGAAATCTTACTTACTTCTCGACCGGCACCTGAATTCCACAGTGTGCTGAATATCACCATCTCTTGAGGTACTCGTAGAAGAAATTAAATTACACAAGAATGGTGTTACCTTCAGACATTCGAACGTTAGGTCTAGTTTTTGTCCAAATTCCGGCAATGGTATGGACTATTAAGAAGGAATAAAAAACCCTGTTATAACATTCGGAATAAGAAATTCGACCTTGGCGTTGGAATTGGGTATCCGAACTTCTACGTCGTGTATCAGATCCGACTTGGCCCCTGGCGTAATTTCGTTAGCGGTTGAGAATTTTTATTTGTTGATAGGGCGTAATTCACTTCAAGAGCATTCACTTAAAGAGAAATATCATTAGAAAAGTTCAGAACAAAGTTTTCAAAAGTTGCCAAAAAATTTCACGTCATTTGCTGCTTCGTGAAAATAGTTTATGAAAAATTATTCCTAAGCAGATTACAGGAAAGAATAACATGGCGAAATAAAGACGACGGATTCGAGGATGAATCATCAATGTTGTTGTCGGTAACGAGTGAATGCAAACCCAATGAATAATTATACGGAGAAGAAACACCACATTCAATAATTTGGAAACGTAAAACGGATTCACTAAGATTATAATCAAACACTACCAAAAAATAAGGAAAATATGCCCCCTAGAAAACGGTGAGCGAGTCATAACCTTCGCAAATGCCAGAGCATGCAGAGCAGCGATCGAGCTGCTGCAAACGAAAGTGAAAAGTCGCTCCTCGTACTTTCTCCTGCGCATGTTGTACGTCACGCGCACTGTGCGGCACCGTCCAGCACACGGCACCGTCCAGCACACGGCACCGTCCAGCACACGGCACCGTCCAGCACACGGCACCGTCCAGCACACGGCACCGTCCAGCACACGGCACCGTCCAGCACACGNCCAGCACAAGGCACTGTCCAACACAAGGCACTGTCCAGCACAAGGCACTGTCCAGCACACGGCACCGTCCAGCACACGGCACCGTCCAGCACACGGCACCGTCCAGCACACGGCACCGTCCAGCACACGGCACTGTCCAGCTCGACACTATCCAGCACGGTAAGACCATGAACTATTATAGCTACTAAGGACTGCTCCTCGACCGAAGGAATGCAAGTTCAATCCCGTCGCTCGATGGAAGAATGATGTTTTGTAGCTAACAGCCCCAATGCGAGTGGAGGCTCCGACATTTTAAGTCACATTTGAAAATTATGATAAGCAATGACACATAGAATACAACATTATTTTTTAATTTGCGGAAGCTAGAGCGCCACGGAAGCAAATCTGGTGCACTGGAATTTTACCTGTGCTCGGCGTGATGTGCCAATGAACGGTAGTGAAACTTCGGCAAAAAATTGGGCCCCAATGCCAGCCATGACTGAACATCAACAGTACATCGATGCTCAGGCTCATTAACTGTACTATCAATATGTTCTGATAAACGTCAGTGCACGCAGACAAGTCATGTGAGCATTCCAGACGGAGGAGAATGAACCTTGGGGTCTAATAATGAAAATATCTTAAAGCGTATTTTTGAAATCAAACACGCCAAATATTGCACAAGTATCAGCCACGTGAAATTCGTGCATGATAAGTAAGGCATTTCACTGGTAAGATTTGAAAAATTATAAAAAAAATTGCGATGACTATCTGTGTGTCTATATATGATAGGAATGATTATGTATCATTTAAAAATGGCATCAAGAGATTTACGGTTACAAGACTGACCTTGATATGAAAAAATGTACATCAGACGCACAAATAGCAAATGTCCCCGGAAATCGCCCCGTTTCCTGCACCTATAATGCATTACTGCCAAGGATGAAAGCGTACTAATGTAAAATGGTATCTCCAGTCTCAATGCCAAGACTAAGAAGCGAGTTTCATTACCCAACGCATGAATTTTACACGAAGTAGAATTTCGACTATAGCATGACTGATTTTTCATGACTTGTGATAAGTCCTCTCTAGCAACAACCATACTCTCATAGCAACCACACACGCCAGGCAACCATACTCTCCCAGCAACCACACTCCCCCGACAACCATACTCTCCCAGCAACCATACTCTCCCAGCAACCATACTCTCTCAGCAACCATACTCTCCCAGCAACCATACTCTCCCAGCAACCACACTCGCCAGGCAACCACACTCGCCAGGCAACCATACTCTCCCAGCAACCACACTCGCCAGGCAACTATACTCTCCCAGCAACCACANCAACCATACTCTCCCAGCAACCACACTCCCCCGACAACCATACTCTCCCAGCAACCACACTCGCCAGGCAACCATACTCTCCCAGCAACCATACTCGCCAGGCAACCATACTCTCCCAGCAACCACACTCGCCAGGCAACCACACTCTCCCACCAGCCACACTCCCTGGGAACCACACTCTCCCACCAGCCACACTCCCTGGGAACCACACTCCCCCAACAATCACATTCACTCGGATCAGTTCCCCCCTTAGCCTGCCCCTGTCCCTCGCTCACGGCTGGCAGGCGGCGTCAGAAGTGCGTGACGAGTCCGTCATTCGTGGTCTCCACAACTCCACGGGCAAATTGAACAAACGCATTAACATGTGCCACTCAATGCTAACTTAAATTAATGTGCTGCTGTACCGTTGGCATCAAGAAAAAATATGTGCTAACTCATACGCCATTTCTGGGCCATGAAAAATAAGAATGTAGGTCTAGAAACATGGCTACTATAACGATGATCCGATGAAGATTAGGTTGTTAGTTGGAGTAGGCCTCCCTAACCACAGAGTATTCCCTAGAGAAGGTAGAAAGTACCTTTTAGTATGGAATTAAAGGAACGGGGAAACTATCCAGAAGGTCAGTCTCCAAGCCCTACGCAAAGGAACAGCAAGATTGAAAGAATTTTTTATGAAACCAGATGAAAGTTGAATAACATAAAAGTTGCACGAAAAAAGATAGTAGGGAACCAAAAAAAGAGTTTGTATTGAAAAAAAACAATTCTATGTATTTCAGCAATAGGAAGGCCTATGTGAAATAATCATCTCGCAACGTCTGTTTGTCTTCCTGATAGTACTAATTCCCATAAATAGTATAGCTGCATTCCACTGAGAGGATAATCCGATCTAATTTCTCCTGGTTTCACAAACTACAGCAAATGGTTAATGGAAAGAGAGAAAATATAAAAAGGTTTGCGAAGCCTTTGAGATTTCTATCTCCATTTAAAGTTTATTGAGCTTTGGCAATGCCACAAAAAAAATTCACGATGCCACGTAGTCTTAATGAAGGCGATCACAGGGAAAATGAATCCATTACTAAGCATTAAGGATGAGGAAAAATTAAATTAAAGGCCTTGTAACTCAATAATAATAAACTATTTACATTAAATATTAGCTAAACATTCTGAGAGCACTATTTATGTTAGAAGTATCGTAAATTTGTTGTGTGTTAAAGCTTTTCATCTGTGCATATTACCAGGTACTATTTTAACATAACATTGTAATTTAAGCTCCCCTATCCGTAAGATAGGCGTTCCAAAAAGAGGAAGAAACCATTTAGCATCTAGTTGAAGGAAAAGCAGAATCTAGGTGTAAGGTGCATAGAAACAGTAAGTTCAGAAAGAAGTTTATAAAACAAGATAAAAGTTGAAGAAGAAAGTAGTAGGTGCTGAAAAACAGGACAGCACTGAACCGAAAAAAAGGTTTTAACAAGACAAAAACACATTTTATATCAACAGAAAGAAGTCCTACCTAGCTTTCAGTTCGGGACTTCGCATATTCTCCGTGGGAGTGCTAATTCTCATCGATCCAATAGTTGTATCACAATATCACAACATCAAATGAATTGTGTTCACTGAACTAAAATAGCGTACAAAACAGCACTGACGACAGAACATCTCATTTACGCTGCATACCTGATTTCCGAGTGCATTCATGAGACGCGAGCTCAATTCCAAGCTCGTGAGGATAGCAAGGTATTCAGGGTAACTCTGTGGAAAGTTAACAGTACGTTGCTTCGCTCCAGCGCAGGAGAAACCGCCTAGAAACTAAATCTAACAAGTCATGCCCCAGTTATGGTGTCCCATATATTCACTCTCAGAAGTGAATTCATGCAGGTGGTCGCATGTTCATGCAGCAAATGCGTCCCACAAACCAAACGTAAGCTTTTGAGTCCTTCGTTGGCACATAAAAATGACAAGTGAATGCCTAATTCAGAAAAATTAAATTGTTCAGGATGGTAAAAATGCTAACACAATTTCAAAGAAGAGTAGAATAATGTTGCCACAGTACTCAATAACAGAATAGTTTCATCTTGAAATTTTCCTTGCGAATGAAATGAACTCTTCTTAGCTCCATTATTTTAAAAACCTCTCAATGTGATATAAAGTTTATTTTTTTCGAATTTCGTGGTCCCTCTAATTTTCAATTCAAGTGTTCTGTGAGAGAGAATTGAAGTTACTCATCTATAAGAAAAGACTTTTCTACAAACATCAATAATTCTATGCGTACAGTATATTCATGAAAGAATGGTTGCGTCAGGAAAATAAACAATTTTTAACTTATATGAATCAGCCAAACGACACGAATAAAAAAAGAGCTGATAAAATCATGGAATAGATGAATATTGAAAAAAATCACGAGCATTTTCCAGGGCTCTGAACGTTCCTCCATTACTAAGGTAATTACATGCTGAAGTAACGTGAACACTCATTTCGGACTCGTACTTCGTCGTGTGAGGGCACAAGTTTCCGCTAATGCTGATCTTAAAAACATATTCCATCGACGGGTAAAGAATAGCAAAAGCCGAATGTGCTCCCAGATTGTTACGCAAGGCTACTGCTCTTAGAGCAGACTTTCAGTGCAAAAGTTCCCATCATAAGAGCAGTAATGTTAATTGAAATACAAGAACTATACTGTTGAAGTTATGCTAATAGTGATTTATGCTGGCCGATTTTATCTAAAACTCTGTTTAAAGTCTAACACTAAGAAGCTGAACACATTTTTTTGTTTGGATAATACGAGATATTGCGTTTCTTAAAAACCACACTATACTACACGAACACAAGTTTTATTCGCGCAGCAAAATATAGTTATTTACAATGGCAAGATTTTCTGACTTTTGAGTTCTCAAGCTTTCTTCACAATGCATTTTTTACCATACCGCCATGCGAGGTATATCTTAACGTTTTGGGACGGCAAATTGTGATAGACATTTCCGCAGGCGCAGCCCGCAAATTAGCGTCACATGGAGAATACGGAAGAAAATTGTACGCATGAACGCAAGGCTTAGTTAGCCTCGTCTTCCACGTTGTCTTTATTTCAGCCGGGCACTCCACACCAGGAAGGAAAGAATTCTCCATGTATCCCATCGTGCGTGCAGTCAAGCACGGTGTAATTAAGCTTCATCGCCAATCACTTCCTTCAAGAAACAGTTGGGGAAACGAGCCAGAATGAGCGGTACTTCTAATGCGTCCACGAAAATATCTACGAATCCTGTTCGACGGCTGTGCCGCATTTCCTCTATCTAGAGGCCGGCTGGCTATTCACCTTCCTTACTGACTGCGCTCGCTCAATATCGTTTTCGAAAACCTCGAAAAATACAGTGTGAACAAAAAAACAATTTAATTCGTTAAACTTCGAAATGAAATAAATCTGAAAGTTTTATTATTATATTCAAGGATCAGCTTCCGTTTCCGCCCATTTGAGCGACAAGGGTAGAGAAACTCGGTGAAGTGTAAGTTCTAGTGACACCAAAAGGGTGCAAAATCTGGGTTTCTTAAAACAGTTCGCTATTCTGGCCAAAGAAGACGTGAGCATCTAGAAGAGATGAAAAGTTGAAAGAGTTATGAATAAAAGACGAAGGCACTCGTGCAGGAAATCGGTTGCACAGTAGGCTGGCTTCTCCAAAGAGAGAGACGGAGAAGCGAGGAATGAATCATAAAGCCTAGCTAAGAGCATATCTTAGCCCTCATCAAACTCTTGCGATAATTATTGCAGATTTCGCAGTGGGTAGCTTTGGTTGCTACTGACGAGGCACACTGACGGGGACAGACACTATCAGTATATTCCTAAGAGCGTAGCTTACGTTTTCTATACATCACAGAGGAAGAAGACCCACAAAAGTTCATTTTCAACAGAGTTGGGTTATAAAATGTATTATAACACTGAATTTTAAAAATGTTTTAACATAGAGTAAAAGTTTTAGAGAAGTCTGTTTCATTGAAAGGTTCGATCGCGCCAAGGTACTAAGATTTAAGCTGCGTTTAAGTGGGAATCCTTACATGGTGCATTTTATTACTTCGGATTTTCTACACTAGTTAAATCTTCTATTCAAAGGAGGAATAATGCATTTCCATTGAATGACCAATTACAAAAACGATTCATTACGTGTATTCGTTGTACAGGGTAGCCCAAACGTGTATTCGTTGTACAGGGTAGTCCGCGACAATAGTCGTCGTGTACTTGTAAACCTATATGCGTGTATGTACGTTATATGTACGCACAAATATAAATGTGCATTTCTGCACATGGATCTACAATTACTTCAGACTTTACAAACAATGGGGGGTCTTTTGACAGATCAGGTCTCTGCTTCAGCACTTTTAGAGAAATTTAGTAAATTTAGTTCTACTTTCGCGTACTGACCTGACCTTACCCTTACCCTGCGTTAATATAACCAAATATAACCTAACTTGCCAACACGTTGGTCGCAATGTGAGCCAGCGGTGCACGCGGGGGGAATTTACACAATGCTGCTAACCGACCAGTAGTTACCAACTCAATTTTATAAATACTTAATCGAAGTTAAATGAAGGCAGGATCCAGTTAAGGTTTGCTTTTTCAAAATTGCTCACTGCAATAACCTTTAATTTGAGGTGAATATTGATCTTCAGTTTAACCCATCGCATTCAACGTGTTAATACTAATTTGTGACTGGAACTACTAAATTCCTCCTAAGTTCTATAGAGGGTTTTTTTCAATTGCGCCTAACTTTTTGTTCCGTCTGGTCATTTTTCTTAACTTGAAAAGGAGCACTAAAGTTGTTCTTGAAAAGAACATCCCAGGAATTCCAGAGGTCGCTATTTACTTTAATGCACTCACGGAATTTAGACATTTGATTCCCAAGAATCATTAAAGGAACACATTTAAGAACATTTTACATAAATGACATTTTGCTCGCTGATGCGTCATTTTTGAGTTATTCAACTTGGAAGTTACAGGAACGTTGTGTTATAGGAACGTTGTGAAAAGTAAAGGAATGGACACGTAAATATGTTGTAATACGGGATTGACGTCACGATGGGTGAGGTTAGGTTAGGTTAAATAAAATTACTCAAGTAAACCTAAAAGAACACAACTTAACTTAGCCATACAGGCACTGATTTTTTGCGCCCAAAAGTTGCGCGTGTTCCAACAATGCGGTGACTACGCAACAGACTATTTAATGTTATTCCTACCTGAAAGTTATTAATGCTATATCACGAAAATTGCGCATCAGCGAGCAAAATGTCATTCGTGTAAGACGTTCTTAAATATGTTGCTCTCGTGATTCTTTGGAACAGAATTTCTAAATTCCGTGAGTGCATTAAACTCAATATCGACCGAAACAAGAAACTCGTGTCTATGGATATAACTAAGTTATAAATAAGAGTTTAGGTATTTGAGAAGGAGAGGACAATAATCGATTTTCTAATTTTGGTGCTTGATGAATGGTAATTAGACCGAAATAAAACATTTTTCTTCTATGTACTTTCCGTCGCAAATGAGTATTTAACGAGTTATAGCTATAGCTTACCTACCACATTTCTATTCTTTGAAGCGCGGGAGAAATCGGGGTCAATATCGGGTTTAATGCGCTCACGGAAATTAAGAATTCCTTTCCCAAGAATCACTTAAGGAACACATTAAAGAACGTTTTACATAAATGGCATTTTGCTCACCGATGCGTAATTTTCGAATTATTCAACTTTGAAGTTATAGGAACGTCTTATATAAAAGTGAAGAAACGGACACGTAAATATGCTGTATTACTGTATTGACGCAACGATGGGTGAGGTTAGGGTAGGTTATGTTAGATTAGTTAAATAAACTAGCCTAAAATAACATAAATCAACCTAAAATAGCATACCTGAACTTACCCAAACCGAGGCTGTTAATTTCCCGCCAAGAAGTGGGCGTCTCTCGCCAGAAAAGTGGGCGTGACCCAACAATGCGGCGACTAAGCAACCGGCCATATATTGTTATTCCTACCTGAACGTAATTATTATTATATCTCGAAAATAACGCATCAGCGAGCAGAATGTCATTCGTGTAAAACGTTCTTTAATGTGTTCCTTTCGTGATTCTTGGGAACGGAATTCTTAATTTCCGTGAACGCATTAAACCCGATATTGACCGAAATCGGTTTGAGGGGAGGATCCATAATGGACTCTCCCTTCCGACGGTTGTAATGCACTTGAATGATCGTTACGTTAGGTTACTTTCCGTTAAACCAGTTCAATTACATTACATTATGTCACCGCTATAACTCGTTAAATACTCATTTGCGACGGAAAGTGCATGGAATAAAAATTGTTTATTTCGATCTATTTACCTACATTCAATAGCCAAAAATTGGAAAATCGATTATTGTCCTCTCTTTCACATTTACCAAAGTTTCTCGCCTCAATTTGAAATCCGAAAACGTTCGTATCGAATATTGCTATATTTTCGTAGTATGCATGGTATGAAGGCGATGGTATGCATTGCGCATACCGTCATCGACAAAAAAGTCCAGAGATTCATGAATAGAATTACTATGAGCTCGCAATTATTTAGATACTTTCGTGCATCCAGTTCACTTTATTGCACATAAAGTAAATGTGAAGCGTTTGCTAATAATTGAATTTTGAATTTTCGGTCCCCAAACATAGTTAATTATATCAAAATAACCAAGTTTTCTTTTATGCACTTTCCGTCGCAAATGAGTATTTAACGAGGTATAGCGGTAGGTTTAGTTTTGTCTATGATGACGAATGCGCTCGATTAAACAGCCACTCGTTTATTTTTTAATTTTTGTTCCTTGAATCACGGTAATAACATCAAAATAAACTATTTTTCTTCCATACACTTTTTGCGACAAATGAGTATTTTACGAGTTAGAGCGGTAGGTTTTAGATGGCGGGAACGGGTTTGATCATTCAAGCGCGTTGGAAGGAAGCGTCCACTGCAGTGTTGCCATACGACGCACTCGATGAATTACTTTCCGCTTCGAAGACTGGAGTTGCGGTAACTAATTTACCGCTATAAATCGTAAAATAGTCATTTGCGACGAAAAGTGCATGGAAGAAAACTTGTTTATTTTGATATAATTAACTATGTTTCGGCACTCAAAATTCGATATTCGATTATTAGCAAACGCTTCACATTCACCGCACATAATTCAGCAGAACAATGCCAAATTTAAGTTCAGTTCTATAACTTTTTTCAACCAACCAAATGAATCACTGTGAAATAAGACGCACATTTTAGCCGAAAGTTGATTAACTTTTCATCCATGGTCGATTTTAGAAAGATAGAACATATCCTCGGAGAATTTCACTTTAAGACCATCTGGTACATCAAATTAGTTTAAGACAAGCCCTTCCATAGACACTGATTGAAATATTGTGAAAGCGCTTGCTCGAAAGCACAACTACACGCTCTGTTGATGCGCAGTTCACCAGCGCTGAACACCAGGTCACTAACACGATTGCACACACAGACACACCGACATGCAACGAACAGGTTACGCTTGGAGTAACATTGGCCAGATACTAACTCTTGATAATTTTTTCTATTAAGGAATGAAGTTAATAGCATGGATACTTTGAAACACATGTCGTGGTATAGGCTACTTTACATTTCCCTCTTAGAACCAGGCAACTTCATCAAATGGAAGCTTGATCCGGGCAAACACAAGAACAAATAATACCATACAATGTGTATGTCGAATGATGCTTGAAGTTCTGGATGCCGGCAAAACAGAAATGCAAACTCAGACGTCAGTCTGATAAGTACTATCAAACCTTAATCAAGCCTAACAAATCTTTCTTGAACTGCACACTCTTATTTAATGTTATACGCGAACTGAAACAAGTAGGCACAAAAACATACATATCTCTAACTTCATGGTTTTGGCTGCACTGAAAGTCCCAATGCATGACCCTTCATAATCATTTATAATAAGTTTATCAGCCAAAAACTCATAAATGCAATGCATGAAAATTGCACAACTATGTGACGGGCCCACAGCACGAATAGCACGCACGAACCACCTGCACCACCGACAACGCTCGCTCCTGAACTACGGACAGAGGATAGAGAGACCTCCGGACTGCTGATGGGAATGGGCACGACAGTGAGGCAGCCAATAGTGAAGGCAAAGGTTAACTTCGCAGATAAAAACTGCGTCCACACACAGACTTCGAGCAGCAGACAGTGAAAGGAATGTGATTCAGTGATGGGCCAGCTATACGGACGAGTATATAAACTCTTTTTAAAAGACATTCGTGTTATTATGGGGGCAGCAAGAGTGGAAAGTAAAGGGGTCGCAAGTTAATCATTGCCTTGAATGTCAGAACACGTGTCTTTACAGCGTTCAACGGAATTTGGAAAATATAATATTCGGAGGTAAATGATTTTTGAAATTTGATGGCTCTGTGGAAATAAGACCTAAAAATGATGAGCAAGTTACCGAAGCTTACAAAAATGATGGTCTTGGAATTTTGAAACATTTTTATTTATGAATTCTGATTCGTTGAAATGAGGAAAATGGAAGAAATGAGCAAATTAAATTATAGGTAACTAAAAAAAATTGAATAGTTTTTAATAACACATTTTGTACAGTCTTTTAAGGCTTACTATTTGGTGCAAAAATCAAATAGATCAAAGTTCAACGAAATTTTTCCATTCTCCAGGAACACGCGGAACAATTTGTATCAAATAATACAGCCAGTTTCCACACACTCGCGTGTCTTTAATTATGTGTGCAGATTCAAAAGAATTAAAAAAGAATTAAGATTCTCAATGGTTCATCCCAAATACATTTATTTGTAGTAAGTGAGAAGTTATTACATTGAAACAATGTTAGCGAGTACAAGTGGAGAGGTACAAGTAGTCAGGTCTTGGGTTCGTTGCAGACTTGCGTTCACATTCACCTAACAGTACTTACATGAAGCCATTATTCAACTGTTGTTACTTTTGTCAGTGATCCCGCTCACGCAGTACCTATTGCAGAAATTACACGAGTTAAACTAAATGTAATCTTATGAAATTCCCTCTAATGTAGGCACATCGAGATAAAATTTTAAATAAACAAAACACTCTTGTAAATTGATGGAACGATAAAATGGTTGTTCCAGTGAAACATAGTCGTAAACATGGTCGAAAAAACATGCTAACTGAATATTAGGCCGAACAATTGCAAATACAAATTGGAAATATTTCGAATGTTCTCACTTAGAAGATGACGAGCTTGCTTTGCCTGTAAGTTAATTTAGGTTGAATGAACTCGTAACTTTAGTGATCCTAGTACGATTTATTTTCCTTTACTTCCTTAATGCGGTTGTCATTGGGAGAGTCAAAATACATCCACTTGTTAAGGCGTATCTTAATATACGAAACGAGTGACACAATATTATGTCGATGCTGTGGTTTAAAAAAAATTAATAGAGAAAGATATTAAGTGCAAAATGACAGTTATATTTCGGTAGAAAATATTACAATTGGAGCGCATCAAATCGAACTTCGATTCAGTAAACTAAAATCTAAGCTACCAAAAGCTCATGAAAAGGTTACTTCTCTTGTGATATATATTTATATATATATATCTTTATTATTGAAAGATTCTACCACCACACCCGCTCAAAAAATTGATTGAAATTACAGTGTCTTGAAGAGAGGATAAAATGAAGAACGAGATTACAGGTCGAGAACAGAGGCCTAAGAGGGAAAAATAAAGGAATTAGAAGATAAGACCATGTTTACTTAACTGCGAAGCTATACATTTTCAGTAGGCACCAATCCCTTGGGATGGTAGCTATAACTAGGAATATTGCTTACTCCCTTTAACATGGAAGACCTGATGTTGCTACCTGAGGTGGAATGACGAAGAAGGACACTTTCAGTGTAACCCCCTCCTCACCTAATAAAAGGAAAGTTGGGAAGTTTTACCTACTTCTCAAATAGCTCTATTGAAGTTCATAAGCTGCAAAACATGATTCTCTTCGTAATTCTCCACGGTGAGCATGAGTTACCCCTAACAATTTTGTCAACGGTTTCTAGAATACCAGAAGTTAAAAATTCTTTTCAAAAATGACGATGTAAAAGTACGATAATCTTATTCAGAAAATAAAAATAAACAAATTTGTAACCAACGAAGGTGTGGCGTCTTAAGGACGTAGACTAGTTTCACTCAGTTAATCCTCTATCGATGGTGCTTGTATTTTAGAAAGACATTAAGCCGTACCTAAAACGGGACTTATGGAGTACAGAGGAAAGTATTCACGCAAGTTCTTTGAAGGATAAAAAATACGTTGATGCAACTTATTAAATGATTAGAATTACAAAAAACTTTTTCAACATGGCAGTCGAACACAAGGTCACGCACATATGCTTAAGTAATACAAGCGCTGACGGACTGTCCCATGACACTAGTAGAGAGTGAATGGATCAAGAGTTTTCATGCTGGCATGTTGTGCGTGCTATTAGCAACGCTGATATATTGTGTAGAAGAATATATTTCAGGAATGCGATACGCAATAATTGTTACGGTATTACTGCTCTCGCTTCTCTATCTGAACAGCGCATTTTTGCTCCGTGTGTAATGCTTCAGCAGAATTGAGCAACGTTTCGGCAATGCACGATTTTTGCTAGGTGTCTCAAGAGTTTAAACAACGTTGATTCTGACGAAAAATTTTCGGAGACCGAATTAATCCTTCGTAAAGTTAATTAATGAATGATTCATGGAACTATACAGCTAGATTTAGGGAGAATTTTCGCAAATTCTTCCCAAGTTGAAGTTGTGACTAGGTTGGAACTGAAACCCTGAAAATTTTTGCTAGATGTTGTTTATTTCATCGATATTCCAACAGTTGAATTTTGGTATTAAAGTGTGAAGAACTAAACATGTTAGGATTTTCCAGTCTTGTTCTCTAAATTTACATTCATACAACTTTGGAACACTGAGTAAAACTGGGAGTCATCACGATGAGAGTGGTTTAAAGGACTACCTCGCCACTACTACTTTCTTGGTACACAACGCGAAGGCTTGTGTATATTAGATAATAGTACGTAATTCAACACAGCTGAAGAGCAAACAAAAGATTGCCTTACACGTTCACTGGATTCTGCTCGTAAATTTCAATTTTCAAGGTGAAAGTAAACGTGAGGCAAAAACGAGCCTCCGTGGTCACATCATTCAGTACGTAATTTGAGCATGGATGCGCTTTCACTCAGCGACAAGCTTGACGCGAACACACGCAAGCTCGATCAGTTCTAACAAAAAGTATACAACGTATGAGTTGAACGAGGGTTTGGTTAATAAAAGTATCAGGAAATTACAATCAATGAATGACTATTGATAAAGTCTTGCTGTTATTTGTAGCTTATACAACAGATACTTATCTATAACTAGAATAACGGCAGTAGTTGGTTTAAACCATGAACTCATAAACACGGAATTACCTGAACCCTTGAAATATAGAGTCCTGTACTGTGATACTTCGTTTCACAGGAAATTGCACTGCACAATTCCGAACAACAAGTTATAAAAAACAGCAGAAAAGAAAATTCCAGTAAAAAATCACAAAAAAAGATACTATGGCAGAAGTGTCTCAACATCTCACGTTCAAAATACTAAAATGAAATCAAAATACTAAAATGAAATCAAAATACTGATTAAATAAATTGTTAACACGTAATGGAAGAATGAGGAAAAATTACTTTCAGATCTCGTAACGGACGGTAATGCTAAAAAGAGAGGAAACTGAACACTTCGATAAAACCACTGACTGAAGAACCCACTCATGAGATTGTTTTGGTTTTATAAGCATAAAAAACGATGGCAATTAAGGTGCAAGAGAGAAGGGGCCGTTGGCTGGTTCCCACGAAAGGCTTTCGTAAGCCAATGACGCAAGAAAGACCGTAAGGGACCGTACTGCATGATCATCAATTATTGAGTTTGGCCTTGACCTTACTCGTTTTATAAGCAACGAATCCTCTCAACAGTTAATAAAGCAAATAAAAACTTGACCACTTCTTCATCTACGTATACGGACTCTGTCAGCAACGCTCTGCAAGTTATATTCAAATTCAAAAGAAAGGTCGAATTTTTGACATAATAACTGAACTCTAATTCGCCCGTCTGAGAGACCATTAGTGATGAAAGTAATTTCATCCGTGTAAGAGTTTTCGCAACGGAGGGCTGCACTTAAGAATTCAATTTAGTTTTTCCTGTACTTGTGAGTGGATTGACTTACTCGTATATGAAACAAAATATTTATAAACGTTTTGAATTTAATAAAATTCAAGGGATTTAATGAAAATAGCCGTATAAGAGCCATCAATAACTTGTAAGTAGTACACAAGAAAACAATAAAAGCAACAGTACATGAAACAGTTGACTAATAGCAAAATTACCCGAATTACAAGGTGTGTGAAATTTAAGATTACGATTATAGTAATTCAAACTCGAAGAAAACAAGGACTATTTTTACAATATCTGAAGCTAAAAGACGTCTTAGTTTCCAAGATTTTGCACCTGAGCCTCGCAAAGCAGTATAGGAGTGCTCATGAATGTCGGACATCCGAACATTTGGAGTGAAGCGGAGACTGATGATTTATTATAGTGTTAAACTATTGCAAATCCATTCCAACTGAGGAACAGATCCAATTTCAGAACCTAGAGAATTTAATTTGTGTAACGGAATGAAATGTCAAGAAACAGTATGTTAAGGTATCATTTGGGCTCAAAAATTATTCCATCATCAACGTATACAAAAATTTGTGCGTTACGTTAAGAATTTTTAACAATTTTTTTAAACGAGAAAAACCATCTGTTCATTTTAATTTTTTCAACATTTTTAACTGTTTCTGATTATACCTTTCACGACTAATAATATTTCACTTTTATCTTCTGCTCGTGATACGATAAAACTCATCAAGGAAAAACTCAACAATGATGCTCATACCACCGTGGCACTTTAGTTTAAAATATTCTCAATTAAGAAATCCTTCATGTACGTTAACGTGCGGTCACTTCAAACGAGGAGAATGGTATTGGAGAAAAAATCCAAAATTAAGACTATCATCAACATGCCACAATGACGAAGAAAATTAGAAGATTCTTTCATGTGCTTAGCTGAATAGTTCTCCCCTACACTGAAGCTTTTCAGCATGAGCATGCGACACGCATGCTGAGCACACCGCCACTGGCAGAGCATGGCTGCCTCGCTTCCACACCGCGCACAGCCGCGCTCTGGGAGGTGGCATCTAATGCCCGAGGTCAACCAAGGTCAAATCATGGCGCCCAAATCGTAACTTTAATAATTAGTTGGTCTTTTTTGTGCTCGAAGGTTCGGCGGTCGGTCAAGGTGTACCACCAGGCGCTGTCTCGCCAAGCTGGCCCCGTCGATTTGATGGTTTGCAGGATTCACATGGGACCCAAAATCTCAACGGGAGTGTTTGGAAAATTGTGTTTCGTAAGAGAAAGACGCTTAAAAGCCACTACGATCGCCACCGCAAATTTGAGCGAAGTGGCAGATCTACAGAATTTCACGCACACTTCAGTCGCAAAGATAACTCAAAAACTATGTAGAAAACTTGCACGGGAATGAACATAATCCTCCCTAATTTATTTTGAATGTTGAATCAAAATTATTCGTAGAAAATGATGGTAGAAGAACATTACCATTTCAGGTAAACTGTATCGTACAAGAAATGTTGCGCAGGAATGAGTCGAGGTGGACACGAACACGACGTGATGGACCAAATGCGTTATGAGTTTAAGGGCTTGCAATGAGCATGATAATATGCTCATTATTTTCATAATTATTCAATTCCCTAAAGCACGAAGTAAAACGGTTACGGCTGAGATTTAGAGAAGAGGCTAAAAGTTAATGAGTATTCATTCTACGTAAGAGAAGATGTAGAAGGTGAAAACAAAATTGTTGTTCACCTTTTAAAAAAGGTGCTCACAAAAACAGACTTTCTAAATCTTTTTTTTTTTGAAGTGAAGAAGAACGAAACATAAAAAAATAAATAGGAAACTAAAGTCTAGAACTTTGAACGCGTTAGATAGAGTGAGAAATTCTCTCAAATAAATACAAAAACTGAGCAGAGAAACTGCAAGAACTACGGGGAACAAATTTGTAAACATCAAAAGAAAGGAACAAAATTTCCACGACGAATTTAAAGAAAATGTCTTTGTCTTGGCTGTGTAAAAAGAAGAGTTCAGAGCAACGAACTATGGATAGAACAATGAAAGGTTATGAGGGAACAACACCTGGTGTTATGGTCAAACTAGAGATTATGCGCACAAAAATTAAATTAAAAAGCTAATTAAAAGTATAAGGGGATTGGCAGTCTGAAAATAAGAAGGTAAAACTCGTCTAAAATAAGGTTGAGAAATAAGCGCTTCAAACACTAAAATTAATAACATTTCAGTGAGATCAACAGCAAATTCAATTAAAATTAGCAAATGCGTCTTGGCCATCGCCCATACTTTTACAAAAAAACTAGTAAAATATAAGCTCTTATTGCATGAGAAACAGATACGTAATTTATTTCGGCAACAGATGCTCGGTGAGAAACGTATGAAATGACCAAATTTTCTAAGCATGCAGTTACGGAAAAGTATAAGTAAATGGTCACACCTTGAAACTGAGCAGCTTGGTGAGGCGCTTGAGATCAGGTCATCGCCAGCAATACGGCGAGATCACCGCTCAGGTATGCCACGGGCCCGCAGGGTACTCGAGTCCAGCGCGGGTGTGTGCGTAAAATACCCAAAACGATTTTCCGTGGCAGCAGCTTAGTACAAAAGTTTCTCGTTAGCTCAGATTTTTCTAAGCACCCACTCGAAAAAAGTGATTCGCTTTTGGATAAGATATCGTCTTTGCACAGATGGACATGCAAATGAAGCGTGTTAAGTACAGATGCAATGAAACTAGAACTAAAACCTGGCGAAGGAACTTGTATTACCTCGTCACAAGAATCTTTTGATTACTTGTAAAATTTGTCTACATTATTTTAAACGCCGTCTCAATAATGAAAGTTTCTCACTAGTCCACCAGTTTTTCCCCAAGTTGTATTGATTTTATTGATGGTGCATTATTCCCAACGTACGCCTCATTACACTCAATTACAGTCTTTAGCTCACATTAATGTCAAACTGCGACAAAATATCATCCTTCGAGAACTACATCAGTAGAGACAGTTACGAGTTCGCACACGCCATAAAACCCAGCCTGGCGCAGTTACGGAGCAGCCGAAAGTGCTGGAGGCCGCCAAAGGTAAAAGGAGCTACCTAGAGCGTTCGCACGACCGACTACATTACGAATACAAGACACAAAATAACGAAAAGAGATTAATACAAGCGAGTTTTCAATTATAAATTTCAAACAATCAATGCAATTCAAATTGCTTTGTGATTCACTTCAAAAGATTTACGAGGAATATATTGATTGCAGGAATGGTTTTTTAAATTTTTGATTACCCAGGCACTCCGCTTTTCGAAGGACGTTATTTCAGCACGAAAACTATGAATGCTCATCACCATACAGTATCGATTCCATGCTGGAACGTACTGTACGTGCGTGAACAATCACGGTCGAGTTTAGGAAAATTTAAGCAAGTGCATGCAGGATAAATACTTTATCTCATGCAGGTATGGACTCAATGGTTCATTAGCGCTTACTTGGTGGTAATAATGGGTCCGAAAAGTGCGTCGGTTTCTAACTGTCCTTGCGATGATCGATACAATGCAGCCTTGAAAAAGAAACCAAAGTTCTTAACAGGAAATAAAGGACAAAGGAACGGGGAAGAAAGGCGACGGTCAGGCACGTTGTCGTGACGTTGGACATTTTTCTCCCAAGAATCAGTAAGCGTGAAGCTGATGAAAGAGAGGTTCCAAGGCTCCAGAGCGACGGCGCGTCACGCTCCTTCCACGCTACATGGCCTTACAATCCACGTCTCTTCCCCGTCCTGTTCTTCCAGGAAGGTAAAAATGTTCTTCCTAGCCTGCTATATATTCACTGAACTTACAGGTCCCCTCTCTCGGTTTAAAACGAAATTATTTCACGGTCTGTCGCCGAATTAGAAAACAAAGACTTTCAAAACAGCTTCCCGTGTTAGAAAAAGAGATTTGTAACTTTGAAATTGGCAGTGATGCACGTACATATATATTCTGTAAAAAAATTTTCTTCTCATAAACTGAAACCTGTATGAATATTGTAATTCTACAACAGGTCATTTGATGACATTGTGTACTGAGAAGTTGAACTCTCAGCGTGCTGTACTGGAGCTAAGACTTAATATTGTGAGCATTTGAAGTCAAATTCCAGATCTAGCTCCACAAACAGCAGAAGACAAGCATTTAAAGTATAATTTCATGCACTGGGCTCCGGCTTCAAAGCGTACGAATCCCGAGTATGCTTGGCGTACACTTTTCCAGAACGCCAAGGACTTAATGAAATGGCGTAGTATACTAAAATACGAACTCAATAGTTCTAAAAGGGTACACATTTACTATGGGAACGGGGGATCTATATATACGCACAAAGTGAGCTATCACAGTTTTCAAACCCTCAGCCTAGAAACATCATGATTGAAGGAAGTTTTGTAAAAGGTTGAAGAAGAAAGTAATAGGTGGTAAAAAAAGAGAGCAGTAAAGCGAAAAAAATTGGTTCGGAACAAATAAAAACCTTTTCTGTTTCAACAAAAGAAAGGCCTGCCTCACCATGGGTCGGAATTTCACATCTTTACCCAGCAGAGGAAACAATTTTATGAGAACATTAGTTGTACCATCTTGAGGGATTTTCGAGCATGGTAGATTGCAAAACAAGTTATAAAAATAGAACATTTGCATAAAAATATAACAGCAAATTTTTCAGACGAATGAATTTTTTTGAGCGTACTGCATTTGATCACGTTATTTCAAGTAACTATGAACAAAAGTGTTTACAAGGAAATCATCTCAAAAAAAGTGTTTTTTGAAGATGATTTAGAAAATGTCTTAAAATGTTTTTCGAAAATGTGGTTTGCCAAGCTACCCTAAACTAAAGGTAATTAACTTTAGCACTAGTGAGATCATCTTTCTTAAGACGCTCTTGGTAAAGTGCATTGTGGATTAACTTAAGCTGAACTGTTGTAGTAATTTGTTTGTTTGCTCAGGATAAATTTCCCCAAGCAGTGAGGAGAAGAAGATCGAGTAAGCGTTCCCCACGCCTTTCTTCCTTATTGCTATTGGACATTTATGGCGCCCTCTTGGAGGTGCAGTACACCTGAGTTTGTTGTCTCAAACGCCTCTGGATTTGCCTTTCCTGGCACCGTTCTGCTCATAAATCTTTCACTTCAAAGTGGTGAATTCGGCGACTACCGAGAATCGGGCGAACAGTTTCGATGATCATTGAAAATTATGTATCAAAGGCGTGGCTACAACAATGCGATCAGACACACAAAATGAGGCAAGAAACTCTAGCAGCCATTGACTATGCCGTTCTAAGCTAGCTAATGACTTTGTGAGAAAATGAAAGGGCAGACAGGTTTGAGCTGTAGAAACGACCTGTAGAATATAAACTCGAGCAATTTGGAGAACAAAAATTTCTAATGATCGTTGATTAAGGAAGGATATATAAGTGGCTTAGTGAGACAAGCTGAAATAACGAAATTTCTGTTCTGAACAAGTTATAGTGCCTGTCGGGGTTGGTGCAGCCAGTCAGATAAGGAACATCTGTTAAAAAGTATTTAAGAAATTCAGCTTGCTTTCACTCCCATGACTACATTGAAGGGAAATTGACAAATAAACTGCCAGCAATTACTGAATTAAGTTATAAAAAGCAGCAGGATTACATACAGATTCATGTAGAAAAGTGTAGTTTTCCATCTTTAACAGCAGTACATAATAAAACACATTTAAATATTTCTAACTCGTTTACGTGTTTTTCTCTCCACATCCGTATCAGGTTTGAATTAACGGAATAGAAATACAAAAAAAGCAAATGTCTAAGCGGAAGCGCATGCTCACATGTCGGAAGCGATGAAGAGCCAAACGAAACGAGGAGAGCAAGGCCATTTTTTCGACGTAGAGTAGCTACCGCTACTTCTGTAGCTTCTATTCGGCAATTTAATTTGAGGCAGAGAACCGTAATGATACGTTAGCGGGAGCGGTCCGCCGTCCAGCGACTGGGTTACGTACTTCAGGTGTTTTTTTGCCCGGCAGCTCATGTATAAAAACAGAAACGTAGAGATGAGGTAAGCGCTAACACGAGGCTGAAATTATGAAATAGGGTAGAGTTATAAAATGGTGAAATTACGCAAGACGTGTCGAAAAATGTTATGAAAAGGGGACTCCGCCTGGGAAAATTAGTCGATGACGAGCTAGGCTATCTGAGCACGCATGCACATAACGTTCCGAAAGTTCAAAAGCGTCTCTTTTCCCGGAATCGGTTTCCCTACTAAAATACACTGCACTGAACACAAAATAACGCACATGTACTCGTAATTACAAATAATATTAGGTACGCGTTGTCTCTCATGAACCGCAGCATAAAAGATTCAAGTCAGCAAGGTCACTCGACCGTGTTCAATGGGTACAGTTTTAGAGACGAAAATTTCGCGTTAAGAAAATCATGCAAATGGCTTAGCAAGTTGGAACCAATACACTTTTTCCGTGATGCAAGGACAGTGAAGAGGAAAGAACAGGCATTTAATCTCAGCAAGTGAACACATTTTGAGGAGAATCATGAGAGACAATGCTGAAGTACGACGATGAAAATAGTAATTTTAAATATGATCTAGAAAACAAAGCGCTTTTAGAGCAATAAATTGATACTGTCAACGACTCAACAGGTCTCTCTCTCTTCGCTCTACGTAATTATCACATTCCTTGTTGAAAACTTATAGCTTTGAAAAATATTAAAATGTTTAAACCTTGTATGAAGGTGCCCCTCGTGTGTCCCACGCATTGTGCGCAAACAATAACTTCCACAGTTCAACTATACACCAAAACAACAACTTCATCGTTGGTAATGGCTGATAATTATATTTAATAGAAACTAAGAGCATTAATTGAGTTCGGATGCATGTTGACCCAAATATTACACTGCACATTCTGGCCAGTTATTATACAAGACGTGAGATGAAGAACAATTTAAGCCCGTCATTTACGTTCCTTCCCTCGTTATTAAATTACACATTAGGTTTTGAACACACATTGAATTACACATTAGGATATGATTAAAGAAGTTGGGAGTCATTCGAACTCGCTTGGAAAATAGCGCAGCTGGTAATATTTTTTTAAAACAATGCCTATGATTTGTAGTGTTTATGTCAATGTTGAATATTTTATGTAATAGTCTAGTCTTGAGCAACTGATAATTGATCGCTGAGAGAAAATTAGAATCAGTTGCATTCATTCGTTCGCTGATCGATCATTGGTAACAGTCGTGGCCACACTTAGCAATGTTTTTAATATGCTGTCTTTTAACTACTTATAAGGTTGTAATGAACTTCTAACTGTACCTCTGCGCTCATTATCTACAATTGGTTAGAGACTCAACAACAAGGACGCCTCACGACATTTGCCAGCAGCAATGCCATGGCTTGGATTATGACGTAAGAGCGTGTTTCTTCTCGAAATTCAAGATGTAGGTAAACGATTGTTCATACCAATAAACGTTTATTACCACCGGCTTTATTGAACCCCAGAATAGATGGTCAAGTTTAAGTGCCCCGAATTAAAGGTAAAACGTGACCCCTTTAAGCAGCCTGCCCCGCGTTAGGCAAGACAACGACTCCCTCAGGCAGGCGCAGCGGACCGACCATGCAGTGAAGTCCGATCGTCTGGTTCGAAGCAAGGCGAGTCGCCTTCTGCATCTCGCAACCTACCGCCTTCTCTTCACGCTTGGCCTCGTTCCAGTTACAGGGAACCTCACACAACCTCGCACTCTGGAATGTCATCAAGCGAGTGAGAATCGTGAGTGAGCGATCATGCAGCGTTAAAAAAATGCGAAATAAAATCCGACATCATTAAAAAATGCTTGAGAAGTTGTCGTACAAATCTAGTCATTTATGAAGGGAGATTAGAAAAGCACAAAACACAAGCACACGATTATGCTGGGTTAACAATAACGTAGGAATAGAATCAGGGAGTGTTCTGAACAACACGAACGGGCGATTACGCCAATCTAAAAATGCGACCATACCGGGCCGACGATAATGTGAGAATGAGATCAAGGATTTACAATAATGCGAGAACGCGATCATGGAAAGAAAAAAAAATGACCGGGAAATATCAATAAAAAAATGCTTGGGGAAAGACGACGACGACAGATCGAGATTTCGACGGATTAATAATAGCACACTAAAACGATCATGTTGGTCTTAACAAAACGCAAGAATGCATGGTGCGTTGAATATTTGACACCCACTAGTGGTCACGTTTACTGAAAATGACTTAAAGTTGGACCATAAAGCATTGAGAAACGGCAGTTGAGGTCTTGGAAATGTCGCGAATTGGGATTGTGGAAAACAAATTTACAATTGAATGGGATCAAACTTTTTTGAGAGCTATATGAGAAGTTGAGTTGCGCGCTCGTATTATGTATTTGCATTATAAATATTATAATATATAATATAAATTCGTATTATATTCGCTCGTATTATAAATTTTGTATTTGTATTTTCACTAATTTTGTATTATGGAATATATACTGTCAATGTCACAAATTCATAAACGATTTACTTGTATTGAAAACATCTCTATTGCATGGAACGTTGGTTCGCTTGAACGGATGATGTCCAACGAGGTAGAAAAACAATTGAATTGGTTATAAAACATCCTAACAACAAAGCTGAGGAACTGTAAATCGACAATTTTACACATGACTAACAGACCAGTTTGCACAACTGACCAACCAAGAGTACAACGTAGTCTTTATGTTGCTTGAAATATCCCAAAATTCATGTTCTACATACGACGAACAATGTGGTACAGAAAACGAAAGTGGAGCGTCATACTAATATGATACGTATCAAATGTTGTCGTATAAGATGGTAATAGATAAAAAAGTACATCTCATGTTTTATGGGCGTATGGACACCTACAGCAAATACAAATTTCCCTGAGTTGTAATTAACAGATATTTTATGGTACTTAACTCAATAGTCACAGCAATAGCTTTGAAATTAGCGTGAGCCATAAGCTCGATAGTGACTTAAAATGTATAAATATTACGTTGCAGTTAAAACTTATGGGTGACTGAATAAGTCGTTCATCTGCACCGTGGCTTGAAATTGTTCAATTATAGCAAAGCGACAATCCTTAGAAATAAAAAACTCCTTGATGACAAACGAGAAGTCACTGGTAACTTTTGACAATAGAGAACAGGTTTAGATCCGTAAGCAAAATCTTTTTCAGTTTTATTACTTCTGAGATTGTTGAGGTGATTTTGATTAAAAATTAGGGTGCATAAGAAAATAAAATCATTGAGCGGCACTAAGACTAGGTATTTCATTTTAATCTCCAATTTTATAAAGGTAGCTAGAATAAATAAATAATAAAATAATTATATGAAGGTGGCTGCAGGGACCGCGAAGTGTTTAGTTAAATACTCATTTGCATGAAATTAGCGCGACTTGACCTGATTTTACAACCAAATTTTTTACAGTTTCATACAGTAAAGACTTTATACTGAAAATCTAGAAATTTACAACTCATAAAGACACAAAAATTTTCAATATGCGCAGTTTTCACTCAGGTCAGGTTTTATGCAGCCACACCTGACTCAGTATGCATGATTATGCAAGACATTGGGTAACTTGCAACCTTTTCGCTGACCGGAGTTGCAATGACAAGTTGAGGGCTTTAGAGTATGACGAATTATGCCAGTTAGCGAGGCAACCTTTAGCATGAAGGAGCAAAAGGCAGCTGCGCAGCCGATGGTATGCAGGTTATGTTCAGTTTCGAGCGCCAGACCGCATATACTAACGAGCTTACGTAGTAGAGAAATATTCGGTAGTTTAAAGGTCATGCCTGGAAACGTTAATGTGCAAGGGCGTCGTAATTTTTCCACTGGCTTCCTGAAATTTGAAATTATGAAATTAATGTAGGTGAGTGTTAATACTTAGATATTTTAGAAAGTGGGGCACCAAGGAATAAATGGGAGCTCACTAACTTCTCACGAAACTACCAAATCAATTCTGCTTGCGTATAGTTAAAAAGTCATGGTTTTTATTTCTTTTTTATCGCAGGTGACTATTTCCAGAAAATTAATTTCTGATGATCGTAAATGAATTTTAACGATACGATCGTGAGTTACGTAATTCTCAGACTGGGCCTGGAGGATTCGAGACCGAATAAAACTATTGAATATTCAAATTCAGTTTTGTTATCGGTGTAATCCGCGAGCAAACATGTCAAATTGATCCATGCTCATGACCTTATGTACTCATATTTTATTGTATAATTTCTGCAACTCCTGAGATGCGTATTACCTTCTCATTATGCAGCGCTAACTACAGTAAGCTAAGTATATTCTCTCCAAATTAAGGTAAGCACCCTCTTCAAGTAAAAGAACATGTATTATAAATAATGCAAAGAGTTGAAAGCCACAACTGAATTTAAAATTACGCATTTCATTTAAGCAGATATAAAAAATAATCTACAGTAGTACCAATGTAAACACAATAAATTCTAAGGCATTTAAACTAATTTAAATCCCGTCCTACCCATTGAATATACTCCCACCAAAAGAGAAAACAAAGTCTCTTTCTGCGTTTGTTACCAATAAAGGCACCCCACACCAGCCCGGTGCCTATTTACTGTACTTGTTTCACTGTTTCAATTGTGTACCGCGGGTCATGTCTGGACGCATCATTGGGGTGACACACGATTTTAAAACAACTCCAGATTAACATGAAAATGCTTTGGTCTCTGAATATCATCTTCTACCATTGCTCAGAAATCTAATTTTCTTATTTCCAGCCAAAAAACTCTCCTCGGCATGGCATCAGTATATAGGAGGATTTCTTAATAGCAAGCCGAGTCGGCAGGCATCTTCAGACTATTTTTCAGGTGATGTGGATCGTTCTCATAGCATGGTTTCGAGGAAAGAAGGATGTTCTTTTTTTTGCTGACAGTTGCTATTTGTATGTGATATAATTTCTCGTTCTAGGATTTTTTCAAACCTAACAGATGACTTCTTGTGGCCACAGAGTTCAGCTTTGTTTTTGATTCGTTGCGAGGAGGGAGCAAATCGGTTGCGTTTTTCCAGATTGTAAATGACCATGGATGTCACTTGGAGGTCTGAGGCTACACATATCACTGACTTTCCCTTCTATAACAGGGTGAGGGCCCAGGTGTTTTCTTGGATTCAATGTTTGGTAAGATCTTTTCTTACAACTAGAAAGCGAACTGTGATCGTCTAAATTTTCAAACGAGGCACTGAAGCGAAGTGTGTCTGGGAACAGTGGAGTTGTTCGGGCTGTGATACGCAAAGTTATTACTGGCTTCTCTAATTTTCCTACAGTAGAAACACAAAACAATCTATTGGAAAAATGGCATGCAGAGCTTTTTCACTTTGAAAACATGTTATTGTTTATAGCCACTATAATAACTGAATTCAAAGTTTCAAGCATTAGTTCAGTCATAACAAAAGGTTTTTAAAAAAACACTCAAGTACCGAAAGCACAATCGTTCTGAAAATTGGAGGCCTAAGATTTCTCGATGGACCTGCAAAAATATAGTCAACGGATACGAAATTCAAGAAAATTTTAATTTATGATTTACGCGAGGTATTTTAAAGAGAAAAGATTTCGCTGAGCGAATTTACCTTTAAGAAATAACTGAATGCAAATATTAAAATTAATTGAACACGACTTTACAATTTCATATTTATCTTTGGAAATAGTTTGGCCACCGGACCTTTCAGCGTAAGTTGTCCGATGCTGGATTGAATAGGGGGAAACGGAAATTCGAATGGTTAGATGATATTACACAGCATTTCGAGATATTTCATGGCAGTGTTCTGGTCTCACTGCAACAAAGTTTAATTAAAATAGACCAATTTAAAGCACTATCCTGAAACAAATTGAAAAAAGAGGGAGCAACGAGAAATAACATCTGAAAAGTGAGTCTAAAGAAAGATAAAGCACCCTACGTCAAAAAGAAGGTAAATAGGGAAATCTGAAACCTATCTATTCTTGAACTATAATCCCGTAGTGGTAACACAATTTGCATTGTTGAGTTATCGACACCACAAGATAAGCTTGAGGAGCTTCGGGCTGCTGTGATGGAAGAAACATTTCCAGATGCAACGCTTGCATGTCAAACAAAGCTGAATACGTTGGACACCACTTACTTAGGTAGGCACTAGAATTTCTTGAGGCCAAAATAAAAATGACATAAGGTAATTAGCATACAAGTAGGTCCAGTATTCAGAATAAAATGATAGAGAAATGAATGGGATGAAAATTAAATTAGTATAAAATGGTACAGGATGGAAGAATGTACCATGAGCAGCAACGAACAAAAAACTTGAAATTGTGTAGAAAACTTATGAACCTAGATAAAAATCGGTGCAGCATGCGTAGATAATTACGAATTAAAAACAAATAGGCACCAATTTATCAAACTATGAGCGTTCATTGAGAATTATTAAGAAGCAGCTAGCTGTGCAGGAGACACAGTGATCCATCGCTGTCAGGTTTTAGCACTACATACGTACAGTAGGACTCCAGGCTGAGCACAGCGCAGGCACCTCGCGCGTTATCGCTCACGACATGACGTTCTATTAAACGCGCGAAGGGTTAACGAAAGGATTTCCCACCGGCGTCCGAGCGCTGGATAAGATGGCAGAAGATAGAGCTGAGACTTGGGCCACTTACGTCTCATAATTAAGTGACCAGGTGGCAGACAAGGCAGCAGCATTTGCGCGTAATGACAATTCTGCTTGTAGGCGAAGGGACAGCACGAAAAAAGACCAGTTTTGTCTCTGGTCTCACCGCAATCGCACGTTTGTTATCACAAAGTGTCCATCATCTAACCCGTACGTGAGTTGGATCTCAGGCCAACTGCTATTTTATCATCGCAAAAATTTCCATAGTTTGTAGCGGTAAAACGGCTCCTCGTTTATGTAGTTTTAAAAAAGCCCATATTACATTTACCCGCGGGTGCCAAGTTAGATGTCGAGTTGTTGCTTTCTGGTTTATATACATTAAATACGATTTCTGTACATGTCCCAATGGCTTAGGAATATGCATGTACATCCTAATTATGCGATAAATTCAAAATACCGCAATATGAAGTATAAAGAAAAGAAGGAAAATGTATGATCGAATTTAGTTACGAAAATGTCAATAATTATTTCACAAAATTTCCGTTTTTATGGGTGATCACTCACATTTAATGTCAGCGCGTAGGATGTACCTGCCAGCTCGGGTCCTCAAAGAGTAGATCTGCAAAGATGAGCAATGAATTAAGAAATTTCCTCAAGTTATTTTTTTTATTTATACGAGCACGCAATTGCTGTTCATGAATATGCCCGACATATTTATAGGTCAATTACGCCCGTCATAAAACCACTAACTCTTGCATGCAAGATGGGTGATGAAGAGGACCCATGTCCTATTTTTGCACAGATTGAATGTCTAAATTCAAGTGGAGAAAAATAAACCCGTGATTCTTTTAGTGTACCCACATGATATACTTGACACAGATTGTGAAGACTTTCCCCGTATATAAATCATTTGCCATAATCCAATTGGGGTGTTTCAATCTGCCCTCTTGACGAATGACGTCTGGGGTAAGGCTTGTCAGTTTACGTAGAGTTGATTAAGTTTCCCACGAGCTAGCGCATTTTACGCCAACACCGTGTAACTTGCTCGCATAATATGACGCGAGATGTAAAGCGAGCCCCGGGTGTAATAATCGAAAACTTTCAAAACACGATTGCCTTTCAACAATTGGCTATCTCTTCGACAACCGAGTTAATGAAAAATTTAGTATTCACAGTTTACAAAACGGTAAAACTGATCAGTAGCAGAATTGGGCGTCAACAAACATTAGCAATTCGTCATGAATTCAAGCATAAGAAAACCTCTAATGACCAAATGAGCTCATTATAAATATGGAATAAACGAACGCAGAATATTTCTGCTGACCGAAAGAAATTGTGTCTTTCATTATCCATTGAAACTATTTAACAAATTCAGACCTAGAAAGTTTTAAAGGAATAGAGTAGGAGAACGAATGGGCAGAGCGTACAGATACGTAAAGAACTTTAGACGGCACTTATTTATTAACCTCTGTATACAGTCACAGTGTGTAAAGATTCTTGTAAGTGTAAAGATCCTTGGATAGAGTTAATGCCGAAATCTCGTGGCTGATCATGTAGAGATCCCTGGACAGAGCTAATGTGAAGATCAAAAGGAATTGCTGCATAGCTTCGCGATCTATCACTAAATCAGTGTTTTCTCAAATTAAATGTGAGCTTTCAAAGATGAAATAATACATCAGATCTCAATACTCCATTTTGAAACAAAATCACTCGGAATTACGAACGTGAAACGTTATTACGAAAGTTAAACGTTTCCGGGTTTTGAGCTCAGATCACATGCTCTAATTTCCACAAATCAGAAGATTGGAATTAACCAAAGCAATTATTGTTGGTTACGACTTTGTTACAAATATTTACTCCGTTTCTGATGAAATTCAAATCTAAACAATGACTTCCAACAGCTAGTAGTGAATGAAATACGGAATTACACAACAGACAATGGAATTGAAACGGCATTTCTCATAGAACACAAAGCAATAAACGGAAATATTTTGGTGTTGTCTATTTCAGATTTCGCCTAATAGCCGAACAGAGTTCTGTCAATCCAATAGTACATGAAATAAAATGAACAGAGCACACAATGCCTAGATGAATTGTAAGCGTGGCTCAAAAGTTAAGAAGAAAAAGGAACCAGCGCTGTGAGACGGGCCCGAAGAGGAGGACGTGGAAGAGGTTCCAATGGCGTCGTCCGGCGAGCGCCACCAAGTGAGCATTATAATAAGTACCTACGTACATGCTGGTGCATTCATACAACAACTCGACGGCTTCCGTTAAAGTGTGGATATGGCCGGACCAGACCTTTATTATGTACCGTTAAAAAAGAGCGGAGGGAGGGTGCAGGAGCTTGCGGGACGTCTACGGAAATGTACAAACTTGACGGGACTGTTCAGCTGAGGAGCAGAGCGGTTGTGGAAAATGACCTCGGCGAAATGCGAGAAAAATTCAGATGCGTCATGGTCAAATATACACACCCGCATGGTCTCAGCTTTCCGTACACACGAAAAATTAGTTTACCAAAGTCATTGTTTCGTCCACAGACGTTAGTTACTGCCCCGATACAACCAGGACTCTGGACAGTAAAAGAGCGTCTTTTATTGCTTGAGGGATTCGTAAAAATCCTTAGCATATACAATGTCCACAGTTTTGCAATGGCGCTGGAAAATGAGAGGACAAGATGAAATCATTGACACTGCAGAGGATGACAGTGCAGTCCATCGTAATTGAGAGGTTAATTTTCTAAAACACTTTTCAGGGAGGCCTGCTGAATGCGTTAGTCTGTTGTGTGTCACGGAACTTTAAATTGAACTTGACAAGAGTGCAAGTTTGAATATTGAAATAATAAAGAAGTGGAACCATTAGGCTCAGAAGTGGCATAAAGGAACTCACTTAGGAATATCTACATATAAGGTACTCTACATCAAAAAGAAGGAATAGAAAAAACTGAAACCCATCTATCCTTAAACTAATCCCGTAGTGGTCACACAATTTGTATTGTTCAGTTCTCTACACCATGTTTCTGCCGAAACGTGGGGTTGATGTTTTGACTTCATTTTTCAGCTGTAGAAGAATAACTATGATGAAGATTCTCAAAGCACTCATAATGATGCTTGTCAAATTAGTTACGGCCACTTCAAAATAAAAAGTTTCATTCAAATTTAACGTTCTATAGTATAATGTAATACGTTATAGACTTAAGTCCTTTATGTGCTTTCACTGAATCTTGGAACTTTTGGGAACCATTACCATTTTAGTATAGTTTAACTGCCAATGAGAATTCCACCACAATCGTAAACGACGTTTTGCTGCAACGATTACTACGTGATATGTTCGTCCTAAATACTTTTTGCTCATGCCGTTTAGGTCGCGCTTTGTTCAGTCTAACTGATTAATTAAAATTGTTTCTAGACCCGTTTTCAAAAAGTTACAGTAGCAATCACAGTCAGATTTTCCATTTGATATTACTACATTTATTTGCACGATATTCAAAACAAAGTATTAATAAGACTCGCCTACTATATTTTGCTCATCTGAATGCTGGAATGCACTTGAATCGGTAGCACAATGTACGCCCAGGGCAACGTTGAATTTTAC
>JACJUY010000099.1:20005-52503 GCA_014220935.1 Platorchestia sp. MABIK | reverse complement strand
TGTTCCCAAGAATGAAATTGACCCTATAACGACCATCAGGACACTGGTGTCCTCTTTCAAAAATGCCCTCGACACACTGTATTTCCATTCGATTTCGTACCATACTGAATTTTTTGAAGTTCACATTCGAGTGACAGCTCCATTCTCATTCTTCTCCCACTGTAAATATCATTCGATCGATGGGGGTTTGCTAACGCTAATACACGAAGAATAAATTAGAACACTATAAATAGAATGCGCTCCACGATACAGATTGCGAAAGGCTGTAATGTAGACAGCCAGACAGCCAACAACACGCAGGCCTGTGCAACAGCACTCGATTGTCCAGCGGTGGCGGTCGAGGCAACTCACGATGTGATATTTTTCTTGGAGGAACGCATATCCTTGCTCTAGTTTCCGGACACATCAATTACCAACTCACTGCGGTCAGCAAACCTGCATATTTCTCTGCGGAGTTGGTTTCAACACTCCAACAATCGCTCGTAGTCACACAGCTGGCCGTTGCTAAGGCGGTGTGTGAGGTTCGCGCGAGAACGACTCATTTTAACAACCGACTGCGACGATTGGCTGCATTTACACCACCTATACTCTTCAGAGCTACTCTCTAAGTGCACGGACCAACCAATCAACTAAGCAACAACTGTCTGTTATGACACAGTGGATAGGAATAATTCTGTCCACCGTTATCGCTTACCCCGAACAAATTTTTTTTAACTAAGTAAATCAAATACACGAAACAACACGCTAAAGCGGTAAATGGTTATTAGAAAGATACTAATTTTGAACGAAATATCATCTCGCCAAACAATAAAAATTAGCACTGATAACTCTCATCCTGCACTGCTAAGTTACTGGAATGGAAGATGCAGCCTTAGCAGTGCCATTGCTTACTTATATACTCTTCGACTTCTTGCTGAGTATGTCATTAAATCACTACAAACATACGAGTGCTAACATGCTAAGTTATACAATGAGTAAAAACTCAAATTTCCCATGTTATCGGATTTATTATGCATTAAATGAGGCTATCGCACTCGTGGTGAGGAGCCAGGGTATCTTTTGGAAGGACGAGGTTGTAGCACTAACAGCTTTCAAAGTCGCAGAAACTCATTTTATTTCGTGTTATATACATAGGAACAATATGCGTTGGGAAATTGCGTGAAGTAGCCTTACACTGTATAACGTCCATACTATATAGAATGATAAAATGACGGCCACAACTCAGCTGTTTTGCAAGAGGATGCGTGGGTGCAAAATTTTTGGTTTTTCAATATATCTAACCTAAAGTTTTAATTTAATTTAATAAACCTAAAGACGTGGTCTAAAGACATGTCCAAAACAGGGCTGGACTACGCTTCTTTATATTTTCCGTTTCTAAGGAAACTTTATTTTTAAGGCGCTCATTTGACAGAGAATACCTCTGCAAAAGTCCTAAGAATTTCCAAAGTTTCTTCATCTCTGTTCCATGGGAAACTGGTGACATTTTAGAGCTAACTTAATTTTGTCCTTTCAATTTATCCCAAATGGTATGAAATCTCTGACAACGCCAAGTTACAATTTGTATGAGCAGACGTGAAGATATACGAGGCAAATTGATTCACTGACACTGGATACAGGCACAAAGCAAACACAAAATTTGTCTATTTTCATATAAATCTAATATGCATGCTCGTACAAAGTTTCCAACCATGCTTCTAGATGAAACTCAGAGAAATATCTGGAATTTGAAAATTGAAAGGTGTTCGTATAGAGCGCGTGCGCTCTACGGTGCTGTTGATAAAAACGTCTTTGAAATAGCTTTGCCCAAAATGATATTCGAAGAAAATTTCTACAGCTACGCAAGCTTCTGGCTGATTAGGGGCCGTTCATGAATTACCAAAATTCACATTTTTCCCTACGCTATATTTAAATTTAATTAATTTGCTCTAGACTTCAAATAATATCTTCGTCGAGATTAACAATAAGAGTGCATGCGCACCACAGTAATAGTCGTACTCAGCGGAGACGATTGTGAACATAAAAATACGATTCTCAACGTAATGAAAGTCGTGTAATCGCTCGTATGAGAAGACGAATAAACACCGTACATGATAAATATCTGGTTGCCGCCCGCTTCACTGGACCCCATAAATGGAAGAGCTGTCTTGAATGTGGGAGACGAGCGCAGCCCTTCTATTCACAATTATACGATCCAGCAATGGGAACCAGCTGGAAATAATACAATTCAATTCTAGCTGAACGTAGCAGTACATTAACTTGTTCACGAAGTTGAGCTTATTTTATAAATGAAATATTAAATGCCCCCCTATATATGCCTGAAATTGATGCATTACAATGCACAAACAAAATTGACTCTAGTGTTTGCTTTCAGCACATAAAGAAGTGACCGCGGCCGATTTCAGATGAAACAAAATTAATTAAAATGACCACATTATGTTCGTACTTAGCATATCGCTGCAGGAAACTTTAAAATAGATCAAAATTCTTTATTTTTGAAATTAATCTAACACGGGGTCAGAATATCAGATTGACTTCGAAACTCGTCTGGTGAGTAATTCCTGAACGTCCAAAGCATTCTTAAAAATCTAATCTTAAAAATGTATGGCTGTGCTAAGACGCGAGCTGGCGCTTTCTAACGCGTTAAAATGATGCATTCAGAAACTGTAGACTAAAGTCAGGTCTCAACAAATAACCTCTCACAATCACAACTTTTTTCATATATTGAAAAAAACAAGGATTAAATAATACGAGGGAATGCACGTAATTCACCGTAAATTCACCATAGAGTGTGTAAGCTACAACCTAGTAATAATTTGCTGTTAATACTATTTTAGCATGATATGATGGATGGGAAGCAATGTTAATTTTGTAAATTTTCCCAGCATGAAATTTATCGTTATTTAGGGACACATATCTACTCAGGAATTCAATTTACACAGCTTCTGATATAAAGTCAGGAGATAAGTCTCATTCCCTCTGTTGAAAACATATTCAGTAGCTCCTATGGAATTGTAATTCGGTAAAAGCTCCTCAAAAAGCTTGAGAAGCATTTTTCCAAAGTGGCTTGTAGACCTCTCACATTACCAACCTTTCATATTTTCGCTAACTTCCAGGCATCCACACTGATGAGAAGAGCGCAGGATAAACACGGGAATTGTAGCTTCCTTTCCTCCGAGTACATGTTTGAGGTCCATTCGAGCTGGCTTTCCTTATGAGAGGCAATTAAGAACGATTACGTTCGCTGAATTAGGCAATACATCATGAAATATAGCAATGACGCACACGCAACATTAGAGTGGACGGTAAAAGCGTGTTTTTTGGAAAACTGAGGCCACTGGCGCTTTCCATCGAACTGTAAAAACTTTCATCGTGTTTGAGACGGATGCAGTCACATATTTCTTTATAATTTCAAAAACGCACAATTTAACTGTTCTACAAGTTACGTACATTTACAAGCTTTAACTTGGCAACAAGTAAAATCCTTGGTAGTTGACAGCCTTGCATGCCCTTCTTACAGAGCAAGAGACGTCCATTATTATCTCCAAAGGCCCGATGACACGGGATCCATAAAGAGATCCAGCCTCTCCTCGAGTATCGAGTGACGGTCCAAACAAGGCAGAGGGGCTCGACACCACAACCGAATCTGCGGAATTTCCTGAGCTCTGCGTAGGAGGCAGACACATCATAGCTAGAGTTGAAGCGGGAAAACGGTAAATTGAAGAAGATGGTGCAGGTTGAAATAAGGTCGACTAATCGAGGTGCAAGTAAAGAACAGAACCATTGGATACACAGCCAAAGAGGTAAAATTTTGAAAAAAATGCGAGTCGACGTGTGTTGAGTGCATAAGTGAATGTAAGCATGACAAGCTGGGGAAAGTATTGAGTTGAAGCAGAATAAATATTCACGGAGACATTTGAGTACAAAGGACTAAAACTTCGGCAAGGGCCAAACTGGACTACAACCATTTGAGTTCAATGGTGAAACAAGAAGCGCTTCCACTCACATGGGTCATAAAACGAGGGAAAATTACGCGCATAAATTTGAAATTGCGTTAAGACTCTTTCGTAGAATGGTAAAACAGATACAGGAAATATGATCTAGAGCCTAAGTAGGCAAGAAATTCGTGAGTGAAAGAGTGAAAGTGGAAAGCAAACAACAAAATGGGTGATTTGAAAGGATAATTTAATGAGAAAGTGATAAACGAGCGTAGGAGTAAATGACAAAGTGAAAAGCATACTCAACTTGGTGAAGTAGAAGAGGCATATATACTATAGGAGAATGACTCGAGGAGAAAATCTTAATTATTGCTTTATGAGCATAAAGAACTTAAGAACGTGCCAGACGTCTCTCATAAGTGATGACTTTTGATCAGGTGTTGAAGAGTGAAGAAGACAATGAAGGAGATGGAGCTGGAGTGAGGGGTTGGAGGGAGAAGATAGAGGTGTTGAGGGAGGCAGGGAACCGCTCGTAGTGGAATACGAGGCAGGCAGGTAGGCGGTGCAGTGGGAGAGAGAGGACGGATAAATTGAAGAGGCGTCAAGGAGAGAGAAATTCGAGCTGCTTCTCTCAAACGTGGAGCAAGATGCACAACCACAGCGATGATTTTTCTCTTGATTCGTAATTATGGCTTGTACAAGAGAAATCCTTAGGTACTTTACTTCCTCTCTGCAATAATTACTTTGTTAAACATTTCAGATTTTATTTTTCAATTGTGAAAGATACAATGCACTGATGCAAACGGAGCTCAGAAAAAAGCCAAAATAACTAAAAAGAGTGTAAAAGTTTGCGAGCTTTGGAAGAGTTTAAATGAAATTTACTTGATAAAGGGTTCAGCAATAAAAATAAATGAATTTATAAATATCGCAAAATATAGCGTACTCGTAAAATCTTACACCATACAAATAAGAAAAACTCTAATTTAAAAAAGACTAGTAGAGAAGAGAATGCGTGAGTTCCTTGGCTTTTAAATAGAGTACGAGGTGCACGAGAAGGAAAATGATTCATCAAGAGGTTTGATCGTCTCGCTGCCACCGCAATATCGGGAGAAGCGCGATAGAGCTCAGTGAAGTGCTCAAAATCTATTCGTCTTCCAGACATGCAGCGTACAGGCTCAGCGCAATAGGCGGCCATTCCAACAAAATGATAAAAGATTTGAACTGCGCCAACACTGATTGAGCTTTCGAAGCCAACGTGAAATGCCTTGAATTTCTTTTGGAATCCACCAAATCTGTTTCTTGAGTATCACAGAATATCACATTAAAATCAGTTAAGAAACTGTTCACACGATTTGTCCATGTATTATAATGCGCATTCCCGCTTCAATATCGGTTACCTTGTAACAATGCTAATTAAAATGCGTATTCCCGCTTCAATATCGGTTACCTTGTAACAATGCTAATTATAATGCGTATTCCCGCTTCAATATCGGTTACCTTGTAACAATGCTAAATTGCCTTCGGTGACAAAAATGCCGATGTTATTTTCAATTTACAGTTTTCATTCATTCATGAAAACTGTTGTTGAATGAACAGAAAATAAAGTTGCAGGTCACGTGTCAGCGGCATATGTAATGATAGCATATCTAAAGTAAGAATTAAACTGCTTACCTATCACTAATTGAAGTTAAAATAAAGGCGTGAGAAAAATAATGAGAGTCATAAATTCATCTTATGAAAATCCATCATCCCACTTAGGTTCATACTTTTAGTACGACTGCGTACAATAAATTTAGATTTACTCTAAATGGTCCATACAAATCAATTCGAAACTCTGCGCGTTGGAATCTTCATAAAATACTTGGGGAATAAACAAAGCTAAGTTTTTGAAATAGCAATCAGCATCAAATAGGCAAATAGATTGGGTATGTACCTAAATGACGAATATTCTCTGAACAGCACCCCAGTCTAACTTATTCGCCGCCTGCATGCATGTTTTTCGCCGCCTTAGTAATTAAATCGCTTAGGCGGCGAAAAACATGCATGCTCCGGCGAAAAAGTTAGACTGGGACGCGTCCATGGGGACAAAGTTGTTGTATTGTAAATCTGTGATGCGAACTTAATCTTCACAAAATACGAGCGTTTTTAAAGTTAGTGAATTCGATTGTTACAGGCAAAAAATTACAAATACATACGCATATATTATGTATAAATTTCGACGGCTAGTAATGTTATCGATTTATCGCTCTCAGTGACGCGAATGAACGCAAAATTTCACTGCTTGCGCACATGAGAAGTGGTGGAGTGGACACTTCAACGGCTGTAGAGAACTTCGCTGCATAATTTGCCATAAAAAGTATTTATTGAGCTGCTGTGTTGTTTATTACTAGAACAGAATAAATCTCTTAAAGAAATTCACCACGAAAAAAGACTCTATTTTTCTTTTTGTAAAATTTTTCTTTCAAGTACAGGAGTTGTTGGAGAGAATGAATTCACGAAGAATCTGGGAACTGCAACGCACCTGAGATAGTGATCCATCGCGAAACTTACAAATAGGTTTGAGTTACACTGAAAATCAGTCTCAAAATTTCGAATCACAATGGAAATTAATCACAGCTTAGTACCCAGCACAAATGAAAGTGTAGTTTGAAAATGACAGAAAACTTCAGACAATCGGTTTAGTTACGTATGACATCCTTTCATGAGTACGCCCTGGACGTTATTCGAAAGCGAATCCATACACCGTGGTCATTATTGTTGCCTTAACTCCGTACGCTTGAAAATTTTCACATTCTCATGGATCACAGAAAAATAGAAAACCTTGTGTGCGAGACCGTCGAGTTATGTTTAAGAGATAGAGGCGGAAACTCGTAAAAAGAGTAACGTGGAAACACATTCCTGACGTAGAACATCGCACTTGAAAGCAAGATGAACGAGAGCGAAGTTCTCCCAACGCAACTTGCAACTTACTCATTATTTCTGAGCTGAAATTAAGTTTTCAATATTGAAAAGGCGCTTCAATTTAACAACCATGCAGTGACAATACAGGATTCCAAGTATGCAATGACGGAGGAGTTGTGACATGCGAGTGACAAATGTAAAGAAATTCAGATGCCAGCAACAAAGTAGACCATCGCACAGCAAAGTGGCCAGGAGGCTTGCAGGCGGTGACTTGCAGAGCTGGTGAGCTCTACGTCGGTCGCTCACATACGCAGACGAAGATGTCATACTTTGTGTACATTTCTTCATACCACGGAACTACTGATACGGAGGAGTGAGACTCGCCTTCAGGAATAAATGAATAGGTAATTCCTGTAACCAAAAATAAACGGCACATCGGTATAAAATGAAATCTTCAAAAAAGAATGTCGGTAGAAACTAGGCTTAAACCTCACAGCTTAAAAAATGGAACACAGGACTTGTGTGGAGCGCATTAGCAAATATTGGAATCGGAAATTTAACTACGTATCTAATGGAAACATTGAAAGAACAAAAAAATATAATCCGATGATTATTTTTTAATTACCGTTGCGGACGAATTCGAACAGAAAAATCATGCTCAAAGAACGCACGAGCCAAATAATTCCCTGGATTTGACAAAGTTGAAATCTGCGCTACGAATTTTTCATGCTTAATTAAAGCGCTGCCTGCTCAGCGCTGCTGCGGACCGCAACACTGAAAAGTCATATGCGTCGCGTGTGTACGTGCCGTGTGCGCGTGTTTGTGTGCGCTGTGTGTAAAGGCGTGTGTGCGTGCGTTGGTTGGTGTAGGAGCAAGTTGAGCGTTGACCTCTCCTCGAGCGTCCCAGAACACCGCTGTTGCTGCTGTTCTTATTGCTGCTGTTGTTCTTAATGCGGCTGTGGTTGATTTTATTGCTGCTGTTGCTTTTTGTTGCCCTCCTCAGTTGAGGTGTAGTGACCTGGCCATCCTGCATACTACGAGTGAGTTATACCAGCTATTCTGAATTTAAGGGCTTTCTGCTCTACAAATTTAGTTCATGTTTAGAGGTCGGCGTATTCGAGTTTACGCATACACATATTGTACATAACTTCTCGTTTCCATTGTTTTACCATCTCCATTTTCCGATTTTTGGTTTAACTCTTCGGAAGTCATTTCAACATTCCAATCTAGTCCAAGGTAGACCAATCACATAAGATCCACTCCTACGTGGTGCGATGCAATCTATGATGTCTTAGTGTGTCTTAACAAGGCTTTAACCGCGTAACTTTAACATTTCCAACGTGCTACCACATCGGGCATCATGTTACCACTCTTAGTTCACCGACGTTCATGTATGCTTCGAGTTCAACCTTCACGCATTGAGCTGCAGACGTTATAACCACGCACACTCTTTCGGTTTATGTTTAAACGCAGTGTACCAGCCAGGTCACCTGACCAAGACTATTCAAAGGAAAAAATGCGGTTCACCGTCAACGATATTCAATGACATTACTCCAAGGCGCAACGATTTCTCGATTATCAGCCAAGGGCAAGATATCATAAATACTCTTTGATAAATTTATTTTCATTTCTGCGGTTATTACAATCATTCTGTCGTTAAATGATTCACGAACTCGAATAACAATTATTGCATCGAGTTAGTCTGAGCCTGTAACTCCACACAATGTTTTGCAACTGAAAAATGAGCTTTGCATTGTTATAGGTTTTTGCATTATTATAAGTTTTGCACAATGTTTAGCATTATTATAAGTGAATGTGGGCCTCCCTAACCGCTCAAAATTTTTTCTCAAGAGTGGAATGCAAATCTTCAAATGTGTGGGACTTGAAATGAGGCAAAGTGAACTCCACAACAATATAAGTGAATGACACTTCGTAGATAATAATTTCGTCCACCTTTAAAATAATCTTTCTGAATTGAAGTTTAATTAGAATGCTTCTTCTCTACCTTGATACAACATTAATATTTTTCTTGTTCTAATCCATTGAGAGGACGGTGAAAAGACAAGAATAGTTCGAAATGTACTGTCCAATACGATTTATAAATAATTTCCTTAGATGTGGCTGCAGGTCGGTACTACACAGCATTCCTCGAATAGAATGCAGAAATTCGGCTTTTTGCCTCGAGATAGTTTCACACATTCTTCCGGCAAGCGCTTCTTATTTAAACATTCGCTGAATATATGGTTAGCATCTTAGTTTAAAGAGACATTCATCTCTACATACACATACCATTATGTTTCAAAAATTTTCTTAAAACCATCGATATTTACATAGAACAGGTTTAGAAATAATTTCAAATAGCCTATAATTGAATTTAAAACATTTACTGTGTAGTGGAGGTAACATACAATAGCGTAAAAGAAGACACAAGCATCCAAAAAGTAGAGCTCGTTTCCCGTTTATGATAGATTATTTATGAGCAATATTTTGAGCAAGATGTCATTCATATACCAAACAATTTAATACCATCGCTATAACAATAGATGAGACAAAAAATTCCCGTGTGACTGAACAATCCTGGTTGATATGTGTTTAAGTTTACCCGCTCGTATACATTTGTAAAAATATGTGTAGACAATAAACTGCATAAAAAATAACACACAGAACGCACAAAAATGTACAATTCTTGAGTATAATCCTTCAACAGAAACCGTAAACACGGAACTAGCTGATGTCGAGGTTGGCGAAGACAGCAAGCCTTCAGGAAATGATGCAAAAACAGAAACTTTCATCGTCTTGCCATAAAATGAAAAAGCTGTCAAGAGATGATAAGAAAGTGGGACGACAAGTCACTGCCAGCCAGCTTAGATTATACATTTAAACATGGAATCTTGGGTGGGAGTAACTGGAAATTCACGAAACTAACCTGGTTAAAGAGCACCGAATTTCTCAAGGTGAGGAACATGCACCATCATGACTTTATGACTGATCAAAACTGCTATGCTCGCACCCATGAGCGACGTAGAAGGTGATGCACCTGCATCCAGTGCAGGGGGTTGGATCGCTGGAACTGGAGAGTTATCGGCACGCGCATAGCCGTTTAAATTTATGACTAACTACTGTTCTGTGAGGTAGAGAATGCAGCTACCAAACAAGTATATTACCGAAGGCCATATATTTCATCTACATGGACCAACCGCAAAGCATGATAAAACATTCATGAGAAATCTTCAGTATTTCTTTGTAATGCATCTCGTCTTTAATAGAGGTTTGGTATGACATGGGTTTTCTTACCACTGATAGCAAACATTGTATGTCGGCAGCAATAAACAAATGATGCCCCTTCAGATTAGAAGAGAAACTTTGGCATTGTCATGGGAAGAATGGAGTGCCCATCGAGTTCCTTGAGAGACTGTGACCTTTACGGGACATGCGAACGCTCGAAGCCGGAGGAAGACTACAGTGGAGGTATGAATTAACTGAACACACGGAAAAGATGCGAGACTAAGTCCAATCTTCATATGACCGTTGCTTCTGAGCTATACTTCTAAAATGTGAATTTGCTTCTAAACTTTACTTTTAAAATTTGAATTAGTCACTTAACTTCTAAGGTAGGAATTATTTTTTCATGAGATGAAAAAATACATTTCAAACAAGAGACAGGTGCGTAAAGATTCTTATCGTCTCTCTGCAATTCTTATTACTTCATCAGATCAAAAGCAACCTTTTTCTGAAGTTAATAGGTTGTGAAGGCATTAATTTAAAAATTGTTAGCCCCTTATAACAGAATGACATACGCAATTACAGGTATTTGTGAAGCTTGTAAGGTGCTAAAGACGTTGATATGACTTTGTTCGTAGATTTTAGAAAAGGCACAATCCTGGCTTACGTAGCTTCCACTTGCCGAAACATTGGAGCGAGCACTGACAGCTATGATGAAGCATCCCGTCAGCGGCAGGACGAGTGCATGTCTTGCGTGCATTGGTACTGGCGATTCTCGGCTAAGCATTTTCTAGTAAGTTTCACTCTGTACGAAATAGCATTAAGAATTGGTTATACTGTAACTTCAAATCAAACATTTCCTTTAAAATTTGTCACTAGCATTGAGTGTTTTGATTGGTTAATTGTTTACATCAATCACTTCTGTAAATATGTAGTTTGTTTGTAGGTAAATTGCTTTGTAAAAGTGAAGATTTTATCATTGTAACAAATTATAAGCAATTAATCATATTTGGCAAGGAAAAAATTTGAATTCTCCGTAATACGTGTTATGTTCTCTAAAAGGAAATGCAGTGTCAAGTACTGGGGAGTAAAATAATTATGCTACGCAGAGTTTTACAGACACAAGATTTTCAGATCCATCCAAATTGTAAAACAATAAGGAAACCGTTCTGAAAGAAGGTCAGAAAACAAGAATTACCTCGGGGAAACTCTTGGCCACGGGTTACTCAACAATTATTTCGAGATACTGACAATGTTCATAACAATGTTCTGGTTATAAAGCTCGTGCAGGTCTATTCATGACTTTGACTTACAAAAGCCATGACTCATATCAAGATAAGTTTGATACTATCATGTACTAAACTTATCTCATTATAAATTTCACACATTGCATTATCATTCCAAAATCTTTCGCACAATGATTTACTGCAAGGTTTGACTTTCTTTCAATTAATGTGACAACCAAGAAACAACACAGATTTCGAAGTTGCCTGCGCATCAGTTTAATACCTCTCAGAAAACTAAATTTGAGTTTATTTTTCTGTTTCTCGGCTACACACATCAAAAACAGGTCTTCTTGCATTCATCAAATCATCAAAATAAGTGTGTCGTAATTATGGTTTGTATGAAATGCTGCGTTTGCTACACGAGAGTATCTTGTTGAGAAGATTAGCAGAGTAAAAATCACTTATTCTTATCAGCTTTGCCAGACCCATCTAACTCTCCCTCGCCTATGGAACACAACAATTTAGGCCTAAAGGAACGTGATTAAATTTCAACATGAATTTTTACCTATGTACGGTTAGTTGAACTTGAATCTAGATCGCAAATCCTTGTGGTGCTTAACATTGGGTAAGATGATATATTTTCTCACAATGTTTCCGAGCGAAGCGAATGTGTAAAAACGTTCGTATTTGACACTAAAATAAATTTTGGCGCAGCTTCTTGCCTTTGATTTTTATAACAAATGAGATTTAACCTTGGCGATGCCGCGATGCTTGCGTTGGTGTTAATGTCGCTGGCGGAAAAAAAAATGAAGTGTAAAAAGTTCACTACCAGGAACCTCTCATGCAGGAGTGCGGTTTCACGGAAGACAATTTTGTGCTCCATCAAGACAACGAGAAAATATTTACACTAAGGTCAAGTGTTGCCAGCATACCAGTTGAATGCGCAAACGAGTTAAAAAGTTTGAACAAATTCAGACTTCGACTTTGTTAGTGCAACGATGTGTTGCAAGTAAAAATGATCGGACCTCAAGATTGACGTTAGAAGTATTAAATAGTTGGTGATATGGCAGACATATATCAAAACGAATTTTTCTGCTCAAACGCAGATCGTCAAAACCACGTTTTAGTGCACAAAATTGTGTTTAGAATAACCTTCGCAATCCCGCAAATTAATTATCGTTAAGTGCTTACACAAAATGAATGATATAACGAAGGACGTTTACCCTCCATATTCATAGCTCAGACTACCTTTTAATCATTTTATTTAAAACACAAATATCGTTGAACGATTATGAACGTGATAAATGTATTTCTGCGTAAAATACTTTCCCCGATTACCCCAAGGTCTGTTAGCAAAACGTACGATAAACAGTCGGTCTACGTGGGATTCCCATCTCCTCAGTACCAGGGATCCACCAACTGACAGCTGCATGGCATATTAAGACGGATGCTAAGCCAGCAACCCATGAGCCGGATCTTAATCCGAGGTAATCAAGGCTTATGCGATAAGTTTTATCTTCGTTCATTTGAAAATAACCAATCTAGATGCATTTCGAACTTGTTTTTTAATTTCAGGGAATATTTACAGTGAAACCGGAGTTCCGAGAAAACACAGGTCACTTTTTTACGTTCCAAGTAAGCCTTGTCAATAACCTCTACATTGTACCTGGAGTAAGAATTATGGGTAGAGAACGCTCACTATACCCTACAATCAAGAGCACTGAGAGTAAAGTAATGCAGGTAATTTTGCAGAATCATTGCCAATGGTGCAACACGTTAAAAAATTCAACACATACCAATCTACTCCCATAGCGCCACTTGAAACCACTAGAACTTGCACTGGTTGAGACACTAGATCGTTGGTTGCTCCCGTTATACTAAGCCTTCAGGTCGAAGCACCAGGTCGAGGCTCAAGATTGAGCCCCACGTTGAGATGTCTTGAACCCATGTGGGAAGCCGTTAGTTGTGCCTTTTATCTTCGTGAGGCATGTCATAACTTCAGCAAAATATAGTGCAGTGCGTAGCGAGCCGTAGCTTTAGTGAACGAAGCTCGCCGGCCACGGCTTGAGAAAACTAACAGCATTCCTTGAAGATCGTAACTATCTTAAAATGTTTACACTCTGTATCATTTCTGTATTTCTCTTTGTATTTATGACTTAGTTTCCAGATGTCCTGTACTGGTAAGCGGGCACGACCGTCGGTTTAACAGTGGGGAAACTCACGATGGTTCGAAAGTGCTTATAGCTAACACACGCAAGTCGCATTCGTAATGCACGTTCACTCTTACCGTTCACACGAGAAATACAGCTAAACCTTCACAGCGAGTGCAATAAGAAACCTCTATTTCGTAATATACTCCTCGCATGAGACTGACCATTCACACCAGGAACATGGCATGTTATACAGTATCATAAGGAAGGCTTTGCACACTAGGGTTTTATTGGACCGGCCATCAGCTCTCATTAGAGGTCTGGACCAGGACCTCATCGGCTAGTTGTTATTTTGTACACAAAATTGCACGAATGCTGATGGCTACGCTGAAAGAAATTACAGTAATTTCCGAAATGGATGAATGTTTTATAACAGCGACTTGTACATATACTTGTCAATGTAAACCTACAATGATGAAATATTACTCTACGTTAAAAAAAAAGAGGCATTGAAAATTAGTGCTAAAAACCAAACATACTCGTGAACAGCACAGACAGGCGATGGGAACCATGCGGCCGGTCAGATGCAGCCGATCCTCGGTCGTTTGTTAAGAACATTACGACCACGTGAGTGTTGTACTCGTCGCGTGGAGAAAGCCTCGTACTGTAACTAAACATAAATATTTTTGTAAGTAAGCAATTGCCTACGGACTCATAAATGATGTAAAGTTCTCCGAGAGAGATTAATAAAATCTTGAGGAAATAATGCACGGCGAGTGAAATAAAATGATCGGATTCAAAGTCACATTATTCACAAAACGTTAAATTTTACAAGCATGGAAAGCCCTATTTCTGAAATTAAATGCCTGCTCAGACGCTGAATTATCGCACAAACCTTCTTTTCAGATTTTGTACGACGTAAATAGAGGAGACATGGCAAAATAAAGTCGACACTTTTGGAGTCCCGCCGAATAGAACTTAATACAATTTCCTTCGTAAAAACAGTGCCTCAAAAATAAAGTCAAATATAAAGTCAAATAAAGTCAAAAATAAAGTCAAAAAAATATGGCCGTCGGAAAGCGGGGCAGCAGCGTAAAAAAATAGAACGTAAGTACCTGCATTCAAATGGACAAGGTTAGCGCAAGTGTCCAAGTGTCATGACGAAAGAATGCCACTGGAGAAAATACCGCGTCTAAGTAAAGGTTAAACGCTGTCGGGAACGTGCGGCTAGGAAAGACCGAACCCTCAGATACATTCAGCTCACACCATACAGCTTTTGTTGGAACGCACTTCCCATTCACTACGTCAAGGCCTTTTCTTACTTCTTGTTTGTCCCACAGTGATGGTGTAACCTGTGTTCCGATTCCCAACATGTAGTGCAACCGACAGTACGATTGTTAAACAAATGCCTATAGAAAAAGACTTTTGGAGTTATTATTAGAATGCCTAATTTATAAGCAGAGCACACTCTCAATTGAGATGCCCAACAGGGACGAATGTAAATTTTTATTAGGGACGAATGCAGTTCTCTAATCATAATTTTTTTGTGACATTTGCTGCTCTGTCAATGATTTAAGTACGAAATAGACGTAACGGAGAGCCAAATTGCATGCGACTCACAAATTTTGACTTCGCGTTTCAAGCGCATAACATCGCACATTCAGGCGAGATTGGGAAACGGGCAATCTGGCATAGCGAATACCTGAAGGGTGCGAGTGATTTTAATAAAAGTATGAGGTAATACAATGAGTAGGGTCTTATCAATTTCACGAGTCTATCATTCCATCTTTTACCACTTTCACAAACCACTAATACAAAATTAGGCATCTTAATAACGAACGAGTCATTTCTGCCAGCTGAAGAGAGAAGCTCGCGCGAGTCCATCCAGTCGTGGATTATGCTTCACCATCGCAACCGTCCGGGACGTTGAGTTGCGCATCAGAACTCACAGCTGATCTCGCATGCTTTCCAGAGAGAAATCAAGGGATTTGCGTTTTTGGAGGCCGTCTCGCACACAATATCACCACTAAAAAACAAAGTAGGTTAATCACTGTCTCACAGGGTTAATGAAAACGGAAAACTATCATCTTAGAGTTTCAAAAGCAAGAGACGTACACAGTATTTTTTTTTTTAATGAAACTTAACTCATCGTTTAGCGTCGGATGCGCGAGAAGTGCGAGTGCGGAGTCATCAATGAAAACTCACAAAAGAACAATCTTATACTGCTTTTACGTGACGTAACTTGGATTCAGTGGGATAGAACGAGGCATAAGACGCAAGAGGCCTTGCACTCGCGTGAGGAGCGACGAGACAACCACGCAGCGCCGTTCCAGTTGATGTACCTGCAGATCTTGCGCGCTCGTGTGGCCTTGACCGCATCCATGCGTTGGCCAAGCAGTCAACCACACCAGCAAACACGTTGATTTTTTGAAGTAAGAACAGGTGCTTGATATATACTGCTAAGAACACATACTTGATGTATACGTTTAATATTCGAATGACCAATTTTTTACGTTATTCAAAATGCAGCACAGTTTAGAACTTCAGAAGGCATGTGAAATGATTATCCAAACACTCTGATCTTATTTTATACGAAACAAGGTGAAAATTATCAGTTTGGTACAGAAATGTTCTTAATTTTTACACAAGCATGTCTTGACTGTAAACGCTAGTTACTTAGCTAGTGTTATAATTCTTCTTTGACGTTCAAGAAAGAAGAATTTTTCTTTTTAGTTCAGATAGATGCAATTTTTTATTTTTTGTTCCTTTCGGCATCGTTCAATATCATCTAGTCATCTTATATTTCCACAAGTGGTAAATCTTGTGTTCAAAATGTTTTATGCAACTAACCTACGAACTGTTTCAAAATTAAATCGAGAATGTAAAATAGAACAAGTCTACGGCACTACTAAAAAGATAGAACTAAATGGCTTTCCTAATACAGCTTCCAGATGCGCAGTGAAGCATGTATAAACTTCCAAGACGTTGTCATTTGGAGTCTTGCCGAAATCAAACACAGTAAGCGAAGAGTAAAGGTCTCTGTTGTCCATGCTCCAGTTCTCGGAGGAAACCAAACATTACAAGAATCGCCGGCTGGAAGGAGAGGCGAAAAGACCATTATCCGTGCCCCAGTTCTCGAGGAAAGACAAATAAGAACATTTGCAAGATTTATCGGTTTGAAGCCCAGGTCGGTCTGCAGGTTAGAAACCAACCATGAGACCGAGTGTTTAACGGACCCGTCGAGATGTACCGTGACACGGCCCAGCTCAATGCCCGGGCTACCGTTACGCGCGACCGTTACGAAACCGAGAATTCGTCGGCGCAGCCACGAATTTGTATCTCCACCTATGAAGTTGAAGAGCAAAATTACATTATAGATCAGTCGAGAAAGTACGAGCTCATGGGCAAATAAATTATTCTTTCTAAATCACAACTTTTCCCGCTACCTGACTGGTTTTACGAACAGTTTTGAAATACGTTAAAATGCAAGATATATAATTTCATTCGTAGTGTCGTTTTGCCGGTAGCTACACAAACATGCGAACCAGTTTGAATTAAGCAGAGATTTAATTAATGAAATACTTAAAACTCACGTACGACATAGATTATATTTCGCTCACGGAAGAGAAAATTTCATCTCCAGAAATAAGATCCACCTAGATCTAAAATGGTGCAAAATGTGGACATGTCTTGAGAAAGCTACGAAAAGGTAAACACGAGGTCGTAGTTTGGTATTATCATTCACAAGCAAGAGTTATACTAATTTGTATTGTTTGACCATGATTTCACGTAATATACCTGAGTGAGCATGCACAAAGGGCATAAAATATTGGTCCGACTAAATCACTGCGTCCACTAAAGTGAATCTTCAATAGAAAGCTGGTTTCCTGATTTTCTGCAAAAAATAACGCGGGCAGCAGATCTGTGAAAAAAAAACGAGGGCAACAGAATGGCGTTCAAAGGCCTCAAATTTAACTCACTATTTATGTTTAAGAGAAGATTTTTAATGGTGCATGTTCTATCTTTAAATGAAATATTTTTTAGCCAATTGTACAAAATTTCACTTGAACTTCTTATTTGTTTCACAACCAAATGATAACACATAAATAAATCAAGACAAACAAGGAAGGTTATCATTGCAAAGTTGCTCGAAAAATATGTTATTATTTCATCAACAAGCATTTTTCCTCGGCATCAGTAATTGCAAACTTGATATTTCCGTGATTTGAATTCGCAGAATAAGAATTTAAAGGAACTAGAGAAAGCGTGTAGCAGATTATGAGGCGAACCTGCAGGTGGCGTAAAGAGGAGGAGCGGCACAGCGGCGCCACAAGCGATGTTTATTAACAGTTAGGGCACCCCACCCCCTACATTTGCGCCAAGCTCATCCCGCCTCCCCAGCCAGTCTAGGCATGCTTCCCACCAATCTGTTCCTGTGCCACATGGACGGACGCACACGACCTCTGAAGCAAATGATCACTCTGCAGGAGCTACAGGAAATGTGCGTCGCAATATCATTGCCCGACTCCTCCGGTCGGTCGTGCAAGAATTCGTTGGTTTTGTGAAGTTCAAGGTGAGTTGTCTCAACTCATGCTGCTGGCGTCAGGAGCCTAAATAGACTTAGAATAATTTATTCACTGATATACTCGTCGTATCCCAATTCATGAAAACGATTCAGTGGCACAAACTAAAATAGAACCTTGAATTTTGATTTAATTTAGAAAATAAGCCGCATCACAACTATTGTACGTACAACCTATCTCAAACGAAATACATTTGCGTGAATGGAAATCTTTTGTCTCAACTAACAACCAAATGGCTTATTTCACGAGTACCGGACGGAGGGGATCCATTATTTCTCGTTATGCGAGCAGAATGAGCTGCTGCTCATCCTGCATGAAATGAGCGTGACAGCACAGACGCAACAACGCACGGCCTCATCCGGCCCAACTTGGCTTCTGTCTTCCTTCTGCGGGGTTGATTGCAACGCTGCTTTGGCGATCAATTTGTGACATAGTCGAATCGATGTCATCACGATCAAACACTTAATAATAAAATGCTGTTTTATGTAGTTTTGAGAAAAATATGAATTTGAGCTTCTTTGATGACAATTGATTTTGTTATAATATTAATAGTGACTAATACTACTTAGTTTTCTAATTACAGATTTTTGTTCAAACTGTATAAATTATTACCGTAATTTCCATGTTGTTATTAAGTCACATATGTTGCTTTACTAACGCGTTTGCAAATAAAACCCTTCACTATCATTGTTCATTTCATCGATAGCCATTCTCTACGCGCCTTTTCCATGGAATTGATGGCAGAATATATGAATTAAAAAGAACGTCTGCCTAAGGATCAAAACTATGCTCAAAACAACTTCAGGCAAAATGTGTTGGCTTGGCAGTGGGCAGCCACGAGACATCCCGAAGGAACGCCGATGCTTAAAAAGACAAGCACCAAAATAAATTTATTCATCCACCAAGAGTAGCAATGGAGTCGTACCGCACTCCTGAGCAGCGCGAAGTCTGCTAAGGTACACTCGAGTACGATCCCCTTCACTACTCAGCCCTCAGGAATTTCCCCCAGGCTCGGCGACTCCAATGCAGCGCGGTAACTTTAACGCTCACAAGTAATTATCCAAAGCTGCATTTAAATGGAACACCTTTTGTTTGAAATACAGGCAAAAGTTCTGCGAATAGTATGCTCGTTAACGTTCATAAAATGAAAAATGTGTAGCATTTTAACCGAAACGACGGACTCATCTGTATTCAAGGAACATTAAAACAAAATTATAGCTGTCTCGTTTAACATCATCAGCGAAGTATTTCCAACAGCTCCCTCGTAACAATCCAGTTCACAAATTACATGATTTTCTGAAAATATTACCTATAAATTATGCTTAACTGTACAAATGCCAAAATTCAATTTCTTCCGTGCCGCGGGAATAATTTTGTAGGGAGTGAGAATATTTAGAAAAAAATAATAATGCGTTTGAAGCTACAGCAGCTGGAGTGAGGAGCTCCGCCTGAGGCTTGCAACGGAAGATTCCTGACAAGGTAACAAGTCAAACCTCGTAGCAGGTCTCCACCAGGCCCACTGCAGTCACACTGCACATCTAATTCTCTGGTTCCTGATGCAAATGTTATGAAGTCAAACGGATTTGATCATCGGGATCCAGTTCTTTTAGTTTTGCAACAATGATGGCTCGTTATGCCCACCGTCGAGTCCCCATTCGCCCGTCAAAGTTTGTCACATGATTACAGTGTCTGCAACGTCTACCATTATACGGTATAATATTCCCATGAACTTTACAATTAGCAAAGGCTCTCCGAACATCACCATCAGCATTCTGAGGCGCGAACGTTATGAAACAAAATATTCGAATTGAAATTCGTTCATTGTTTAGAGTGGCATATCAATTATACAAAGATGCAATAACAATTTTAAAGTTAGCGTGCCATCATTTTAAAATAGACACTCCATATTCGAAGAGTTATGTTCATAAGCAACCGTTATCTTATATGAGGTTCAGGGTCAAAAATTATCCAATTTTTTTAGATCCTCTTGAAAAGATGAATGGACATGAAGAAAAATAAACTTGAATTACATGATAGAACATTAATTTAGGACAATAAAAACAAAACATAAGAAGAACTAATCAAAGACGTGGATGCTAGTGTGCAAATGCAAAGATTTAAAATAAATATCCCACGGAGTCACCCAGTATTAGAGATATCTGCAGCGCAAACACGAGCGCTACATTTCACCTTCGCAAGTGCCGTTCATTACGCAGCTCCCAAAACTGAAGAGGCTCAGAGAGGGCGAGCAGAAGGCCCTCTGGCGACATTACAGACGCCGTGAGAAGCGAGCGCAGCCCCTCCATGTCAAGGGCAGCGCACACGTAAACTGTTCCCTCCCTCGCGTAGGGGGCAGCCTGATAATTCATTCTTACACTACAAAAAATAAGGAAGCGGAATAACGCGAAGACTTCCCGCAAAACTTAAACGCGAATCCATTCAGGATGTAGGACGCGTGTTGCGAGTTTACTAGAAAAAATAAAACATAAAACAAAGGGGCACTTGAATTTGGACAAGAAATAATGACCTCTGTTAAACTGTTTGAAAAAAATTCAAGTAGTTAAAAACAATTTTCAGACAATGATGAAAATTACAGTTTCTATACTTATTAAATTATTGTTCTCATATCCAGCGGAAAAACTGACTGTGGCGACATTAAATAATAATGAACATATCACTACTTATTCACGGAAGTTATACCGAGTGAAAATATAAATTTTTTATATGTCAACCCTAAATGCTTTTCAAATTGTCAGCGGATAAAAATTGAATAAAATGTACGCATTTCGATGTGTTTTATATTATTGTCGATCTGTTCTTAAAAATATGTAAATTAAAAGCAAGTACAATGTGAAGATTGGGGCATGGCGCAGGCAAGGGTGCATGTCAGATCAATTTTAAAGTCCTGACACTTGAATGTAAAGACACACTTCGAAATGAGTGGCGAAGGACAGCAGAGCGAGCGACGAAGGATATAACAAGGCAGGCACACACACTCTCATGACACTCTAGACAAGGCCCCTGCTGCGATTAACGCTTCTTTTCGTGACTACAACAAGCATTTGGGGCTGTCCTTGGCTGAATGCCTCGTTCCATCAAAATAAAACTCTACCCTAACCTTCACTTCTGATGATCACTCTACTCGCCGCCTTTAATATCCGACTATGCCTCACGAAATATATCACAGGTCTCAACTTTGACTCTCGACCAATAACGGAGTTACTCGGTCAGCTTTCGAACGGTTGGTCGTATAATCCCCGAAGACTCACATACTTCAGCGTCTTTAAAAAAAAAAGCCAAATCCTATCTTAGTCGCACGACGATTGGAAATTCTTTCTTGCCGGTAAGCCTACATTAGGCCTCCCATTAAAGCTCTTGCTTTGATTGTGAGTCAACAGGAATTAAGGTGTCAGGCTTGACGGTTTCGGTGCCGTGCTTACTGGATTATAAGAGAAATATTGAGGAACCTTGGGCGAAGGAACCTTTTTAATATACTCGCACATTGAGGAAGCACAGCTACTGCGTGCATACCTGCTCATCCTGAGCTGCTTCGGCATTCATTCATTGGAAAATTTTCAAATTTTGCCAATTTTCCGTCGCGTAGAAATACTTTGAATAAACCCACATGAAGACATGGACTCTAAAGTATAATGATCGCCCAAAATGACTAAAGCAGGACCACATCCGAAATCATACGAACTACCAAAAGCCAGTTATGTTAACGGTATTGACGAAACCAAATATTATTACAGCACACTTTTACAGTAACGTTTTATCAGAAAACATCGATGCGTAGAAACGTCAAGAAAAAAAGCTGAAAACACATGACTCCCATCATTATATGAAAGTTGTGACTCATGGCTCGCGGTCAGAAGGATTGCAAAGAAAGTGAGGACAAATTAGCATTAGCTGTGTTGAACATGTGCGTACAATAAACTCTTATTTCAGTACCTCACATTCTAGCGCCAACAACACAATTTACAACGTCTGAATTTCATGGTAGGCCAATTTTCATCGTTCGTATTATTTCTGCTGCTATTATCTTTCATTACACGCCCGAAAAGTTAGTCGCACTCCGAAGAAATGTGTAAGCTATGGAGCAATCACGCTTATTGTTTACTGGATTATCTGCATTAATTACAATCTTCACTTTTAGTAGGCATTGATTTTTCACAATATTGCAAATAATCATGCGAATAATTGTAAAAAGTACCGAGCATTTTTGTAAAAAGATCTTCAAACGAAAAAGGAAGATGTTTCGAGGCTCACATCTCCCTCTCGAGATAGTTCCACAAAAATTTTAGATAGGGTTCAAATAAAGAGATTGTAAAGGCCATTTCGCATGAAAAATGATCCTTCGTTATCTCTGAACCAATCTTTCACTACTAAGCTTGAGACCGGAGGATGCGAGCAGAGTCTTCTTGAAAAATCCTGGAATCACCAGGAAAATTGAAATCCATAGACGAGTGCACTTGGTCACCTAGGATGCGCAAATAATTTTTAAATTTCATTTTACTACTAAACAAGGTTGCCAAACCTAATCCCGACCATGTGAAGCAACCCCAATCCATTACACTGCCCTCACAAGCCTGTACTGCTGTAGCGATGTGCGAAGGATCTAAAGTTTCTTGGGCTTCCCGTCACACTCTAACCCTGCCATCTTTCTAGAGCAAGGTGAACCTCAATTCATCTGACCACAGTACGTGTTTCCATTGCTCTACAGTCCAGTCTTCGCGGTCTTTTGCTAATTGAAGCTGTTTCGTTCGATTAGCTGTACCGACCAATTGTATCCTGGTGGTGGCGTAACCCCTTAACCTAATTCCTTCAGTTCTCGGCCACTTGTGTGTGTGCAAAAATCTTTTTCGGACTTTCTTTGGGCATACTAGTCAATTGCTGAACACTTTTCCGTTGGTTTGCTTTCATAATGGCTTGAGGGAACGTCAGTCGCAGGTATTCAGAATTTTATTTCTGTCACAACTACTATTGAATGACCGCACCTCATCATCTTCTTACCTCGGAGACGTGTTTTTTGCGCAGTCATAAGTCCTATGGCCGTTATTTGCGACACTTCTCTGGCGGATTTCCCAGCTCGGTGCAAACCTATAACCTGTTCTTCGTCATAGTCAAAGGTTTGTTTTGTAGGCTTGTAAGTCACGCTTTTAGTCGCGGAAAGACCAGGTGCAGGACTGATTGCCAGTGACAGTAAATGCGACAATAGTTCCCATATTATTTTTCTTCAAATTTGTAACAAAGAAGCCTGTAAAAAATTGCTCAAATTATTAAATTATTTCCACATTCTACCAGGGTGCGATGAACCTTTTTCGCTAAGCTGTGTTCCTCCATCATCATTTCAGGACTTTTGCAAAGCAAATTTTTCCGGTTTGGGATTACTTCTTTCGTGTTTCGATGTGCTGCCGAAGAACGACCTGAGTTACTATTAAAAAATCAAATTTCGTTGGCTTGTAGCTAGAAATGAAGTTCAAAGCCCCCAGAAAGCAACTAAGACTACTGTTTCAATATAGTAGAATTTTCGCTATCAGGCGTCCGCTTTCTAAATCAGAGTAAAGCTCTGCGGGGTTTTTATGCATCGCACGAAAATTGCAGTCTGTAAGATTATCTGAAACCTGAATCCCATCACCACAAGCAGTTTCAGAAAAAAAATCATTACCACACATTATCCCTAAAGTTGTCATAAGTTATAACAATCCTTCAAGCTCAAGAAAGCAAACGCGGGCGTGAGCAAGTCCACACAAGAGCTCATTTACATTTGAGAACGTAGTGTTTCATTTCCAATTTCATTTCATTTCGAAGTGTTTCATTTCCATTTCCATCTTCACCTTCACTCTCATGTTTTGATGAGACCCTCATGAGGCGAGACCAACTTCGACAGCTCACGATTCCTTCACCGCTTAATTATAACGACAGCGTGCATCTGACAAGAAAGAACTCATTTTTTCCCTTCATTAAACAACATTCTACCGTACAACTAAAGCTCAACACTAAGCCCATTGAAAACTAAGACACGATCTTAAAACGAGAATTTTAATTTTACGTCTTCAATTACTATAGCCACAGACTACAGCCAACACAACACAAGCATTGCTGCCTCCACGCGTCCACATATGGCGGCGCTGGCTAGCCCCCACGCCAGGTGGGACCAGAGCTGACATGCCGGCAATAAAATGCACCGGAGAAATCGCTTGCATAGCTACAGCAGTGTAGAGACAACGTCGAAAGCCTCGAAGAAGCGGAACTATGAAGCGTGAAGCGTGTCTGTGAAGGATCATGCTATGCTATCTACACCGTGACTTTACTACCAACTCTGCGGCTTTGATAGTGAAGGTTTCCAAGTATTTGTACAACGAAACCTTGTTTTCTGCATCCGAATAAATCTTTGAGTTCTGAGTGAATCCTCGAAAATAACGAGCATTTGAATAATTTCCTATTTTAACTCTAAACGCCAACTTTAAATACCAACACATAAGCTTTAAGTGCAGGTAGAAAATGAAACATCTCCACGCACGTGCGTAACTGCAGACTCAATACATAAAAGAAAGTTTAAATGAGAGAAAATGTTTCAAATACATATATGCTAGCTACATTCTATCATCGAAATAAAAAATTATTCATGCAGAAAGTAATCAAATACGTCGATGAATCAGCAAAGAATGTTATGAATACCTCAACATAATTACTTCATGGTATATGTCAATGCTACAGATAAAGGAAACGTTAATTTTAAATGATGCACCAAAGGAATTTAAACTAAAAGTACCTATATGAATGAAAAACTGAGGTAAATGTAATAAAAAACTTCTTTTGAAAACTCAACTACATAGTAAATATTAATTGTTCAGTTTAAAATACATTTCACACTATCATACAACATTCACTGAAAGCGATGAGTGAAATTCTAGTTATCAAGATGATATCTTATATATCATTGACTGTTTACAGTAAAATACAAAGTATACTTTAAAATACAGAACAGTACAGCAAATTCTGAAAACGAATAATGTTGAGGGAAGCCGGACAACTCGCAACGCTTGGTATTAAGCTATGTTTACAGGACGGCGTTTGAGAGAGTATTTTTCATTGAACCCATTTAAAAATTCACACCCAGATCTCATTTGGATTAGAAACCTAGCGATGGCATCTTGAAACATTCCTAACTATGAACCTGAGGGTCGAAGCAAATTTCATTCAAGTAGCACAGTTTTCATGGCACTTTTAAAGCCGTACTTGAACTTGGGACTCTTGTTTGTATTCTACAGCTATTTCATTAGGTCAAGCATGCGTCTACAGCTTTGTTTACAGCTATGCTCACTCTTGAACTTGGTGTAAACGCCATTCCTATTCGGAGCACCACAAAAGGTCTTTTCTTTACAATTTGTCTCTTTTTGAAGTTCGCGAGGCTTTGTGAGAGTGACTCGAGCGTTCGAAGGTTCCATGCGCACACAGCGTGCGCGACGGCCTTGCGCCTGCGCACAGCTGCATAGTTCACCTCGGGGAAAAACTCTCAAGGAAATGAATGTCCGCAGTTTCTAAGTCGGACACAATCAACGGTGGGTGATCGAGTCAGAGCTACCTTAGAACAACAGACAGTTTCGTTACTTGAAGTCAGAGAGTTACTTATATTAATTAGTAAAAATATATGCCAAGAAGGGTTTTTTGAAATAGTTACGCTAAGAGACCAAAGTTCATGCAATCGAACTTAAGATCACACACGAGTCCCTCAGAACGTGCAAAGAATGAAATAAAGCAGAGTCGTGGAGTGAGGAATATGCGATAATTATTATAATAGTTATAATTATTATAATCATTTAAGGAGTAAGAAGCGGCGTAATAGTTTTCAGAATTTCACGAGTACACGAGGAGCAAAATACAGGATGTACTTATTTAGAAGGTATCATTTTGAGATTAGAAAAACATTTATTCAATTATAGAAAAATTGATCGGAAATATTAGTAATAATGGTCTTATATTCTGCTCAAAATAGAATAGTTCGGCGCGCTACGAAGACGAGTCTATTCGTAGAAAATGCAAAAAAACTCTTTACTATACACAAATCATAACACATGTTCATTACAAAATTTAATTCAACGGCATTTAAAAACTGAATATTTTCGTACTCAGAAAACAGTGAACAAACTAAAGATGCACTGTAATATCCTGCGTGATGATCGGAGAACTTAAGTTGCTAAATGCACCCGGCAGGCCTTCTTAACCAGAGAATGAGGGATCTGCTTTTTTCTTGTCAGTAATTAACAGAAATCATTAGACCAGCTATTTTCTTGTACGAATGAAATCATTTCTACGAGCACTTTAGCAGTATTCAAGGGGATGAATCATGAAGGAACGTTCGAATCACAACGTATGTTCTTAACAACAGTCAAAAGATTGATTATTGCCTCATATAAAAGTTATCCAACGTATCCGCTTAAATCTTATGGAATTTACAAATTTCTTCTCACCTGATTCAACAATTATATCATGTTACTACATTAACTTATTTAAAATAAAAAATTTCAATGCAAAAACTGAAGCACTATGCATGACATGAAAAATAAAAATTTAATCAAGGCCTTTCAGCATAATTTCCTTGACCAGAACTTTCAATGAATAACAGTATAAAAACTCTAAATAGAATTGAAAAACTTACTTGCATTCGTAGACGGAGGAGTTCTTTCACATTACAAATTAATTTATACCAGAACTCCTTTATGCCGAAACGGAAATGACACTGTTCACCACAATGAATTTGGGATGAAAGGTTAGAAGGACGCAGATGTGAATTCATTAACGAGTGGTAATCCAATACCACGGAAATTTTATGCTCTATTGTCTGAAATGACCGAACACAAGGTTTGACCTATGACGCACAACTAGCTGAGTGCATTCTCACACAAAATTTTAAGGTGTTTAAACGATGTATCGAATAAAATCCGCCAGCGCACAAATAACTGAGAGCATCCCCCAGTTGAGTCTAAGTTCTTCTAAACACACACATTTGGGGACAAGAGCACATTTAATTCAGTGCAAATATCTATAACGTATGGAGCCCCAAGCCTGCACGCAGGCAAAGTTTATCCATTTCTGGAGATTGTCCAAATCACAATCGAGAAGTTGACTGTGAAAAAAACGAAATTCATGCCCACTTACACATACTGCACAATGTTTTCCATGTTCGTCAATCTTAATGTGTGGCATCTGTATATAAATATCATTATGAGAACAAGTTCCGTGTAAAACGAAAAGATGACCTAGCACAACTTATCATTCAGACCCTCACAAGGCTTGGACATGCACTGATGTACGAGTATGACGCAAGATGCACCGAGACAAGATGTAGAAAGCTCTGGTCATTCATTGGTAATACGGAAGTAATCATTTACTTTTTACACGGCCTTATTTGCGGTTCTCATGAGACGGCTGTCCAGGACTAAAACTATAGAGCGAAAGTGTGCTCTAGCCAGAAGTCTTCTACATTCTACGCGTTAAAACCTAAGTAATCTTGCCAACTGGTGAGTACTTGATGAATTTTGCCCGCATTTAAAGTTTTTTGCATCTTAGTTTGATTTAACAATAAATGAAACGTTTTGAAATAAAGATACAAACTGGTTAACTTGCATAAAGTGAGATACTGGTCTTAGGCGTTCGTTTGGAATGGAATAAGAGCAAGTACTGCAAAACAATTTTTTTGTTTGAAAAGTACACTTCAAAATTATTTGCAAAATCATTCAATGAAATGTTTTCCAGTGATTTTTGACGTTAATAAATTGCTTTCTATGTGTCCTTTTTTAAATAGGTAAATCCACATTTTGAAAATATATCTACATCTCCATGCATTTGTCTAATTTTGAAGCAGACTCTCATTGACAATCTAAACGGAAATTGGCGCTAGTTATGTTGTCACTCCTGCCTTGATTTCATTTTTCAAACTAACGCTCGAAGATGCATTTTAAAACGAAAATTAGCAAATTTGATGCATCGTAGAAGTGATAACCTAAATGTACTGATACACAAATCATGCAGGAGCCCGTTACTTTCTTCAGTAACTGTAACAGGCCCTACTACATGACTCGGGCAAGACTACACACCCAACCACACATTCTAAGAAGCAAACAATCCACGACTGCTTTTCTTTAATGAGATGCGGAACATTGACCCCCGAAGAAGCTTCTGCCTTAGATTATGAGAGAGAATGCAATTATGATTTTCGCATTGGTAAGTGTCTCCCAAGCAAAACGTTAATGAATACAAATTGTTAACCTACTGATAAAATACAACATTCACAAAATTCACTTTCAGTGAATAAATTCAGGTGAAGTGAATATACTTTGACTTTTTATGTATTGGAAAAAGGTTTATTTCCGCATTAAAATACATTCAGTTTAGTAAAACAATCTTAGAATCAAACATATGAGATCGATTACATGACTTGAGAACTTGAAGAATCTCGTCGAGCATGAGTTGCAGTGAAGCTCAACAGGGGCGCCATCTGGTGGCCACGCTGCTTAAGGTCGTCCAGAGAACAATGAAGATGGTACTGTAGTGAGCGAGCCTCACGGATCACTGCAACCAGCACAATTCGCATATGTCTCAAACTGAGAACTCTTCTTCACCACCACATTGCGTCATTCGATCTTCATAGCACTTAAACTTGTGTGAATGTGGACATGTTATATTTACTAGTTAGCATAAAGGAAACTTTGATGTTTGAGGCCATGAATAATTCTTTCAGTGATTGATTAGAAATTCCATTTTTATTCCACCGAAAGTTCGAGAAGATTCGTTCAATTTACTCTATAAGAATATCTTTTTATACAATTTTCCTTGGTGAATCAATTGTACGACTGGTTACAGCTATCTCATGACAATCTTGGTACAGCTTGTGCTAACTTGAAGATATTTTATGTTTAGTTGACCACACGAGACCGCTAATTATTTGCGTAATAAGAAATGTAAACAAAATCGTGTCTGGTAAAATCAGTTCCATTGTTTATCGAAATAATTCGTGAAACACATGCAAAAAGGACGTTGTTTCAGTTTTCATAACAATTCAGAGAAAAATACTAAACGTCAGGTATGTTCTATGAAACAGAAATTTGTGGAGGAAAAATAGTTCAGGTAAAAGCTGTTTGCAAAACTTAGAGAGGTGTGAAAGAAATAAGTTTGAAGACTTCTCTGAGCATCCTTGCAGAACTTGAAACAGGATCCGGGATTCCTCTAAAGAACTTTGGTCTCACCTTGGATGGACTAAAGTGGTTTAGAGAAGCTTCCTTGCAGGGGAACAGCGGATAAACATAAGAGGTTATCCTTGGCCACAGGCTGCGGGGAACATTCACCCACACGCACGGCTCAAAAAAATCACTTCTTATACAGTGTTGCCAACTCAAAAAGGCTTTTTCATTAATTAACTGGAAATCAATGTCAAATGAAATTAGGGAAACCTAGTCTTGAACACTAACCCTTTTCAATAAGTTTTACTGTTGTACGTGCGCTTGAAGTGAAAATGTTCAAAATGATACTTTGATTTGGAATATCACGAATGTGTAAATATTTCATTAAAATCCAGTCAAGAAATTGATGGCTGACAACACTGCTCACACATGAATATCTACACTCATGGAAGTGAACGCTAGCGTCACATGTCCCGCGTGAACTAAAGCCCTGTGGCCTCTGAGGGAGGCAGTAAATGTTGAAAGAGAGAGTCGGGTTAGCCCCGCCTACATTTTACGTCACCGCTGGATATGCTAGACAAGAGCCAATAAAAATACTGGCTCTGTAAGCTCAGTCTTTTGCAGTGATGTCACTGAACGAACCACAAGAACTCTCCCAATCAGGATGGCGGGATACTAGTGACGTACAGCAATGCCTACAATTAGCCTTGATGTAGCCTTGATACGTTGATACAAAATCATTTATATGTACCTCTTGGAGAAGTATTGATTGTACATTTAACGCTGGAAATTCAGAGATAGAGTAGCTCTACATATCATTTCATTTATATTCGCTGTTTCGATATTTTTGAAAGTTATTAACATGTATATTTTCCCGCCTACTATTTTTGCTGTTCTTACTCGTCCTCACCCATTAGCGATTAACTGAAGGTGTAAATAAGTTTACAGAGCAATTCTTGACAAATTCTGAATTGTTTTCATTTTCTAAGAAAATAGAAAAGAATACTGTGAGTTATTTGCTGAAATTTCTCAATGATATCATAAAGGTGAGAGATTCATGATGTCTTAACATTAATCCGTCATATCACTCGGTCCTATGTTCGTATGCTCAAATTAAAGGGCCCACTACCGGAAGTGTTTTCAACAATGCGACACTAAGATTATGTTTTCTTCGTCACTTGTATTTACATGCATTGTCAAAATCAGATTATCGCAACAAAGGGAATGCATTTTTTCGTGCTTTTCTCTCAATCATTTGTTTCGACAGTTGACATGGGTTTTACGTGTATCCACTCACGACTTTCTTATTAAAGCATTTTAAAAGGCGTCGTAATGCATTTCATGTAAAAACTTTATAGGACATCATTGTTGCATTTTCTTATTCCTGTCCTAAAATGTTCTTGTTAGTCATGTACGTGTGGCAATTTGTTGTTTATTTCTTACGCTCGTGAGTATATTATGACAACATTATTTTAGGTAGATAACTTTTCTTACTGTTCCAGCGGAACTGAAAATGTTATGGTTAGCATTGTACTACAATCCTTTTCATGTCTATGACTCCGGTGAACTCTTTTGTGCCAGTATTATTAGCGTAGGAAATATTAATTTGTGTTATGGTAAAATATTTTATTTTCTCCGAGCTCTTTATTTGGGATACTAATTGATACGTAAGAGTGAAAAATTGTCTCGAATGTCGACCTCATAGTCTTGGACACACAATAATTGAAATCTGCCCATTTTACTTTTAACCTTAATCCCTGATATCACTAGTTCCTATGTTCGTATGCTCATATATCAATGTAAGTGAGCACTAAAGAGAGTGTTTTCAACAATGCGTCACTAGGATTATGTTTTCTTAGTTACTTGTAATTACATGCACTGTCAAAATCAGATCAACGCAGCGAAGGGAACGCATTTTTTCGGGCCTTGCTCTCAATTATTTTGTTGTTTCGGCAATTGACATGGGTATTACGATACCGATGTGTGACTATCAACCATGCACCTTAATGTTCAGATATTTTAAAAACCAATGTTGTATATTTCACGCATCAGCTTTATCGGAAATAAGCTATTTTTATTTTCTTTTTTCTTCTATATATATATGTATCATACATGCTATTAATGTAAATTTTTGCTTCGGTGAAGGACCCTGCCCTAGCTAGGTACCGGTTTTAATGAAGTACACTGATTAACACAATTATTGCACGGCAACTCAAAAAATGTATTTCAATTTATGGAAACACATTATAATAGGTAAATAATTCAAATCTTTCAAAACTCCATGAATTATACTGTACATTAGCAAACTAAAAAAATCAATCAGTAATTGGAAAAATATACAACAACTCCAATGTTAATGAAAATTTGAAAATTACTCCAGAAAAATTATTTACAGAAGCTGTTCACTACTCAAATGTGTGTATTTTATAAGCCAAAATTTGACGCAAACTTTCATTATAATTCTCCACTTTTCAGAGCATTTCTCAGCCGTCAAATTTTTCCATTCTTCCCGATTGAACTCTTCCAATTATTTCAGATTGGTGGGTTCTCTCTTCATTGCATCTGATCTGAAGTTAATTTTTTAATACGTCAATTTTATAGTTCTTTAACTGCTTCTTGGCTAAATTTAGAACGATGCTTTAAGTCACTGTCCTGTACAAGCTCCAGTAGCAATTCTGATTGAGCTGTTTGGCTGAATCCTTTATGCATTTGTTGAAAACTGTTCAGATATTTTTCCCTTTTTTATCGTTCCACAAACAAGTCTTTGAAATAGGTGAATCGCCAGATTTCCTGTTCGCGCGTGAAATATTGTTATGGCAGAAGAGTTGGGAAAACTAAAAAAATAACATCTACATTTTGACCGTATATCTCTTCTATTTCCCCCTGATTGACTCAACAATAGCAAATGAAAGGCATGTTTTTAGATACTTTGCTTCAAAAACGGTGTTTTTCTCGGCCGACATACTTTCTCTCCTCTCATTACAACTTTACCAACTTTGTATCCTGCTTGAAACAGTGATGTTACGGTCAACCAACGCATCCAGAGTATCCATAGGACACTGGAATTGATTTAAGCATACGAAAAAAAAAATTAGGCTGGCTGTGCCACTGGTGGGACATGTCACAAAATAATAGTTTTTCTGAAATTTGATTTAACACCATTGGTGAAGGAAAGTTTCGTTCCTTCCTTTCAAGGGTCAATTAAAAATTTTTGTAATAGAAAGTGTCTCGCCAACCCGTTTTTGCGGCGAGAAACTTCCAGAACTAACTGGCACAGGAAACATAGTCTCTAGCTGAC
>JACJUY010000099.1:0-18029 GCA_014220935.1 Platorchestia sp. MABIK | reverse complement strand
ATTCAGACCTGCAAGTAAAGAAATTGCTTAGTTTAACTATTGCAAGCTGTTTTGTGTAGTAGATATTAGATTTTTTGATGAGCGTACTATTAATGACATGCACACTTCAGGTTGGGTCCAAACTCAAAATTACATGATACGACATCAGTTCTGAAAAAGTTGTGATGATGTGTTACCTGAGATTTGGCTTTGTTTATCTTTTTTGGAGCTGTATCAAGATTTCTTGTATACAGAACATCTGCTGAGAATTAGGGAAAACAATTTTGTGCAAAATTTAGTAAGCTCCAGTCACTGATGAAGTGCTCATCAAAATAACCATTGTCTTCAATGTTGTATATGGCAAGAGATTTCAATGCATAATTTTAAATGTATGAATGTAGAATTACTAATTATATATGAAACATTATTGTAAAAGTATATCACAACAATAATTTTATGCATATGTAGGGTAGAATTTAATGTCAATGAAAACTTAGCATTGCTGATTTATTTGTTAAGTATTCAAATTAATTTAGGTCAATATTGAATTTAATGTTGTCCACAATTTCAATAATCTTGTTGCCACACATGGTTAATATGATACAATTGAAGATGTTTTACATGAATGACATGGTGCTCGCAAATGCTTAATTTTCAAGATATTTAACTTTGAATTTATAGAAAGGTCATTGTAAAATTGAACAATGGATACTTAAATAAGCAGAAATGCAGTTTTGACATAATGATAGGCAAGATTAGGTTAGGGAAATAAACTAACCTTGGTAAATCTAAAATGCATTAACTTAACTTGACCATACAGAGACCAATGTCTCCCGCCACCATTTTGTGTTGTCCGCGAATTGCCGGAAGAGCCATAGCAAAACTGCCATTAATGCTATTCTTACCTGAAAATTATTTATGCTGTGTCTTAAAAACTAAGCATTTGCAAGCACAATGTCATTTATGTAAAACATCTTAAAATCTCTCCTGTTACTTAAATTTTGTAATGAAATTATAAAAGTTGTCGGCAACATTAAATTCATTATTGACCTTAATTTCATTTGTCATTTGATGTTATAAATGTGACTCTAAGGGTCTAACAATGCAAAGAATTAGTTTGTATTGAAAAAGGCAGAAAGTTGAACTATTGCTCATTTGTCCAAAAAAATAGATATTTACTGTTCATTCCAATCTAACATTAACTTAAAAGAAAGCTACGCAGATATAATGAAGTTATGCAATCCCACATCAAGAAGTATTTGTATAGCAGTAAAAATGAGATTAATAAAAACTGATTCTTTCTATTGATCAACTTGTATGAAATTACAATTTTTTACGTCAATTTCTTATTTCAGCCACACATTTCTTTGGTGTTAGTGTGATTCATTGACTAGGCAAATCCTTCCTTCTCTATTGCTGTGTACCAATATTAGCTATTTCTGTATTTCTTATAAAATGATTGAATACACACTACATTGTTTTGGGATTTCAGAAGCGGCAAAGCAGCACAGATTCGGGGAGCTCTTCCAGTGAGTCATCTTCTTCCTCAGGCTCTTCATCATCCAGCAGCTCCTCATCATCTTCTTCTAATTCTTCTTCATCTGACAGTGAGCAGTCTTCTGCTGTTTCCACAAGGTAAGTTTTTTTTACTGGTGAATTCATTAAACTCTACTTATGGGTGTCCTTGTTTTTTTGCAATGTTTTAGTTTTATGTTGCGGTTAGGGAGGCTTAAACTAACGTCTAATTTAATCTTTGAATTACATTTTTTAAACCATTTTATTCCGCCTTAAGATTTTTTCGTTTTTGAGTTAAGGTAACATTTGGGTGAATTTCTGCAAGCAAAATAAATTGCAATTCGTTGACATAAATTATCAGTCATTATGTAGCGTACAGGTAGCCAGTTTACAAGTGTACACCTGTACGAGTATTCCTCTTACTATTTGTCTCTACGCAAAAGCCTTGGAGATGTTGGATTGATTCCCTAGATTTTGTGAAGTTTCAAATTTCTTGTTTGGTTCCATGAGAGTTGATAAACATGAATGCTGTTCTATTTTTTATTTTTCCAATTACTTAAGTTCTTATATTGTCATGCACTCTATTTATTACAACTAAATCTCTTTTTTGCATCTTTTTTTAGAGATAAACAACTGTTGTCTTGCCAGTGTTGTATTCTGTACCACATGCTTGCTGTTGTTTGTCTCTTTTACCTCCCACTCTTATCATACATAATTGTATACTGCATCTGTGTTGATCACTTCAACTGCTGTGATATGATTTTTTTGTAGAGTTGTAGTTCCCATGCATTTTTGATTTTGCCTAGCATTTCCACTGAGAGATTCTTCTGTGTTCTCATTCTCCTCATAAATTTGCCTGTTAAATTTTTTTTCGTGCTAGAGAATTAGCTTAATGATCTTTTGTTTTGAGTGCATGCATGTCATTTTCTTTGGTGTATGAATTCACGCAGAAGTCGCGCTGCTTCTCGCCATGCCTCAAGTGACCCCGACTCCCCCCACAAAGCCCTTCCTCCCTCCTCCCCCTGTTACTCCTCGGCCTCCAGCAAAGGAGGTCGCTCTGGCACTCCCTCGGCTCCTCTGAAGACAAGGTAGCTAATCTTGGCCTCAGTCTCTCTTACTGATCCCAGCTTTCTGCAAGGCAGCGTGTTTCTAGTTCTTCTGGAGTAGCCAAGTTGTTCTCGTGGAAGCCATCTTTCCACCAAGTTTGTGTCAAATTGTTATGATTCTTTTACAGCCTTTATTTTATCACGTTTGTTTATAAGTGGTCAGGGTATCTTTCAAGTCACCTTTGTATCAGACTTTTGTAGTACCTGAGGTATCTGGTAAGTAGCAATGCTTGAGCTCCACACCTTGACAGTGTCAAAAGTTCATCCGAATGTCTTAGTTTCAATTTTTGATCGACGTTCAAAGCACATGTGTTTACATTCGTTAATTGGAGGAATTAGTTTTTCAACTTTTAGTCAATGAATGAAACCCACATGTCAAAAACGTGTGGTAAACTATAAAAGTATTATTGATACAGAAATCTTCAAAATGCAATATTATCAGTACACATTTTTTTGTGCTGTGTTTTTCAGGTTGCAACCTCTGCTATTGTGTTTTTCCTTATCGAACATTGACCGATTGCTGTGAGTATTGGTGAAGGAGATAACGCGCCTCAATCATTAGAGGGGTTCCATCCCATATGTCTTGCTAGCATTCGTCTTTAGGATGAATGCATGTTTCTCCTGAGGAAAAGTCTAATGGGGAGATGTGTATTTCTCAATTTGAAATTAACATTTTACGATGTACTCAAGTCTGCAGATAAATGGAAACTTTAATCTAAGGAATGAATCTCTACAGACAAAGATTGGGAACTGGCCGAAAAACTCCTCGTGATATCAAATGTTAGACTGGTTATGAATTTTACTTACATACCCACATCTGGCTTGTTTATGTTACCAGTATTCAGTGAATGATGCACGTACAAACTTGAAAAATTTTTCGTGCAGGTTTTGATTTTTAACGACTTGAAGTGTTATGACGATTGAAGCTTTGTTAGCAGCAAGCTTTTTCCTCGAATATTGTTCTTGTGTATGAGTGTGTAATAGTGTACTCTGGAAGCACTGGCTTGCAATTTTGTCATCAAAGTATGAAAATATCACATGTTTACGTGAAATTCATTCTTCGTTCTTTTGTAAATATGAAGCCTCCTTTTACTGTGGTGCATGTTTTGAAGTATAGATTTTGTTGTTATTCTGCATCTTTCTCGTTTGATGGAGGCACCTGCACGTGAGGTGCCTATCCTTAATAATTAGTTGAGTCTTTGGTTCGATCGAAATGAATGTGAAGTGTATTGTGAAGTGTATTGGAATAGAAAAATTCTTAAGGCAGCACACAGATTTCTTCCCCATAATTACCAAACGATTGTAGTTGCAGTTGCATGTCCCTTCTTTCTAGATTGAGCTGTAAAATTTAAAGCATTGATTCATTTGTTGAGATTTTGTGTAAATTTTTACTTCAGTTATTCCAATTTTGTACTGCAAACTGTGGTGCTGTAGTCACATTGCCTGTAGGCTACATGTGCTTCACAAAGATCCAAGTTGGCATGTATGGCTGCTTGCTGTATATTTCTGGGTATTGTGTCCTTTTCTTGGTTATGAATAACATGACACAAAATTTTCCCATTTTTCATTCGTATGCTCATGAAAAGCATGTTTTGATTCCAGAGCTTCATCAGAATCAGAACCCGAAGTAACAAAGCCGACTAAGAAAGGCAGCGCTAACAAGGGTAAGGCTCCCCCACCAAAGCAGCAACACCTGTCTTCTTCCAATTCATCTCTGCCATCCTCATCTTCATCTTCTTCCCGTAAGAACAGCACAGCAGCAGCAACAACCGCTGCGCCTCCATCCCAACGCAAATCTGCCCAAGGTACTCCACTCAAAAATTCTTCAGGAAATCGGAAAAAGTTGGCTGGTCAGCCAGCGCTTGCATCAAATCGGACGAATTTGGCGTCTAGGCAGCAGCAGTTGCAGCGCAACGCGGCCGGTGCTGGGAGCAAAGCTGCGGCTGGCAGACGACCTGCCAACCCTCCTCCTAAGAAGCCTCCTGTGGGTGAGTTCCGTTTGCTGATCTGTTCGGTGTATGCATAGGACTCTGCTTGGTGGTGTTTTGCTTCATACTGTTACTGTTCTACCTTTTGTTTTCTTTGGAATCAAGTATGAGATTTCACTCACTGTTGCTCCCCTGCTACTTTTCAACTGAATGAGTTTCCCTCATGCAAACAACACATGAGTACACCCTAGTGAGTGGTCAACAAAGACTTTTTCTTGTAGATCACTAGAGTTACCAATGATGGGGCAGTCAGGGATGTTTCTTTTAGAAAACATTTTAATTATCTATAAAGAGCAACATATTTATGTATTTGTCTGAACAACTGACATCTTGGAATGATGTAACATTAAAGCTTCTGAATGAAAATACTTTTAGTATGTGGTAAGTAATTGAAACAAAGCAAATACATTTATGGATAACAAAATAGTAACGAAGCTGTTATTCACAAGGAACTGAACAATCCTTTTTGTCACCGTAGCTAATAGCAAACGAAAGGCCAGGGTGTAAAAATTGCTTTTTGTTAGCTTTCATCATTCGGAGGTACTTCAAAAAATGACTTAAAGAAACACTTTTACAACATTCAATATTGTACAACTATCATATAACACCATCCCATCACAATGGCTAATTGAACTTAGGAAATTTGATTTCTGCAGTTTCATAGACATTAACTGCTACAGTTTAGTGTTTGTGCTGATCTAAGTTATCTTTTACAGGCAAGAAAGCCAAAATTGAAAGCTCTATCCAAAAGTTACGTGAGACAAGTTCAGAGAAAAGCAGCAGTGAAACCAACGATGATGACGAAGATGATGATGGAGGTGGCAAAAGTGACGATAGTGATCGGGCTCGACACAGCAACAAGAAAACCAATCCGCGATCTCTGCCTAGGTCCGCTTTTTCTAAACATTCTTCATCTTTCCGCTCTGACAGCCATGCCTTGGTTAAATCCTCTAAAGATCAAGCGTTGTCTTCAAAATCCAAGTCAATGCCTGTCAAAGGCGCGTCTCTTGTACAGCGCGCCATGACATCTACTGACGCATCAAGCAAGCACCGCAACAAGCCTGTCAAACATCCACATCCTACCAAGGCTGCTCTGCAGCAACAAAGCCAGTCCAAATCTTTGCCAAAGTCGAAGCACAAAGAAGCTGTTAGTGTAACTCCTCAGAAGGGAAAAAAGGGCAGAGAGAAAGTCGGTCAAAAATCTTCCGAGTCGTCTACCAATTCTTCTTCTGCCTCCTCAGGTACATTGCATTACTTTAAAAACACTATATTTCATGGTGTGAACTTTTGCTTGTGTTCAAGCACTTATTATATTTTGTATGACGGCGTGAAATATAGTAAAGGTTCTTCCTCGAGAGTAATTTCAATTCAGGTTGATTGCATAACTTAGCACATAATTTATTTGAAGATCAATGCGGGCGCTAATTTTTGCAGAGGCTTCAAAGCGACAGTTTTCTAGCCTTTCCTAATACTCACCTCAGGGTGATACAACTATTGTATTTATGGAAATTAGCACTCCCGGGGGGAAAATCTAAAGGGCCCGAGCTGAGAGTTAGGCAGGCCTTCTATTTGTTGAAATAAAATGTTTTCGTTATGTTAAGGACCATCTTATTTTTCGGTTCACTGCTGTCCTGTTTTTCATCACCTACTAATTTCTTCTTCAACTTTGATCGTGTTTCATAATCTTCTTTTTTAGCTTACTGTTTTCTACATAGATTCTGCATTCCCTTAACTCTACACTAAATAGTGATTTCTTCCTTCCTCTTTGGATCACCTTTGTGGCAGATAGGGAGACTTAAACTAACTAATAATGTAATATTCTCTAAAACTGTAATTTTTCACATCATTTTCGCCTATGGGGACTTAGGATAGGCAGTAGATTAAGGTTATTCAGGTTTGTCTTTCAGATATTATGGGGACTAGCGCTCCCAAAAGGGCTTGCTGTGGGGGTTACCTCAGTTAATAAAGGCTTTCAGGACTTATATCTTTCGTGCCTAATTTGCTTATTTCATTTTTCATGTCATCTTCTGTCTCTCTTCATATTTTTTACATCTTTCTTCACAAATTACTGTTGCTATGCGCTGGGTATCCTATGTGAGAGCGCATCTTGTTCATAGATACCCAGTTTTCTATGGTTCATTCTAAATGGTTCCTCTTCTCTGCTCCTTTAAGATTGCCTTTATTTTGGCCAGGAAATCATGAATGAATTGAAGGTAATTTAGCTATTTTTCTTTTTTAACAATCCTGCAAATTGAGAATTATTGGTAGGAGGCCACATTATTGGATCGAGATTTCGGGCAACTCCTATTTAGACTATATAGTGATGAGCAAGAGCGAGATATTTCTCGTTTTAACAACCCGAGTCATTTATAATTGATATTGAACTCAGGCAGCGAGAGTGGAGATTCTTCTAGCGAATCCTCTGCGGAGTCGTCTAGCCAACACCAGAAGCCATCTCCGGCGGGGGGCCGGCACCACCGCAAGCCGGCCACCGCGGACCGGCGCTCCACATCGCGGCGCACTTTTGAGAAAGATGACTCTGACAACAACGAGTCTGACGAGACGGAGAAGGAGGAGGACGATGAGGCTGAGGAGACGAAGACGCCTAGGAAGCACCTCACTCGCTCTTCCAGCGTCAAATCCAAACGCAGCAATTTGCTTGGAATTAGCAAAGGCACTGATTCCGAGTCTGAAAATAATGGTGAGCCTGATGGTCTGCATGTGTGGCCTCATGCTAGAATGAATCCCGTGATTAGGCGAGTTCATTCATGGGAAATGAAAATGTCATTCCTTCAACATGTGACTCCTCAATTTTTTCTCATGAATAACTAGTCTCAGTTCAGAAGATAACTGCATCACTTCCTAAATTAAACGATAAAATCTTGTCTGAAATATTCTTATCCCTAATTTGAATTTTGGATGTTATTTATAGAAACCGTTACTAGCTAATGTTTTCATTAATGTTACTTTTCTTTTATATATTTTATATCTTTTTACAGTTATGAGATAAAAAGTGGTAAATCTAGGAGAAATGGATTTCACATGCTGGTCTTTGGTGCCATAATTAATTTGCAAATAAGCAGCTATTGTAAAAATGAAGTTATCGATAGCAAATAGATTTCCTTTGCATAAAACGTTAAGCACTTAACGATCATCATTAAGTACATCAGAGTCACTTAAATCAGGAAGGAATAAGGATTCTCATTCGTTAGTATAATACTTCAGAGAGTGAGTTTAAAAGGAACTTCATAGTAATGGGCTTGTCTAGGAGCAAAGGCTAGGTAATAGGTTTAGGTTAGGTTTCCCTTTGCAATGTGGACTGGCGAATCCAAAGGGGATTCTGTTAGATTACCTCAGCGATAAATAAGCCTTTAGAACTTTGGTGTCCACTTCGCTCATTCCCTATCTCATGCCGTCTTCTTTACCCCTCAGGAGAATGCAACCATAGTATCTATGGGAAATAGCCCTCCTAAGGGGGAAGTGTGAGGTCCCGAGCTTATAATTCGGTAGGCCTTCCTTTTATTGGAATAAAATAAGTATTCTGCTTTGTTACAAAACATCTTTTTTGGTTCACCACTATCCTGTTTTTCAACTCCTATTAGTCTGTGTTCTTTAACTTTTATCTTGTTTTATAAACTTTTTTCTAACTTGCCGTTTTTATGCGCCAGAGATCTTGTGTGCCAACACACCTTGTGCATAAATTCCCCGTTCTCCTAACTCTATACCAAATAGTGCCTTATTTCTTCCTCTCATTTGGACATCTTTGTTATAGTTAGAGGGTCATAAATTAACTTATTTAATGTGAAGTTCTTTAGTATCTTTTTGTCTTTCTTCCTCTTCTTTCCAAACATACTGTTTCTATTTGCAAGGCATCCTGTGTGGGAACACACCAAGTGCATAGATTCCCTGTTTTCTACATTTCCTGCTAAGTGATCCTTCTCCTTGCTGTGTTGAGATCGCCCTAGTTGTTGGCTAGGGAGCCTCAAACTAACACAACAGCTCTTGGCATGAAGTAAAATACATGCAGGTGCTGCGAGTAAGAGCAGCCGGAGGAGCGCCGTGGCCCGCGGCAGCGCGCTCAGCAAGCGTCACGACCCGCTCTCCAGCTGCTCCAGAGCCGTCATTGCCGTCAACAAGAAGACCCCTGCCAGGCAGAATGCGCTCGACGACAAGGTCTGGTGCTCAGCACTCCGGTGCAAGTTTCCTGAGGTTTACATTGTTGTGGTTATCTTTTTTTTGTCCTATATGGAGTGTGTTTTTGTGAACGGTGATGGTGGAGCTGGAGTCGGAGTAGTTTTGCTTAAAAAATGGTCGTTTTTGTATTTCCGGGCAAGTTGAGTTGTTGCGTCAATGCAATGAATTTGTGGGTTATTTTGAACATCTTGTGTTTTATTTCTGACGTCTTCAATATTGTTTATACTGAGAAATAATAATGTGCCTTCAGTATTATTTCAGAATACTTATGTACCTGTGAAGTATTGATGTGTTAGTTTGATTTTATGTGTTTTCAAGTTTTAACAGATTTATGTGGAAAGAGTCCTCCTGAGGGGGATACAAATATTGTATCTATGGGAATTAGCACTCCCAGGGGGACAATGTGAGGGGCCGAGCTGAGAGTTAGGTAGGCCTTCTTTTTGTTGAAATAAATAATTTTTGCTATATTAAGGACCGCCTTTTTTGGTTCACTGCTGTCCTGTTCTTCAGCACCTACTACTTTCTTCTTCAACTTTCATTTTGTTTCATGAACCTCTTTCCCAACTCACTGTTTCTATGCCCCTTCTGCATAGATTCCGCATTCCCTAATATCCACACTAAATGGTACCTTCCTCCTTCCTCTCTTCGATATGCTCTTTTTTTTTGTAGCGGTTAGGGAGGCATAAACTAACCTATAATCTAATCTAATCTGGTTCCCCTCATTACATGTTCATATTGTTCAATAAATTCCTCTCGATTATCAGTGCGGACCGGTGGGCGAACTGACCCCGCCACCCCCCATAGAGAAGCGGTCGTGCCCCGTGGATGAGTGCAACTCTTTGGGGCACCTCGGAGGAGCTCACCCACGCCACTTCACTGTCGAGGCCTGCCCCATCTTCCATAACACCACGCCCGAGAGGTGTAAGGTAAGCCAAATGTAGTTCTCCACTCAATAACTTATGATAATTCAATTCAGTTTACTTGTAATAACTTTATGAATATTTCCTGTGTTCTACTATGCTGGTATGCTCATTAATAATATACTGTATATATATATATAATGGTTCTTATCTGTTGTCATTTCAACATTATTTTGGGTTATCGAAGTATGGAACTTAAAATTTAACAGCCTTTTTGTGAAAGGCTAATCTCCCTGCTATTAAGAAATGTTGTTTACGTAGTTTCAGCATGTTGGTAGATATTAAGAAACTTGCAGTAGTAGTCAAGTATCTTTTGTGTGAGATTATGTATGATTAAAATTAGTTAGATGGATTTGAATGCTGCAACTTGACTGGCATTAGATGTGTTCTTGTATTGCTTTCTAACTCAGAATTTTTTATTTCTCGCCTATCGTTAGTTCAAGAGCAATTTTCGTCATATTTTTCGTCATAAATCATATTCTGTTTTCCGAATATTTAACTCCCCACTGAACCAATAACGTTGTTAGAGGCTGTGTGCTGGATAAAGTTTTAATATGCCGAATTATTTCTGCGAGGAGTATCAACAGTCTATGCAAAGTCAAAGTGGCCTAACAAAAAAATTCAACATTTGCCCGACGTAATCATTTCTCCTACGTCATCGGATATTCAGTTGAGGATATTTCGTGGAAGAAGGTTCTTGAAACAAAATCTTATGCTGTGTAGGAGCTACCGGCAATAATTATTGGTAAAATTGTTGATGCACTTCAACATCCCAGTAATTTATTTCTATTAGAATATAGTAAAATTATCTGCCTCTTTTAATTTTCTTGATGTTCCGAACGATTGCGTTGCGTATGCACCGCTCTGTATACTGACAAAATCAATTAAACGATGACAATTAAAGTATTTTACGCATTACATATTATATTTATTAAGCTCTCAATGAACCAACATGAACAAAACTGACGTGATAGTCTTTCGTGGCTGTACGTGAGATGAAAAATATAAAACAGGGTTTTTGAGTGTACGGATTTATATAAAATGTAAGCATTTATGGTACGTTGGTTGTTTTAGCATATTTGTGACTCTAGGATATTATGTAAGAATCCAGAGTATCTCTCAAGCTGAAACTGGTGATTGTATCTGTACTGTGATAAATAGAAAGTGCCTTCAAGGACGTGAAAAACTCCAAGAGTAGTCTGGAGTTATTGTTGCAGTTCCTCAAGCATTCCCTGTGGATTTAGTTTCCAAGTTAAATAGCGTCTTGTCATTGTTTTCCCGTGAACAATTAGGTTGAAGTAGCTTGTATGGAATTTCTACCAAAAATACTATTTATATGCTCCTTTATTTTCTCTTCATTTTTCCCGGTGTGAAGTAATTTTTATTGATCTAAGGGCTGGTTTTGAACAAGATGCACAGCAATCCCTTAGCGCGATAACAATTAATGGTCGCAGCGTTACATTTTGCTCAATGCAAAAGTTTGTGTCTCACAAGTGGCATGTATCAGGCTGACCGAGAGGCTTGGTTGCTGGCTGGCGACGAGCGTCAGAGAGCGAGGGACCAGATGGCCAAGAAGAGCCCTCGTGTCACGCCGGAGCAGCGGGCCTACTGCAACAAGGTGAGGTGCAATGTCAACGTGAGTAAATGTCACGGTAAAATCATGTCATTGCTACCATGTTTTTTTGAACAGTTGATTTTGGAACCGTTAGTTCATTTTGTCTGTGTGACTCTTTCTTCGTTCTTTATTTCGTTGTTTCTCTAGAAATAGTTGAAATGATATACTCTGACCTGATATTGAAAGCACCTTCCAAATCGTAGGTGCGCTGTAAGTCCTGGGGGAAGATGCGAGGTCCCGAGATGAAAGTTGGGTAGGCTTTTTATTGAGATAGAATGAGTATTTTGTTTTGTTCTGGTTCATTTTATGTACGGCTTAGTGCTATTTTTTCGGTCTATATTACTTTCTATTTCAACTTTTATCTTGTTTCATAAAATTTCGCCTATCTTGCTGCTCCTCTGCTCAGGGTGTGGGGGTATGGCTTCTGCGTCCCCTGAATTCTATACTTCATGATGCCTTCCTCCTTCCTCTCTTGGGAACACCTTCGCTTTGCGTAGAAAAGCGCTTCAACTTGCTCTTCTTCTAATCAGCGTTGCAAATTTCTTGAATAATTCTTTAGTTTATCATCTTACTCCTCGAAAGAAGGAGTAAGAATTTGAAAGAATAAGGAGTAAGAAATTGAATTTTGCAAGAATTTGCTGCTCAAAAAAATCGACATCTGAAGTGAGTTGCGCAGTCAACATCACAACGACAATGGTGGACTCAATTCCAGCGTTTGTGGTGTGCAGATACGCGAGGAGCGCGAGACGATGTCCGAGGTGTTGCCTGGGGAAGAGGAGGAGCTCGCTGACAGCGACCGTCAGCCTTCCTTGACGGGCCACACTCCTGCCTGGGACTTGAAGCTCTTCCAAGAGGCCCAGCAACGCGCCTCGATTATTATTGTGAGTAGTATTATTGGCATCATCCTGCCGGTAGTGTATCGTGCTATCAGTTGGTTTTGATGTAAAGGAATGAGGATTCATTGTGTTAAAAGATGCGTATGGTCATTATAGCAACAGCAGCTGCTGACGTCGAGTGATGGTTGTGTGGAAATTAGAAATTCAGGCACCAGAGTGAAAGAGGTGGACGAGGTGGTGCTAAAGAGTGGCGTTGTGTCAGGTTAAAATTTTTCTTGTTGATGCCACATCGTGCACAGAAGGCCACCTTTGCCAGTTCGTAGTGCTTATTCTGAGTCTTGCAGAGCTGGAAGCTTTTCCCATGCCTTTTTTGATGAATTACCGCTCGCAAGAGGAAGATGTGAGGTCCTGAGCTGTGGGTTAGGTAGGCCTGCCGTTTGTTAAATTAGGGTAGTTTTTTCTTTCGTTATGGACTTATTTTATATTCTGCTACTTATTTTCAGCACCAATTACTTTTTTCTACTAACACCTCGTGTCATAGACTTCTTTCAGTCTTGCTGTTTTTCTGCGTAGAGTGTGGGGACACACCTTGGGCAAAGATTCCCATTTCCTTTTATTCCATACTAAGTGGTGCCGTCCTGCATCTTTCCTCTTTTGGGAATACTTTTGTTGTGGTTAGGGATGCTCACACTAACTTTTAAATCTAGTCCACTTTTTCCTGAATGTTTCATTATCCTCTTCGTCAGGTCCTTTTCAATTTTCTTTATTATCACAAAAAAAGGAGGTGAAGAGTTCACTTGCGTGTTTTAGGGCTGGTGGATTTTGAATTTTAGGGCTAATAATGTTCCTGTATAATACTACGTGTGAGGGGAGAGAAGAAGTGCTCAAAAACTCACTTGTAAGGCGTCGTTAATGGAAGCATAAAGCAAACAAAAGGATGGCGATAAGACGCAAAAAGACAATACGTTAGAATGTCGAGCAACAAAGTATTCTCACGTGACTCAATCTAAGGCAACTGCTCGAGGGCAAAAAAAGCTCTGAATATCACGTCTTAAAGAAACGGAACGCGAGTAATGCCTCTCTCCACGTAAGACCGGAGAGTAACGATGACTGCCCCACCGCGTGTGTGAGGTGCGCACCGACTTAGATTAACTTAGATTAACTTTTCGAACATAATTCGTGCTTAAAACAGCAGTAGGTTGTATACGCTATTGACGTTGCCCACGTCGTGTGCAGGAAGATGACCTGCGCGGCCTGCCTGACACAAAGGGCATCCGGTACCTGGAGATGGGCCACTACGAGATGGAGGCCTGGTACCAGTCCCAGTACCCAGACCAGTACAACCACCAGCCCAAAATTTACGTGTGCGAGTTCTGCCTCAAGTACATGAGGAGCAAAACGGTCCTGCGTCGCCACATGGCCAAGTGTGTGTGGCGGCATCCCCCTGGCGACGAAATTTATAGGTTAGTAAACACTAAGAGAAAGATTAGTGAACACTAAAAAAGATTAGGAAACCCTACAAAAGATTAGTGAATACTAAAAAATGATTAGTAAACCCTGAAAAATATTAGTGAACACTAAAAAAAGATTAGTGAACCCTAAAAAAGATTAAACACTAAAAAAAAGATTAGTAAACCTTAAAAAAGATCAGTGAACACAAAAAAATTAAGCATTTTGCTTCTCACTGGAATGTCTTTCGTTTTTTTTGCACGTGCTGATGCAGATTTAGCTTAGAGAGACATTTTTTTTTGTTTGCACTCCCTCTCGTTTCCAGTGAGTGATCTCAAAATTTTCTGATATTAGCATTTTCCTTCAAAGTTGTATATCTTTATTAGGTTCATCACATTTTTGCATTAAACATGTATTTATGTGTATTTCACACCTTTTCCGTTTTCATTTGCGCGTGCTTTGCGTTCAATTCTTACTTCGGAATCATTATAGATCATGTAAGTGTCATGACCGTGATCCTTGTGGTATTTGGTTCTGATTTACAAGCTCGCGCCACAAAGTCCGTGCAACCTAATTTTGCTTACAGTTTAAAGTTTTGCTTTCACAATATTTATTGAAGGGTCAAGGTATTGTTGAAATATTTATGTGCATTGAAGTTATAGTCTCAGAAAATAAATAGTGATCTCGTGCTCAAGTCTCACGCCCATCTTGTCCCACAGGAAGGACAAGTTGTCAGTGTGGGAAGTGGACGGCAAGAAATATAAAACCTATTGCCAGAACTTGTGCTTGCTTGCCATGCTGTTCCTCGATCACAAGACTCTATATTATGACGTTGAGCCTTTCTTGTTCTACATCATGACCCTGGGCGACCACGAAGGTTGTCACATCATTGGCTACTTCAGTAAAGTGAGTGTGCTGCTGTTCAGTGTGCTTCTGCCAGATATGGGTTGAGTAGATCCTGTGCTGTTGTAAATGATCTCGTGTATTTTTCAGTTATCCTGTCTTCGTTTCGCAGATGCTTGCTTGGGTTAAAAAAAATGTAAATGTGAAAGTTGTCGGATCTTAGACTGAGCTGGCTGCATTGCACAACGGATTTTCTGTTTTATGCTTTGAGGGATTAGAACAAATTAAATGAGGCATAACTCGTGGTGTTGTTTTCAGTTTCTTTATGCTGCAAGAAAAATGGGAATTGCGGCATATCATTTATTATGCTCCACTCTCGGTTGTTATTAGCGTTGTGACTGCGGAAATATATGATGAAAAAACTGTTGAATCAGAGCGGAGCCGTTGTTTTTGGTTCTTTGACTAAAATGTACCTGGTGGCTAATGGATCTGGGCTCTGAAGCTCTCGTTTCCTAGAGAGCAGATACTCATTAGGCATCCATGCTTAAAGTACCTCAGTGGCATACAACTGTTGTATCTGTGGAAAGTACTACTCCCAGGGGGAAAATGTGAGGTTCCGAGATGAGAAGTAGGCAGGCCTTTTTATTGATATAGAATAGTTTTTTTTACAGACCATCTTCTCGATTCACTGCTGTCATATTTTTCAGCACTTTTGCCTTGTCTCATAGTTTTCCTTCTAGACTTTCTGTTTCTGTGCGCCAGAGATCTTGTGAGGAACACACTTGGTGCATAGATTATGCGTTCCCACGACTCCATGCCTAAACGGTGCCTATACCTCTCTATCTTTGGGACACCTTTGTTGTGGTTGGGTAGGGTTAAGCTAACTTAAAAGCAAATCTAATTAATGCTAAATGCACAAAAGCTGGGTTGTACTGATTCAAAAATAACGTGGCTCTTGGGTAACTTTCCAGCGTTTGAGTTACCGCCTCATAATTGTACAATTGATACTGTAAGACCTGTTGTTGCTTCTTCGGCCATTGTATTCCATTGAGGCAAGTGAGGCAGCGGCCTTACATAGCTTATCCTGCAGTGTGTATCGGTGATACAGGTCGGTGAAGTCGGTACTTTTTATTGAACAAATTTACATTGGGACATCTTAAGATTACTGAACAATTAAAGAACTAGAATCAAGATTTGAGGGGTAACTTAGGTACTATAGGGCACTACAATACTATCTCACCACTCTCAAAAGTCCCCCAATCTCTGACGAAAGTTTAGCTTATTTACCTACTGCATTTATTTCGTCATATCTGCCTTCATTTTCTCCCACACTTCTCATCTTCATTTGACCGAATCGATCTGAACTCAAGACAACTACTGCGCCCCAATTCCTTACCTCTCGTAGGCGACCACTGAACAATCTTGCGCATTACATTTTCCATTGAATACGAAACGTAGCTGAATGTTGGTTTTGTAGACTTGTTTGTAATTAGTTCACAAATTACAGAGAGTGTGCTCAAGGTATCAAAAACACTCAATGCACTGAATGTAGAGTTTAAATAGAATAAGTATTCAAGTGGAGAATACTGGTTAATTAAAATGTTACTTCACTTCTAACCTACCTCTAATATTTAGTAATAAAATGAAATGAATTAAAAATAATTATTCAAAGCCAATAGATGGCTGACAATGTGCATGTGTTAATGTGATTTTTTCTTTGTTTTCTGCAGGAAAAAAACAGTTTCTTGAACTACAATGTGTCCTGTATCATGACACTACCTCCGTACCAGCGCAAAGGCTACGGGCGGCTTCTCATCGACTTCAGTGAGCATTTCCCATCTTAATTTCTGTGCTATAATTTATGTAGCAAGCGTTATAACTTTTTAGTACCGAATTTTTAATTTGTTTGAGCTGTTGCTCTATAGACCGACTTCAGAACATTGATTGTTGGGTACATTGTGGGTGATGAACCTATGCGTAACGATCGTCTGTTGTTGATCTCTGTGTTGTTTGTTGAAATGTAAAATTGTAAATGAAATGTAAATGTGAAATTTACTCTGCAGTATTTAGAGCAATTTTCTTTTTCTGTGTCTGTAAAGTGTCTGCTGCCATCTGTGAGCGGAACACATTCATTAGGGAGATAATTTCCCTGATTCTTACCTCTACATCCGTACATTTATATATTTTAGTGTTTGGACGTAAGCATCTTCGTGTATTTCGATGTGTATTTGTGAATCTGTGCGCATGTACAAAATATCAATCTAATTTTTAAAACTCCTCTAGTGACAAAGATGGTAACATATTGTATTACATGTGTGCCTAAATTAGCTTTACTTATAGGTATTAGAGAGCATCTATATACACGTGTCTGTGTGTGTGCTTCTATATTAGGAGACTCTTTCCATGTGTAAGATGTTGACATTCATGGCCTCCCATGTGTTGAAAGCCTCTCGTGTGCCAAGCATTAGGCTTTGATGGCTCCTTGTGACAAACATTGGACTTTAATGACTTCCCTTCAGCAAAAATTGGTCCCTGAGAGCCTCTCCTGAGTCAGACGTTGGACCTTGATGGCCTCTCGTGTGTCAGGCATTAGACCTTCGTGCACGCATTACTTTATTTTCATTTATTTATTTTTCTTATTTTGGAGTGATTTTTTGCTTTCGTGAAATCATTTCTACCTCTTGCTTTTAAATGGGGCTTCTTTTCAATCAGGATCTCATTATTTTTCAATCAACAATCCTTCAGCGAGTTCAAAGGGTTAAATACTCGAATGTTGGCCAATAATTTACTAGGAAATGAAGATGACACACTTTGATGAACTATATGAGAACAGAGACTCGCAATCTAGGAACCTTCATGTACGATGGCTCCTCACGTACCCAGGCTACCTGCTGACCCGTGAGGAAGGCAAAATCGGGTCTCCTGAGAAGCCTCTGAGCGACCTGGGCCTCATCTCATATCGCTCGTACTGGAAAGGCCTTCTGCTCAACTACCTCTCCAACTACAACGAGGCCAACATCTCCATCAAGGGTGAGCATGTCACTCTTCCCAGCACTTCATTAAGTTGCCAGCATCAACAAATGCAATTAACTCGTTCAGCGTCTGATGTTACACTCAGCATCTCTTAACTTGTCCCAACACTTGACGTATTTACATGTTGCAATTAAATGAGCTTAATTAATGGATCAACGGCTTGAACAAGGTTAAGTACGACCTTTGTTTTTCAGACATGATGTAAATTTACTTGTCTCGTAGTTAATTTGAGTGCTGTGCCGAGCTAGGTAATCAACTACCCCGGTAGCTAGTTATTGAGTATTGTTGGTAGTTTTTCGTTTTGTACTTGTGCATTTGGCTTTTACATGTGCATTTGGTACGATGTTAACACTGGTAGTTGTATACCGTTCTTAGGTACTACTTTCGGTGAATCAAAGTCGGAGACGGTTTGGCGGAGTTTACTGTAGGTCTGAGCAGGGCTGGGTCGGTGCTATCGGCGGGAAGAGCTCGATCAAAGTACGATTACTCAAACACGACAAGCGCTTTTATGTGGCTCGGTACACGAATACACGAAGGGCGGCACATACCTC
>JACJUY010000098.1:356422-370609 GCA_014220935.1 Platorchestia sp. MABIK | reverse complement strand
TGAAGCATGAATACGAATGTTTCATTCAAGTCATGAATTCATATTAACATTTTCCATCAATAGTGCAACATCAGAATGAGAATTTTATTACTAAAGTAGCAACATGAGTGTAACCACAATTTTTGGGCCATTTTAGTCCATTAATTGCATGGTAAATGACACGATCTACGCAGAGCCTCAAACCTGGATCAGAGTTTTGGATTGAGGTGGACTTTGCATACTTGAAAATTTTAGAATGGGAGTAAGGAAATCGGGCACGTTGGTAACCTGCCCCAAGTTCTATTTCACTCGCAAATGTTACTTAATTGCAACACTTTGCATCATCTCAGAAACCATTGAAAAAACAATTTCGAAAATCATTTCCATAATTACAGTTATAGTTTCGGAAATCGTTTTCCATAATTTAATTTAAGCAATGAAATCGAACTCAGTTTGTTTGAAATCAACTCCTAGAAAACTCTATAATTCTCGTTTGCCCAAACTAATGTGTTAAATATGTATAATTCGCTGGAAAATGATCTCTGGCTCAAGTGTTATCTGTATCAGCTACATTCAGTACCCGAAAAATACATCGAATTCGTTGGTGGTATTTGAGGATTTTAGAATTTAAAAAAATCAGACGAACAGGCTCCAAACATTTTTTCGTTGTGGCTAATGCAATTATAACAATGACAAATTTAAACTATACCCTAATTAGTGAGTTTCGTACCGGAGGCGAAGATTCATAGTATGCGCATCATTCATGCGCGCTTGTGAAGGAAGGCGATGCTACGATTGTGAGCGACATGTTTTGGATAGTAGAGATAGAGACCTTCTTCCCTTCACCAGAGCGATGCAGAATATCAGCACAAATGCTCCTGTGAAACAAGCAAGGTTGTAACTGAGATTTTACACTTCTCAAAGTTGTTACACTAATTTCTTCGCTATTGTGTTTGTCATGCGTTTGCGTCAAACGTTGATGAATTATTATCTCGTAATATTCTCAAAACTGAAACTTTTTCGGAAACTTCTAGTTGCTAGTTAATGAACATTAAAGCTCAAAATTATCTAAATTCAATTTCGGGTTTAGAGCACGAAGCTTCACTTTTAATTGTTTAGAAATACAGTTCATTTGCCATCGAGTAGAAAAAGAAATGTAATTCCAACCACCATAATGTCTTCTGTAGCTGAGAAATGAGTACGGAAAAGTCTTCTTAGCTGCATAAGTTACTTTGTTTTCTGAAGAAGTATCTACGACAACCATTTCACAAGAAGAGAAGCCACCAGTTTGGTACGAACCAGAGCTTTTAGATGCCTACGGCATTCAGTTCTTAAGTCTCTACAAGAAGTTCGCCGTTTCATACTCCAACAAATTAAAAATTATTCTCCATGCAAAAGAAAGGAGTCATAGGCGTCGTGTCTAGCTCCGTTATCGTCGCAGAACTCTTTAAACTTTGCGCATTTGTTTCCTAAAAATCTAAGCCATCGAACTTTGCGATTTTTTAAAGCAGAGACCGTTTTCTAAGCATTAAAATTCTTGGTGGTTGTCGGTTTGCCTTCACCGGCGACGGCATGAGCGACAAACCTTTGAGTTGGTGTAGCAGAGGTCAACTACTTGAGCACTGCGCACTTTGGAATCTATGGGAATTAGCACTCCCTGGGAGAAAATATGTGAGGGCCGGAGCTGAGAGTTACTTAGACCTTCCTTTTGTTGGAATAAAATGTATTTTGTTATGTCAAGGACCGAATTTTTTCGGTTTATTTTTATCTTGTTTCATAAACTACTTTTTCAACTCACTATTTCTATGTCATTTCTGCATAGATTCCTCGTTCCCTTATCTTCAAACGAAATGGGGCCTTCCATCTTCCTTTCTTTGAAACGCTTTTTTGCGGTTAGAGAGGCTTAAGCTAACACTTATCTAAATTTGAACACTGCACACCTCGTGCAGCGATTAAAAAAGACAACAAGAATGAAATTTGATTCTGATTGTGACTCGTCAACTTCCAAGCATTTATTGGCATGATGAGATGCTCGTGCATAAAAATTCAACTTTTAAAGTATAAGATTCAGAGCTAACTTCTTAAAGAAGTAACGAGATAAAAGTAGTATCTGCAAGGAAAGAATTTACACTCGTATGCTAATCCTATGAACCATGAGTTCTGTACAACGTATTTGTCCGTAGGAAAATGGAAATTCTCTCAAACAATGAAGGGCAGAGAAAAATTATGACATTTTAAGCTTAGCAAATCATGCGAAAAAAGGATGTTGTAAAATGTTTACTTTGGCAGTGAAGATTGTTTGACAGAATTGGAAAACGGGGTTTTAAGTTATTCTCAGCTTGATTTGCCCTATGAAAAACCCGAAATTAAACTTTTGAATTTAGACTTTTCCTAGAAGAATTTCATAAGAATTTAATGAGATATATATGATAATTTTTGATCAAACAAGTAGCTTTTTTCTGATGCACAACTGATTATTGAAGTTGTCAAAAATTTCCTATGCTTCTGGAAATATTGAATGTAAAGATGAAACACCATCGTAAGGGTCACAGAACAGAAGAAGGACCACAACGTGATGACTGTTGCTACGGTGTTGCGTTGTCTTACGAAGTCAAAAAACTTAAATTTCCCGAAGGGAGATGATTCCTCAACAAAAGTCCCCCTCCCGCGCTGCGTTCAAGTATTTTTTAAGGAAGGTGAAGGGTTTAGACAATATTAGCTTGTCCCCTAATAATATAATACCGAAAATATTGCATTGGGATACGCTGTATTGACTCCTAAGGGGTCTTGCATGGCACGCTTGACACCTCCAATACTGGAGTGAAGTGTCCTAAGAGTCTTCACCGCGCTCCTCATGCTATGGCGTTGACGCCAGCCAATCTACTAAGTGATACCTCCACAGAAATGGAGACCAGTATTTCTCAGACACAGCGGCATAAAGAAACTGCCCCCCTTCGTGTCTTTTATACGTCGTAATACCAGCAAAACTTTTTTTTCACCAATTTAAAAAAAAGACTCCGCCAGGAAAGAATAAGCTTGTTCATGAAAGTCTCGAGTTCAAATGAGCTCATAATTTGAAAGGATCCGAATGGACGGGAGACGCACGGATTTGAACAATGCCTTGTGTTTTGAAAGAATACGTCCTGAGGATGGCAATGCAACTATTGTATCTATTGGAATTAGTGCTCCCAAAAGGAAGATGTGTGGTTCTTGGGGAGAGGGATAAAAGATTATGTAGGCTTTTGTTTTCTTGAAATATAGTTTTTTGTTTTGCTATCTTTTGTTTATCATATTTTTCCAGGCCAGCGCTGTCCTCTTTTCAGCGTCTATGACTATCTTTTTAAACTTTCAAGACGTCTTTCAATCTGGCTGGTTATGTACGCACGATTGAGGACACACGAACTGGATTCCTTGTTTTCTCAATTACTGACTAAATGATGCCTTCTCCATTCATCTTTTGGGACCATTTAGTTACGTTTAGACAGGCTTGACCTATTGCATAAAATCTAAAGTTCGGATGGATATTGAATCCGAAAATCAACGGGTTTGGCTCGCTGTTCATTTGCTGTTACTCGTTTCTGATTCAGCGTCCTTCAGATGTCGTCATCTCGCCCAAAAAATTGATACAATGGTTCCTTCTCTTCCTGAGAATTCAGGAAAATAGTACTCCGGAAATTTCAAAGCAGTTCTTGAATTTTGTTTTTAATAAAGTGCTAATAAATTGACAATATTAAGCACTATCAAAATGTTCCCTCGCAGGATCGAGAACACTTTAAAAATTTGATGTGCTTTGTTCTGAATAATAGGAATAATATCCACTACGCCTGTAGTCTCAGAAAATTCAATTTGAATTAAAAGTTCGGAAATGTTCATTGCTAAATTATCGGAATGACATCGCCGATGCCCATAGTCTTAAAATGCAAAGTTTACTTTGAATAACTTGGAGAAACTTTTCGATTTTGTGCAACACATTCAAAATTGTCGCATAAATTTGATTACAGCGGAGAAGCGTACCGCAATGTGATCTAACAGTTGACGGCAAATAATAAACTTTCAATTCAAATCCATTTTCCTTCACGTTTCTCAGCTTTGCAGAATTCCGAATTCTTCACTGCTACACAACGTAAATATTTCCTCGACGAACTCTCAATCTCCCTTACCCTTTCATATCTGGATACATCGGCGCGTCTATCCTTTTATTGGTTTCCCCTGTCACGATCTGGCCAAGTCTCTATTTTTCGGCGTCCATTTGGGTCTGCGCAGCCCTCCTTCTCTCGCTCCCTGCTCTCTGTGTCTGATTTAGAGTTGCTCAGGTAAGCGCGTGCTCAGGGACCAAGATGCCACCTTGACCTGCCCCTTCATTCCAACTCCGCACCAAGCACTAAACTTTGCTTCCCAACCTCTCCCTTCTGATCTTTCTCTCTCACCGCACCTCACAGAAATAGAGAAATTTTCGTATTTCCCTCAGTTTCCTGCTTGTCGTCTCACAGTGGCCTTTAAACTTTCACGGATTAGCTAACTTTTCAGTGTGATTAAAAGAACGTTCAAAAAACTGATTTTGGGCGATGAAGTTTATTTTTGAAATTTAACTTCACCACATGGATAATAGAGTGACACTCTTAATATTAGTCCCATTGAGATTGCTTTCAAATAGCTGTTTTAGTTTGTCGTGAGACATCAAGGCTATATTTACTTCTCTTCTTTTCTATCATTACGGGAACCGATTCCAACAGATATTTATTCACTTGCGTTTTTTCCCTTATTCACGCTAGTGAGAAACAAAAATTCAGCATCCACCTAATATTTTGAACAAACATTTGAAGAACGTTTTAAAACTCGCCTTGCACCAGAACCGAGACGATTTGCAAGGCTCTGCAGAGCCTCTGATGCTCAACAGAGACCTTCTGGACAAACTGTCTCTGGGCTGGAGAAGCTTCGTTAGCATGCATCCCGGCCATCCTTCATTTGATTAACTTGCAGCGCAGCTTGATCTACTTTGCCCCTTTAATTTGTTCAGTTTAGCTCATTTTCAGTCTCAGAAGTGAATTAGCCTGGCAAGCGCGATAAAAGTGAGTCAACAATGAGCTAATTGGGCGAGATGACCAAGGCGTGTTGCGACATTAAATTTAGCGGCGATTGCACTCTTAAAAGTCGCTTTACCACGAATACACAAAGCGCTCCGCGTCCAGCAGCTGCTCTCGTTTATTCCTACGGTCGCGACGACCATGGCAGGTCCGCATTTAAATAGAATTGAACTTATAATTTTTGTTATCTAATCTCACACGAGGCACTTGCTGGAAAACCTGATGTAGGTCATTTACCGATTATATAATAATTGTTTTAACCGTTCTACTCGTGGTTTTTCGATCGCTCGTTGCATGAATGTGAAATAAAAAAACACGTGCTAAAATATATTTACTGCAACTGTGATGCTATGTACAAAAATTACAAACATTTGATATGTACAAATAATGATATGAGTATTGACACTGATATGAGAAAATGAAGAACACATTAACATAGAAACCTAATTCACACTTTGAAGCTACAAAACTAAATGCTTTTACGATAGGCTCAGATTGACACAGTAATATACTTTATGTAAAGCAGGTCTTTATCTTAGTCTTCATTGCAGAGAATATTTTATCCCAATTGTGAAAACGGGAACTATTAAAACTTACGAAAATAATAAAGAATAATGTACTATGAAACAGCACAAAAATTAAATAGGAATAAAATTTAACGATCGCAAAACAACTGCAAGTTTTTCTTGATCACGAGAATAAATCAATTTCTAATTTAGAATAAGCATTGCAAATTTCCCCACTTTGATGAATTACTTTCCGCTGCAACCCCAGCGCCGGGAGAAATTAGTCTCAAAAAGGGGGGCAAAATAGGAGGAAGCTGCAGATATTCAAGCATTAATCATTACCGAACATCGTGCCCCGAAGAAATTCGTAACTGAAAAACATTTTATTTGTCTGACTGTCCCCCTCTTCATACAGTAAAAGTTATCACGCCCCAAATCGATGCAGTTATGGACGCAAAGTGTCTCGATTCACATGAATTGGCAGGGCATTCTTAACTAACGCACCAATAAAGTCAACGTTGAAGCGTATTGGAAGCCAACTCCTCGTGTCGGATGTGTAAAGACTAAATCAGTCAATTCCTATCTGGTTTCCGTAACTAATATTTCACAGAACAATAAAACTATTTGACACACTTTGAATTATCGAGCAAATACTTATGTACAATATTTCTCCTTTTAATTCTACATTGATATGGATGGACAGGAAACCCTAGGTTCCCTTTTAAGAAGCTACAGTAAATTGTAGGCATTGATTGCTATATTAGAGATGTCATGAAAGCTTTCGAGAACAGCGTCATTAAGCCAGGCAATCGCGAGTTAGTTCATTGCTGGAAGATTTATACATAACTTCGTGCCATAACTCAACATTCACTAAATAATTGCGAAAGGAAAATCTTGGTCTGTGTTGTTTAATTTTAAGGTTTTCGAATTTTTCTTCATTTCGTAGTTTCGTAGAATTCGCGTAATGGGTGTTGGTTTCTACTGCGATTCCACTTCCTCCACCGTGAGTGATTGATTCTCATTTGCAGTCCTGACAATGAAGTTAAACGCCGCAGAAGCGACAAAACTGATTTTGCCAATTAGCTTGGCTATGAAAATGATTGTCCCGCGAGGGAATGTTTGTAGTGGAAAATTTCTGATGTTAAATAGTTAGAAATGTAACAATACTTGTTACATAGGACAAGTTTTCCACAATCCGTGAATAATGTTTGAAATGTTTGAAGTACAATTAACTAGACAAGGAGTCAACAAAGTAGACAAAGTAAGAAAGGGACAAAAATGTGATATCAAAAGATCTGAATAATTTTGACATTTAATTGTTCAAACTGAATCCTAAATTTCAGATAACTATTAATGAGCAAACGCAACGCCGTTGTGAACAAGAACTGTAAATGATGCGCCCGATCGAACAAATATTGCACGAATAGTTCAGCACTTGACGTGTTAATACTGATGTTAGCATGCAAGAATCCTTATTTGCTTGCTCTGAATTGTGCAATGTTGACACTCGTCTAACGGTAACCAAATACTGATAACGTTCCAATTAATTGTTTTATGGGAAAGTATAGAATACACGGTCGAATATAATGCCTGTGAAGAGAGCTGCTAATTGGTTCTAGTCAATTCTAATAAACTTTGTTACATTGCGGTGCCTAATTTCTTGACAGCATTGAAACAAACTGAACTTAAAAGGCCAATTTAAGTATGGAAAAAAGAATCAACCAAAGTTTATTCGTGCGTGTAATAATGATTAAATCCCCTACATCACAAATATTTCCATTATCGCAACCCTTAGTTCTCTCTGGGGAGAAAGTGGATTGTTTTTAAAAATATTGGAAGTTCATAAAAAATGTTTCAACAGAAGTGACTGGTCTCAACAAGAGCTAACCTAGCACTTCATGAAATGTAAATTTGCTAATTGAAAATCAACGAATTTGTACACAGGTCATTTAAAAATTAGAATTTGATTGATGAGTAAATTACAGGCACAAGTTTGAGTTGGGAAATGAGGGGCGAAAATATTTGTGCTTTGAGAAGAGATTTGGCATAAATTTCTCTTAATGCTAAACGTACCACCCATCCATCACATTGGGCGCAAAAGGAAAGTCTCGACTATGCCCCGGTTTCTCAAGTAATCCTCCGGCCTTGGAGAAACATCGACCGCTTCTGGGCCGACGCCATTTCGAAGTTTATACGAACGCAAGACAATGCCCCTCGCATTCACAGGGCGTACTTATACTAACAAACAAGCTATTGCTTTCCTTTCACCTCACAACAAGCTCGTCGAGAGACTGCCAGCGAAACTTGAGATGCAACTCTAAAACTGAGACTAGACGTGGGTTGCCAGAGCTCCTTGCATCACCTGCGTCCGAGGAGGCATGATGTACTGGCTTGGATCTACTGGGATGCCCAATCTTGGAATGGTTGAAGATGAGGGCGAAGAAGTAGAGTTTATATGCTCGCTTATTGAAGCAGAAGTAGGTGGATTCGGGATCGGTGGCCCGCTAGATCCTGTGCCGTTGTTCATGTTGTTTCGGGATGTCAAATGGAGACCTAATGGTAAAGTCGCGCAGCCTAAAGACTGGTTATTATAACCGTTAGGATATGTATGTGTAAATGAAGGAGATCCTTCCATGTTTTCACGGGAAATATCGTAGTCTGCGTAACTGGGAAATAAATTTTGCTGGCTAGAAGTAACCAGAGGACCTTGGGAATAGGTTGGCCCGGCTGTTGAGAAACCGCCTGCTAAGCCCACCGATGAGAAACCACTCGTGATCACTCCCGGTTTCTGGCCTCCGAGTGCGTTGTGATCGGCGTAGTTCCCATAAGATAAGGCGCCACCGTTGCTCATCACGTGGCCGTTTTGCTGTAATGGTGAAAACATTTCTGAAATAATTTAGCATTAATGATAAATCACATCCTCGTTAATACAGTAAAAGCGAGTAGCTTAATCACCCCAAACAGAAGTTTTTTTCTGTACAAATGACGAATTTTTAAAACTAATAAATAAAATAACAAACAAAAGTGGACCAAAAACGGTTTAATTTGACTGCATACACATGCGAGAACAGGCATTCAAAGGAGTAAAGAGGGATTAATTAATTAGTAATCACCTTCAAGGGCATCCTTGAGAAGCCCTCAGGGTAAAGATAGGATGGAGATGACGTGGTGAGGTGGTAGGAGGGAGGAGTGGGGGCGTTGTTGGGCGAGGAGACGATGGGAGGCAACTGACGACCGTTAGCTGAAGCATTTCCGGGTGCCAGCGTCACGCTGCCTGCGTTGCTCACAGCGTCTTTGTCCCACCGGTCCAGGTCCGCCGAGTCTTTGCAGTTGCTGAGCGACGAGCCCGTGCGGTTTTCCAGCTCAACCTGAAAACACAAACATTTGTGCTTGGTTACTAAATGTTATTTGTCAAAGCATGCAAGGACGACTGCGTAAACACTCTTTCCCAGTGCCGTGGAGGACCGTCTCCAGACACTATCCTACAGCCGTGGAGGACTGTCTGCAGACACTCTATCCTACAGCCGTGGAGGACCGTCTCCAGACACTCTATCCTACAGCCGTGGAGGACTGTCTGTAGACACTCTCGTAGAGGACTCTGTAGACATTTTGAAATAGATGCTCAAAAATCGCTGCTGAAATACCTTTTTCAAGGTTTCCGAAGAGGGATCGAAACGTAAAACAGCTGCATTATCGGTCTCATAAGATTTCACTTACTGTTCTTTTAAATTTTTCTCTATTATGTTAAGTTGATACTCTGTGTATGGATATCTTGAATGACAAGTTCTTTTTTTAATGACCTAACTAATTTGCATGTGTATTAATACCAACAAATGTTAAAACTACGCCCGTAACATTTTGACTACTTCAAGATATGATCATTTTTGTATGTGTTTATTTTTGTTGGCACTTATGAGCAAGCACATTACTGCCCACGTCTGACGCGCAGGATAGCATTTCCAATAGATTTGGCTTTGAATTTAGTGATTTTCTAATTGATAGGTTACCTTCAGTCGGTAAAATTACCGTACGAAGGTCAAGTCAACGTGCGATCTCGAAGTAATCTTGTAGCGAGTAAATTATTTTCTCGTTCAAAATTCATTACTCGCGAGCAAAACTATCTTGCGACTGTTTGCCGTGAGCTATTCAAACCTTCAACAATTTACTAACCCAGATCGAGCTTTATGAACTCGGATTTTTTTTGTACGGTAAAAGAGTGCAACTGAATCGTAGTTGACTTTAGGCGGTCAATATGGCCAATAGTTGGAAAAAAATCGCATCTTAGAGGATATGTTCGAGTAGCGGAGCCTCATCGAGCCAAGCTCGCTATAGCCGCTGTAATGCCTTATTTCTCCGAGGAATATTAGAAGCAATTTCACCAAGATGGCGCATAATATATTTACCCAAGGGAACAAGGCACACAGCCTCGGTGTACAGAGAATATCACTGCAGTTGTGCCTTTGGGACGGCTAACCAGGACCGCAAGAAATATAATTCTGCTCGGACAACTTATAACGAAGAGTTTGCTGCGCAGCGGCGTCGACTCTCATAACGTGTAGAGTCATTCATTAAAGTTGCTTCAGTACACAAGCTCTTGGACTGCTAGAGTTGACCTCTAGACTGCAACTAAGAAATTGATTTGTTTAAGTCTGAAATGATAGCCTCGACTTTGCGAAGCAAAATTTTAATCGTCGGTTGTTCACATCTTTTGAAGTCATTGGAAAGTCAATGATCTGTGAGATTAGTGCGAGGGATATCAAGCGTGTATCACTTTTATTTAAAATTATTGCAGCACCAGAACTTTATACGTCCAGATCAAAAATTGCTGCTCGAAGAGAGTAATTTGTGCAAACATATTACAGTGCGACCATAGGCTACAGTTCTGGCAATCGATGGTGCAGTGAGAAAAGCGGTTTCACAACTACGCAGGCGGGAGAGAGCTAGATCTCAATTCAACGATCAAAGGAACTCGTTAGCGTAGGAAAGGTAAACATCATTACACAGTTTTTGCTCTCAAAAGTTCAAGTAACTGTTTTTACGTGATGCAGAATACGCCACTGAAGCATGAAAAGATCAGTTTCTGCCAACAACGTTTTAATCTTTCCAAAAGTTGTACTTCTCTGAAAATTAAATGATATTTCTTTGACGCTTCCTTCGATAAACACATTCTGTAACTCCCTCGCACAGGTGTGTTTGTGATGGAAATTCAGTTTTGAGCACCGTTGAGATCCCATGAAAGGATTTAAATACAAATTGTGAAAATAAAAATCGAAGATGAATGTGCAACGTTACCGAGAAATGAAATCATGAGGTTTCACCTTTAAAATTTGAAGAATAAAGATAAGAATTATTGAGTCTTCGAAATGCTGCACACCGTTAAAGTCAACATACAGTGCTCTAATGTGTATAGATTACATTACTTCACAAAAATCCACGTAATTCAAAGGAGAGAATAAAAATACAATTTTCCAGTTTAGTTATTGTCAAATGTTTAATGTTTAATATATGCCAAATGTGCATCTATCCAAGAAGCTGCTCCCACGAGCTCGATACTTTCAGAGAGAAATAGAAATTCCTGCGCAAGTTTGCCCCGTACAGATTTTCCTGCTATTAAGCACATGTCGAAATGGCAGGCAGAGAAGATAAAGAAGATATTACTCATAGAATGGGGGAACGTTTATATTATGAGTTGAAAGAAACGTTTCAAGATTTTAGGGTGAGAATTTGATCATTTTTGCATGATGTACTTCATGCTTTCAGAGATGTTCTTCCAAGATAAAAATTTCACCCGTTCATGGGCTATGCAAAATGCGAGAAGATATTTACTGCAAAATTTAAATAAGGAAAAATGTGTGGGTGAGAGAAAGAGAACGCTGATCTATATCAGTCGCACACTTTCTGTTGCTTTTTTTAACTCGTCAAAGTAATTATAACTATGAATGAAAATAGGGTAGATCCAAAATTGAATTATAATTTATCGAACAAAACAATCGTATATTAGAAATATGGACAGGTTTCTGATAAATTTCTTCCAACCCTGGTTACTCCCCAGTATCTATATAACTTTATTCATTACAAGGAGGGCATTGCTTAAATATCACTCCCAAATTCAGCTTCAATTACAATTTTATGATGAGATTAAATAAAGTCAGTTCTGAATAATAAGGGCAGCCACGCAAGGTTGTTTTCCCTATGACAGAACAAAATACTCATTTTTCCACTGAATTACTGCTGAGGTGTAATATCACCAAGAACCATTCAACCCTAATCTAACTTTTTGAAAGATTTAATACCTATGAATATAAAGTAGTAATTTCAATCGCATTCCGCAGTATTTAGTGAGTTTTGAAAGGCAACTTGACACCAAGTTGAGTTCATGTCTCGCCAAATTTTCCTCAACTGCTGTGACAAATTCCATTTTTCCTTTAATTTACTTGTGGATTCAAACGCATCTGTGGAGTTAGCTCATGTCTAACAATCTCAAGCAGCAGATTTCAATCAAAACACTCATGGAAAAAATTCAACACACGCCAGCTGGCAAGAGCACACCAACTGTCAAGAAATATTTATAAATTCCCCACCCCTGTCAGCCCCTCGTGACCCTCGGATTTCTTGACGTTTATCTTCCACTTACTGTACCGCGCTGGGAAGGAATTTCCCACGATGCTTTTTTCGTGGTCTCGTAGAAGCCATTGTGAGAATAAATCCTGGCAAAGTCAGTAATAAATCCTTCAGAGCCATTATCTAAAGCCAAGCATTGATCCGACTCTAGTTATCGGGGAGTTAACAAGATTAGGGTCCGGCGGAGGTCGCCCTTTACGACAAATATCACTTCTCAAGAGGGATCTGAAAATGCTTGCTTTCTTGGTGCAAGTTGAGGCTTCCGTTCTTCGCGCCTAGGTCTGAGCGAGCTTGATCTAGGTTGATTTCTGGGGAATCTTAGTTTGAGAATAAAATGAAGGGCCAGTTTCGCAGTAAACATTTTGCTTACATCACGCATTTTGATTGTCACTTGAGTCCATCTTCAGCGTTATTAAAATCCGAATGGAAAACCGTCGCACTTGGACATTTGTATTATATGTACCAGGATAAGTTTGTGGTTTTACGAAATTTGTCATACGATGTGCGAGTTTTGCAGATATGTTGTGAAATAACCACTCTTCCCTCGAATTTTCAGAACACATAAAATAGGCCCTAGTAAAACCTGAATTTTTGTTTTAGCAGAATGTTCACTGTTCACAGTGGCACCATTTCCTACTGTCACCCTTACAGATCAGAACAAAACCTTGCATAGTGAAAGCCTCTGCCAGCATATGTCTTACACGGCGATTAACAGTTCTTTTGTAAAGATATTTTTAATTTTGATTGCACGTTATATTGGATATTCATGGGTATACCCACACACTCATTATGATATTTGTTCACAAAAAATGCGCTCGGGTATAAGTTTCACACTACGTTCTACTGGTTGTGGCAAAGTTTTCTTTCCACCTGTGAATAAGATCTGCAAAAAAGTTATCGGGAGTCTTCCTGATTTTAAGTAAAAAGGAGAGAACTAAAAATACCGTATAAAACATTTACTCGAATTAAAGATTGCAAGTAAAACAATAAAATTGAACGTTTCGAGCATTCGCTCATCTTCAGCAAAAAAAATTACCTGAAAAAAGGATGAAATGAATTTGAAAGTTGATAAATTGAACAAACAAACAAAACAAAAACCTAACCTAAAAAAAAACCTACCTGTTAACTATTGACAACGGAAAAGAACTAAGTTGGTTGTTTAAAATCGGCTTATTTCTTAAAATGAAGAGAGCCTCTAAAATCCTTAAATCGGAGGCAAATTTAGATCTAGTGAGAATTTTAAAATTACTGATGTCAAACGGGCTATTGCAATTCTCTGAATGATCCCTAATAGCTGAATGTGAAGGACTAGCTAAAATATTCCCTGTGCGGTAACTCCTACCTCGATGCTCGGCCACCCTGCAGCCTAGAGTACGCGACGTCAAGCCGACGTACTCAGATGCACATCGTGCACAACAAAATTTGTAAATTAGGGAGGCCTGCATCGCGGTAGGAAGAATGTCTTTGAAACGAAAAAATGAGCCTATTTTGAAACTATTTACTAAAACCACCTTAAAGTTTTTGCCTGGAAAATATTTGACAAACAAATCGAAAATTTCTCTCTTAATTTCCTCCGACTGAGGACCAAAATACGGAAACGAAACAAAGCGAATGTCAGTTTTTTATAGACGGTATGTGGACGATACCTTTTTACTTTTTCACGACAAATCTCATGCTCCGCTTTTCTTAAATTACTTGAATGAACGCCATAGAAACATTAGGTTCACAATGGAGGGTGAAGAGGCACTCAAAATTTCCTTCTTAGATTGTTTGGTTCATCGGTCTGGGAATGAGTTCGAGTGTATAGGAAAAAATGTTTTACAGGCTTAGGAACCAGTTTCTACAGTTTCTCGCCATATAATTTCAAAGTGAATTTTATCAGGACTTTAATTTTTAGAGCATTCAATGTTTGTAGTTCTTATAAGTTTCTACATGATGAGTTCACCTTTTTAAAAGAATTTTTCCGTAAGAATGGCTTTTCAATTAGACTTGTAGAT
>JACJUY010000098.1:251505-349574 GCA_014220935.1 Platorchestia sp. MABIK | reverse complement strand
ACTTCACGGGTCACATGCATCACACAGGACTTCACGGGTCACATGCATCACACAGGACTTCACGGGTCACATGCATCACACAGGTCTTCACAGGTCACATGCATCACACAGGTCTTCACAGGTCACATGCATCACACAGGTCTTCACAGGTCACATGCATCACACAGGTCTTCACAGGTCACATGCATCACACAGGACTTCACAGGTCACATGCATCACACAGGCCTTCATAGGTCACTTGCATCACACAGGACTTCACGGGTCACATGCATCACACAGGTCTTCACAGGTCACATGCATCACACAGGACTTCACAGGTCACATGCATCACACAGGTCTTCACAGGTCACATGCATCACACAGGTCTTCACAGGTCACATGCATCACACAGGCCTTCACAGGTCACATGCATCACACAGGCCTTCACAGGTCACATGCATCACACAGGCCTTCACAGGTCACATGCATCACACAGGACTTCACAGGTCACATGCATCACACAGGACTTCACAGGTCACATGCATCACACAGGTCTTCGCTCATCACCGCCTTCACATGAGATTTCATGGGTGGTCGTTTTTGTACGGGATTTGACTCATCACTTCCATCACAATTAAATTCTCATGGAACAGTTAAGACTACAGCTTTCAGATTTGTTTTTTATGAGGTTTTTTCTATTTCGGTCAGTCAGAAACCACATCCTCTTTGAAGGTTTTCGGCTTCAGAACTGCAAATGACTCAACAAAATGCAAGGAACCTTAAAATTCAAAGAATCGTTCGTTCAATTTAAAAATTACTTTCCAGAGTATCACTAAAATCTACTTTTTATTCATTACAAAACATGAATGTAAAAGATTTTCTAGATGAAGAGTTAGCTATTTCAATATCTAAGTCTCATGGTATTTGCAAGGGGAATATTTTTGTGTTTGATGAAACTGAACTTGTAAAAGTTGCTTGCATTTTATTCACACAAATGTTAACTTGATATATTTCAAGAACCAAAGAGAGATGGCCTTGCACACAAAGAACAGCGCGTCTCTTACCTTGAAATCTGAATCGTTGCCGTTGCTGCTTTGATCTCCGATTTGAAGAGTGACCGTTTTCTCTGGCAACCCTCCGTTATTTTTTGCAGCTGGAACACAGAATGCTCATGTCTCAAAGCTATTTTCAGAAGATGTAATGCACGAAAGAGATATTGCGCTGATAAATAGAGGAACAACGTCAGCAGTTAGGATTGGAAATATCCAAGATCAACACTAGCGATGAACCACAGGTGCAGTTTGTAAGCCACCACATGTGCAGCATCTATGCCATCCGTTCAAGGAAATGGACCGTAAAAATTTTGCACCATCTTAATTTTATAAAAGCACAGATAAAAATTTGGGAACAGCACTACATAATTTTCAATCCGCAAATTGAAGTACTAAAAAAAATCTTCTACCGGAAGAGAAATTAAATCTGGTTTGAAAATACAGAAGGGGAAAAATGCAAAATAAACCTTTAAAAAATAATTCTGAAGTCGAAATAGTTTCAATGCAAAGCACGGAAAGTGATAGCTTTTCCAAAACTGGTTCGGATTTTTCTTTCTCAAGAAAAATCATTGGCGCATCTCATTTATTGAAGCTCAAAAAAAAAACATCAAATGCTCGCAACACCCAAATGCAACGGTGAGTCTCAAATTAAAGTTCCTTCTCTTGCGCAGCACGTCCCGAGACACAATAAACATTTGTTTCAAACCAAAGTCACAACAGAGGCCATTACAAATGGCAGAGACAGCTCAGCCCGAGACATCGTGCGGCATAAACCAGCTTTGCCTGAGACTTTGTTAGAAAGAATTAGTTTAAATTGCGGCGTATTAATTATGGGTGAAGTTGAACACTAGAGAGGCGAGAGTCGCACGGATTAATGCCGCAAGTTTGGTCATTACGCATAACTGGAGATACCTCGGTGACAAGTGTCCTTAGGACAGGATTACTACCGGGACCTCGATCGCCAGGGCGAGCCGGCCGCTGTCTTTGTGGCGTCATGATAAGGTGTGAGCTCTTTATGGTGTCACACCTCTTTATGATGTCACACCTCTTTATGATGTCACACCTCTTTATGATGTCACACCTCTTTATGATGTCACACCTCTTTATGATGTCACACCTCTTTATGATGTCACACCTCTTTATGATGTCACACCTCTTTGTGATGTCACACCTCTTTGTGATGTCACACCTCTTTGTGATGTCACACCTCTTTATGATGCCACATCTCTTTATGTCACATCTCTTTATGATGCCACATTTCTTTATGATGTCACACCTCTTTATGTTACACCTTTTAATAATATTGCATCTCGTTACAATTTCACGCCTCTTTATGATGTCACATTTATGACTTCACACCTCTTCATGATGTCACATTACTTTATGATGTCACACCGTTCAATGATATCATGAAGACAGTGATATCAGGAAAAATGTGTGATCTCTTTGAAACCCAGGGCACATTTATTTTTCATTCAATACAAGTGTCTAGCCATCCGTATCATCTAAACGGGGCGTCTGAACCATAAAATCCTGATATTCATGCTTCATAATAGTGATTTTAAAGTCCCAAAACTCAGGCATTACAGCCTCAAAACTGAGGCATAACGATAACCAAACTGAGACAATAGAGCCCCAAAATTACGATATTCAAGCTCCAGAATTATGACGTTCATGCCTCAAAATCGAGGTTTTCAAGTCTCAAAGCAAAGCTGGTTTATGCCGCACGATGTCTCGAGATGAAGAGCACATTTCAAATGTTGCCAAAAACAAAACTTCACTAATTATATACACTCTTTATTAAAATAACGACTTCATTCGGCTGCTATGTGTTTCATCCGCTGTTATTAGAAGTGACTTCAATAGATGTTCTTGGGAAGAGTTAAACTTGAAATTAATTAAGGGATATTGTCAAGAAGTGTTCAGGTAAAACACATTCAAACATTTCAAGCCTGTTGAACACACCCTTCAATTCAATGCTTCAGGCGTGTTAAGACCGACTCAAATCACTGTTAACTTTAATGCATAATCTACGAGATTTTCTATAAAGTAAGAGGCGCGAAATGGGTATTCAGCTACACTTAAACACTCATCATTTTTGCTCGCCAAAACTAATGCGCACACGAAAGTGCTGCTACATGTACATTAAGCGGTATATGAGCACGATAACAGTTGTTTGACATTGGGGGAATTTCAATATGAACAACTGAAAACAACTTCGGTTAATGTTCGACCTTATTTCAGTTCCCCGAAATAACACTTGAAGTTGTTGTTGGAGAATTTTTGTTTTATTATTTATGTATTGATCATCCATGTTATTATCATCTAAATATTGATTCCTAGACAAAACTTCGCAGAGATAGCTTTGTTTTCTTTAATTTTTGAAACAGATACTAAGGAATATTTATAAAGTTCCGGGAATGAGCAAGCAAACATATTGGTCGCTCCTACGAGTGTATCAAAATACGTCGTTTTGAAGAAATTGATGGTGAAGAACATGTTGGCTATGGTGACTCCTTAGTTGAGGACAGTGACGCGCTGTGTCAATGAGGATCAAGTATGATGAAACACCGTTCTACTATCCTGCTCACTCACTGGATGCACGCCTTTTCTAATTTCTCCGTTGAGGCAGTAACTATAATGAAATATCAGTGATAACTTAAAAAAAAAACAATTGAGCCATGTTTTTCTTCTTTGAATCTAGCGTATCTCACAAAAAATTCGCGGATTGAACGCTTTAGAAATTTTTGGCTTTCTAAACAACTAACAATCCAAAGTCCAACCTTATTTTTCTCTTTCAGCTTCTGTTAATTCTAGTCTGGTACAGTACAACTCATCTCCAAGTTTAGTGAAGGATAATCACGTTAAGCTTAGATTATTGAAAGTTCATTAAACATTACTCCCACATTTCCGCGGGAAAATATATCTTTGGTCAATTTGACAGAAAAAATATCTAGATCAGCCGAAGCGCAATTCTCATAAAATACGGCAATGAAGAAAACGAGTCCCAGAAAAATGTGAAGTATTTTTTTATCACCCACATCACTGCCAAATTGTAGCATAACATGCAAATATAATCGCTTACTTTCACACTACGGTAAAAACTAATCAAATTAAGAACAAATGAGCATGAACGAACCATGTTTAGAAAATTGCCTACAACTGCACTCATGGATCAATTTAAATTTTTTCCCCTCCACAGACTTGCAAATCACGAAAACATTCCACTTGTAGCACCGAACAAAATTCAGAGCTTCTTTACTTAAGCGCAGAACTTCATGCGCTGAAAAGCTTGTGATAAAAGTACACTTATAAAAGCTCCAATGTAGTCTGCCGATGCACGTGACAAGAAAGTAAAAGCACCGACAAAGTGTTGGTGCGAAGCTTAAGCACACGCTCAGTGGAATTTAAAACGCTCTGAATACGGGCTCGGAACCTCTTTCTGGCACGCCAAGTCTGTTGCCAATGTGCATCTTTTGAGTGGTGACTCAGTCCGTGTTCACGCTCAGTCTATCAGCATCACATTCTGCATCGTCGAGTGAAAATTGAAGAACGGTCCACTTCCGATAAAAACCCGAAAAATCAATGCGATAAAAACTCAAATCGAGAATGATGATTCGATGAGGCAATTCCTGTTACATTAGAAAAAGAGAGCTTACAGAACCGTTTGACTCAGAAAAAGACAATTTCAACAACCGTGATATCATGAGAATATTGGTTTTAGTAGCATCTAACTGTGGAAATAAGTCATTTTGCTTCAACCTATTTAGTAGAATAAAATTTTGATCCAAGTTTGAAAACAGGAATCATTTAACATAGACATTAAAGCCATGAAGTCACAAAATAAGGCTGCGAATTCGAGCAGAGGGGATTGTCGAAAGAAAAAATGCATTCGAATCAAGTAATGAAAATCTTACCTCTCTGTTTAGCCGCAGATGCTCGTCCGTAGATGATTATGCCGATAGCAATGGCCATAATAAAGACGATGCCAAGCACCGCTCCTCCGATGATAAGTAGAATCGGCATCCCTTCTGCAAACGCAATCGACGTAATTTGAATGTAAATTCACTTTGAAAAAAGGGAAAACTAATGCAGCAGAATGAAATCTTGTTCATAGAGAATTGAGTGTGCTAAATAATTCACATAAAGAAATTTTTCGAATTTAGTTTGAAGAAACATTTTACTCTGAATAAAATTTAATAAAAAAATAATCGCAATGGACGTATATGACGGAAAAAACATAATATTGTTAATAAAAAGGAATCGGTTCAGGCTTTTGAAAACATGTCTCGTAACAAAAAACTATGACTGACGAAATAACCCAGTAATTTATTTCGCAAACCATAAAGTACGGTAACAGTGATATCAAATAGTGAAGTCAAGCTCCTGACAGTTTTTTCTGATCTCTTCATCGCTTACGTACGAAAGGCAACATGATCTGAACGAAGTTTTCTTCTTCAGTCAAGTTCGAGTGAAAACAGGAGAGAGCTACTATGCTAATGAAATTGACAAAAGTCATGAAAGCTTCGACTCACTTCTTTTGTCGAGCACAATTTCGACGGTGCCGGAGCCAAAGGCGTTTTGGACGGAGCAGTTGTATGTGCCAAAGTCCTCAGGTTTAGCGTTATGGATGATGAGAGAATGCCGGAGACCGAGGGCGGTGACTTCTTCTAGCTCCTCGAAGCGGCCCGGCACTGAATGCAGAAGGAAAACGAGTCTTCTTATACAGGAAATGATGCAAGATGTGGACTTGCTCCCACGGAAATATCCGCGCCGGTTTAAAATGGGAACTCCACTCACGCCACGTCTCGAAAGCAAGAAATGACAATTATTTTTTGCATATAAAAATACTGGAATGCTTTAGGAGTGGAAATAGCATTAAATTTAATTCAGTCGGCAAGTTTTAAGTAGTTAAGGCTTTTGAGTGCAAGCCAAAGAAAGAAATTTGTGATTATTCAAAACCTTTACGAGGAAAATAAAGTCGCACATTTGACACCACTCTGGTATAACGTTATCTGTGATCGAAGTTCCAATATTCTCTCCTGTCTCAAGAATAGAGATGTATCGTTACGATGTAAAATTACAGTCAAATAAATGAGGAACAAAAGTATTAACTCTCGTATGAAAAACACAAAGAAGCAAATCGTCATCACCGCTCGAGCAAGAGAGCAACCCGAGGTCCTTTTTCTTGACATTTCATCGAAGTCATGGCATTTGAAAGGGTCTCTGACTCCATGACTAAATTCCAACTTCTGAATACCAGTGAACTAATCTAACCAAGTTTGAGAATCGAGCTTGTCTTGCCTCCATTGAGAGAAGGAGTAAAGAGCCGAGAACAAGCCTTACTCGATCTCATCTGAGAACAGGGATAACAGAGTATTCGCGTGTTAGAGCAGAACGTAGCATCGCTATTTCAGAGCCGTGTAGAATCTTGGAGGTGCCTTGCCTGCATTACTTGCGCAACACAACCACTCAATAAAATGTCAACGATGACATGTAAGAGTAGCAAATTTACAATATAAATTACTCTAAAATAATAACTGTGTTGACTAACAGACCAATTTGAGCATAAAGATCGAAATATCTATGTATTTCATTTTGGAAACTCAATCATCAAGTAAAAATGGTCAAGCATGTTTTAATTTCTGTCCTAATTTCACTGTTATCCAATATTCAATATTCCCAAAGGTCAGAGAGTATCGGTCAATACTTCAGAGAGTGTCAGTCGCGACAGGAACAGTTATTTTGTGATTGCACTTGCACACAAACATTTTGACGCGAGATATTCATTTGCCATCATTCTACGGAAAAAAGTAGATGGAATTCATTTCTCTCTACTACATTCAGTGATGACGCGTCAGATCTTAATTCATTCCCAAGAATGGAACACTAGGAGAGCGCATTATAACAAGCGTTCTCAATACTTCATGCGAAAAATGTCCTTACTCAAATGCAATTTAAAATAGCGGTCAAATGGCACGTCTAATGTTCAGCTGAAACGCTGAAATCATGCATTTAATTATAAGATAGACCGGTAACTTTGACATTGCGCAAGCCTAACTAACATCCACTACGCACCGGTTGCTTGGATGAGAACGGAATTCGGATTCGAACATTAGCCGCGTCGAAACTCGCACTCAACTTCGACACCCGAATCGCTCACAGAACGACAGCTCGTAAGTTGAACGCTCACCCAAATCAACTTTGGAGCCATATTTAGACCAGCTGACTGTCACAGAACGGGATGACGCCGAAGTGACATAGCAGTCCACGGTCACGGTCCCACCGGCTTCCCCCCACTGGAGCGGCTCAGCGCGAACCCCTGGAGGACCCTGCGAATCAAGATAATTAAGAGTGAAATGTTTTTTCCGGAAAATTCGTGAAGGGAAATTGTTGTCATGGTTCAACCCCACGAGTATAGCTCGACTAGAGCACCAAAAAAATCGAATGGGGAAAAATTGCTTCTGCTGAAGAAACAATTCAAACGAAGAGGAACTTATTGGAAGTATGCTCCTCGTAAAACTGAACGCAATCATGAATAGAAAAACTGCTTTCGGATTTGGGTGAACTCTCACCAAAAAAATGAAACTTTCAAGGCCTGCATCACTGATTTAAACACACACATCCAATGTTGTAGTAGATGATACACACGTCGGCGTATAATGTTTACATTATACCCGCATGCTTTTTCTTGATAGAAGGCAGATTCTCCTAAAAAAGAAGCTAAAAGAAAGAAAGATAACACCGCGCTACAAGAATTCATACCAAAAGCTCTGGTAACATGCACGAACAAAAAGAAAATTCAATGGCAGCAAAAAACTTCGATAGTTTCTTATTCACTCGCAACGGATGTGTTATTTTCGTAGAATTTGATGCTGGTGTAACCTCTAATTATTAAAACAAAACAGTAAAAATTAAAGCCTAAATTTTATTCACAATTTAAATTTTCGACTGCAAATCTATTGTGACACTGGCTCATGAAATTCTGAGGCCAGAAATTAAAACAGACTACTGTACAAAATCATATCAAAAGCCAATGCTTTCTAAGATACATTTTTTTGCTCTCGCCAAAGTTAAACTCGCTTAAACATTTGCTGAATGATATTAGCAAGTTTTTAAAGTTTTTCATCAACAAATCCAGGTTGCAAACCAACAACACATCTGCGTTGGTGAATAGATCTCAAAAATGTACATTAAACATGCGTTCAGCGAAATCCAGCAAAAACATCGCAATAAAACATTTTAGTTTATTTCTATTTATAGTAATTGACACGAACGTGCAGTGCCTGAAGGAATGGTGCAATTCACAGTAAAAATGCTCAATTCACCAGAACTATTTGATAAATATTCATGGCAACGTGTCGAGTTGCATATTTTGAGCTATCTTAGCATCGTTAGCAAACTCTCAACAAAAGACCCTCTGTGGAGCACATTTTTCAGGGCCGTCAAAACACGTACTCTCGAAACTCTTGCTAAGAAAATACGCCAGCATCTCATCATTTATGGTTAAGTTGGCCTTCGAATAATTAGGCCGAGGATATTTTGGTTGCAGCCAACCTCGAAGAATAAATTAATGAACGGCTGTGGCTAGAAAGTCAGCTCAGAAAACGACTGTGAAACCAAGAGAAGCAAGATAGGGGCGCAATTGCGGGAAAACAGTCGAAGTTTACACTTGCGCTTTCAAACCGGTGAAAAATTGAAATGAACAGCGAGTAATATTCCATTCGGAATGGAGTTTATACAGTGAGACCCTAGAAAAATAGGGAAGAAGCTTATTTCCATGGTGAAAAGAAAGTATTTTTAATAGGATTTGATTTTATGCGAGTGAATGGTCAAACTAAATTTTGGAACTCAAAAAATACTTGTTCATCTGAGTGAAATCAAGTAAGTCTTAAGTGACGTAGAATATAGAATAAAACATCAAATGAGTAACTAAATATTCGTCAGAGAAGACGTAATTTAATTAAAAACCATACAAAATGGATACGTTCAACGATTGACGAGAGAACTTTTAAAGCTATTAAATTTGGCCGAAAAATGGAAATGAAATGAATTCAGAAACAAAAATTCCTAAGTCATGAAACTGTTGCTAGTGTCCTTGCAACCATTGGTCACATAGTCTTGACAGGTGTCAAATTCAGAAACACAGACAACGTGCAATGTAAATAGCAAGCAACTGCACAATTTTCGAAATATAGGGAAAACAGATAAGATAGGAAGCTACAACATTTCATGCGTCACGACACAATCGCTATGCTGTACCTTATGAGGTGAATTTTTCCACTACAATTTACGATGGATTTAAATTTAATTCAGAAAAACAAGCACGAGTTCTCAAGCCATGAAGACATGCAAGATCATTTTATAAATCACCAAAAAAATACACAGTCAACGTGCGGAATAGGATCCAATTAATGCTCACACACAATTGCAAAAATGAGTCTGAGGTAAAACATCGTACATTTTCTTTTGATATCAAGTGAAAGTCATGCTATCACCGCTAGGTAACTTCGCTTATGAAAGATGCGCAGCCCATCACAATAAATTAAGGTTCAGCCGATATTGATGTGTTTTTTACGCACGCTTCTAGCGACTGGAATGTTCGTCCAACCTTCCTGGCACACGACGCTACACCTTCATCGGAGGCAGTAAGTACCGCCGAGGCATGCCTCACTTTCGTCAAGAATGTTGCTGTTGTCTCTAGTAATAATCTGGACGCACCTAGAGCCGATGTCGGCTTTTACGACGTACATCCTGACTCGCTATCATGCCAAATAATTCTCATAACGACACGCAAGCCCAACTTGCCTCCAACACTCAGAAGAAAAGCTGCTACGGAGTTTCAGTTGCTAACCCTAACTCCTGAGGATTGTGCGACTAAATATGGGGAAGTTTTCTGTACTACAGTATTAACGGGCGTTGGAAATGTTATCGTCGAAATTAAATCACGGCTAAGAAATGTTTAAATATGATTTTCATGAACGTTAACATGTGTTTTCCGTGTCCTACAAAAACACTTGAAAACAGCTCAAAATGAAGAGAAGGATGTTTCACCGAAAATCAATCTCACTTTCCTTGAAAAACGCACTCTCTATATACAATTTGATTTCGAACGAATAATAGTCGCAAGCTGTGAAAGCTAAGGAACACAATTAATCAAATTACTAGGTTCTTTTATAACGGCTCAACAAAAGCAGGCAAACGGAGAGTGACAATTCCTCCGCCGGTATTACCTTTAGGAAAAGGCCGACGGTTCCAGAGATTTCCTGAAAGCCTTCGACCTTGGCGATGCAGAGGTAGTTGCCCACCGTCTCCGAAGACGCTTCGAGCTTCAGAACGGGACCTCGACCAGCCACGGTTTGCTTCTTTTGCCCCACCCACACAATCGTAGCCTCTGGGTTCGAGTCCACAAGGCAGCTCAGAGTCACATTCTCGCCAGGATCGGCGAAAACGTCCTCGGGTTCGCTCACGAAACTTGGCCCATCTGTGAAAGAAAAAGCGGAATGTGAATTTGGTATCTTAATGAGTAACAAAAACACTACAAAGGAACATGCCTTCTGCATAATGAGAGTACTCGTCTGAAAGGAGAAGTTCATTACTCCCGGAAAAAAGCTTCTTCGTTCATTTTCTTTCAAGTTCATGTACTTACGAAGAGCGTCACTTGAAGACCGCCAAGACTTTGGTACTTATGAAAAAAAAGCTTGGCGTAGCCACACAAAACTGAATCCTAACGAGGGTTATAAAAGTTAGGAATTTTACTGTTCATTATTAACAGCAACAAAATACTATTGCATTAAAAAAAGAGAACCGGATTCCTCTTTGATAACTTGGCAGTTACGAAAGGAAGAAACTCTCGAGGATAGCGAAAACTAGGACTTACATTATATCAGAAGCACTCGTACTCTTGGAAATTTTGTACAAATCTTAACAAGAACTGTCAAATAGAATTTGACTAAATGTAACAGACCAATAATTAAATGATAGACAAGAAAATTTACGGGGAAAGTTACTTCAAAGGAAGAAATTTGTGCACGCAGAGCGTTAACCCGCTCGAAATAACTTAAAAGCATGTTTAGTTATTAGAACAACTTCACGAAGTAGAACCATTAAAAACAATATCCACGTTGAAGAAAATTGAATGCAATCTATAAATTTTGATGTAATCTGAAAGGCTTTTCAGTGACGTACTCGGATACATCTGCAACTCGGGTATAACTCTAGCAGACATCTGGGGCACAAACGTCAAGTAAAATGCTGTAAAGGAAATCGTGGAGAAAGATTACTCCCGTTAGGTGCTCACTTCTTCCTTCCGATAAATTACTGAGCTACATGACCATTTAAGAACAAAACAAGGAACCTTCAATTTCGACGTTCATGACAAAAATCGTCCAATCGCGAAAAAGAAGGGAAATCAACGCTTTCTGATGCCGAGAAGGTCTCGAAAAATACAACCCGATCTTGATTCAAAAAGAACTCGCTGAAAACCTTTGCTGCAGTGAATGAAAGGAACGCCAAAAACTACATCGTGTTCAATCTCAGGCTGAACAAAAAAAAACGAACGAGCCACTGGAAATTAAAACTGTTCTCTTGGTCAGCTCATTACGAGATGATCCATTTGACGAGACAGTTTTACGGGAAGACAAAGCGGAGGCTGGCACAAAGCAAGGCAAAACTCAAAAGCCACCACTACACAACCCTTGAGGTCATTTGCACTATTTTGCCCCATTATCGATCAATAATTATGCCTGGCGAATCTGCTGTTGGCTAAGTTTTTATTTGAAATGCCAGCCATTCTGTGTTCTGTCTTGTTTTTGATGCTCAGTACTAATTATTGCGTGGTTTTACTATATTTTTTCGATGTTTCATGATCATGTTAAGGCTTAAATAATGAGCTAAAAATGTTACATGTAATTTCGAGTCATCGTACCCATTATTATAATAGACCCAGAGTGCCGAAAGTTTTTCAAGTTACTTCCCGGGTGTAGCATTTACCCCAATTGTTAAATTTTTGCTTTGAAATCACGCTAAAAGCAAGAGAATTATTTTTGAAAAATGCACCAAATAGCTCCCCATTTAATTTATGAAGAAATATTCTCCATTTTAATTTCGCTTTGAAAACAGCGGCTTATCGTATTCATCACCAGCTCCAAAGCTGAAGAATTTGCAATAAAATTGTGCGTGATTATGACCCGCTTTAATTGGATGTCGTTAAATTTGATCCATCAGCCGAAGTGTCGTTAACTCATTTATGCAAATTACGAAAATGAACTTCTAAACGTAAAAAATGCAATTCAAAATGTATCATTTTAACTCGCGTGTTTTTGATGTATAGCCTACTGCGCCTACGTTATGCTGAAATGGTAAATGTGCCAGCGCTCATCTTATCACTTCTTCACGCGTGAGCAACGCAATTAACTATCAAAATTAGACTGTGAAAACGCACCAAATTATATGGAGATATAGACGAGTGCATCTTACCGCTAGTTCTGACATCAGAGACCGTTTAATACACACTTGTTCAGTTAAAGAACGCCATTTTATGTACTTGTGAAGTGCTTCACTTACTTCACTCAGATGAGAACGCTCGTCTCCATAGCTACAGGTGCAGTGGACAAAAGTCACTCAACTGCGCAGCTTTAAAACTCGACGTCATCATTTTTGCCTTTTACAACTATCTCAAAAAATATCCACCTACATACACAGATCTACGTTTTTCGATAAAGCCAAAATTAATGCCGAACATTCGAAGGTGATAAAAATTGAAATGAAATTGCACTTAAGATTGATGATATAAACCTGGATCATCTCAAATTCTGAATTCGATCTTGCTATACTGATAACAGTCGTTGTCTATAATATGAAAAGAGTACCGTGTGATAAAGCGACGTAGGAGAAGCTCAATGGCAGCATATTATCAAAAATGTTAGCTCAGATTAAAACTGAAACTAGCTTAGCGTTTCAGATCGACCTCCAAAAAATGCAGTTTAAACGCTTACACAGAGTTGGGACATTGAATTATGAATGTCTACTGAAAGCTGACCAATTTGAGATGTTCCCAACGTGGTAACGGTAGCAGAACAAACGAGGAAGACTTTAACACAATATTAGAGGCCCCTGAACACGACAAACGCTATCCGACGACAACAAAGAGAGAAGGAAATTTGTGTTATTGCAGTACACTTGCCGCATTTGCACTCAAAAGACTCATTTAAAAGTCAAGAGACACTTTATTTCCATCAGCCGGAGCGTTGGTGGTTGTAGGCTTCGGTGAGCATATGCCTATAAAGACGAACAGAAGACTGTAAGGAGCGAACTTTGATAGAAGCAACAATAGGATTATCATATCCATACACGAGGAACGCGATCACGAGTAAAATGTTAAGATTAACTCGTAGCGGTACATAATAATCGCATCAATTATTTTTCTTCTGAGTGATGCCTATCACAAAAAATTTGTTGGCATACGAAAGAAAGGACGGAATGACTTTGAAAAATTCCATTGAGATTTGTTTAATTATCGTAACGTTTTTAAAGTACCTGAAAAAACTGTTGCGATAGTGTTGCTTATTCATTGATCATTGCAAAAAAATGTATAAATAGAACCAATATTGAGTCGAGAAATTTTATTCGCAGCAGAGTAAAATAATATTCAAAACCCATAGTTAAAAATAAATTTAAATTCCAGTTTTTTGTACATGCATTCAATGTTGCATCCCCTGCAATTTTCCCAGAAGGAAATCGAAAGATACTTATTTGGGGGAAATAAATTCTTTGTGCAATAATATTTCGTGAACATGCTCGCGCAATACAAAAAAAAATGTAATTTTGAAATTGTGAATATCTAGTAGAAATTGTGCAAAATCTAGTGAAAAGCAAGAAAATACATTTGTTTTCAACTCTAGAGAAAAAAAACAAATTTGTTTTGCTCATGAGCAATGGAAGCTTTGAATTTGAAAATCTGTATTAACATCGTAGAAAAAACATTTGATCACTGTCATTGCTCGTCAGAGGAAAATGTTATAGAGCAAAGAATGCTAACTCACAGAAAGTGTCACGTATAAAATCTTAACTTTTTAACCGGATTACCAACAAAAAACTAGCGCCCGAAAAGAAAATATTAGTATCCATCCCACAAGAACTTTCATGTACTTATTATTAATTTTTCTATTATATTTTCCGCGTATCAGAGCCGCGCACTTATGTTGCTACAAAAACAAAATAGGAACGCATCCGCACCGTTGGCAGAATGGAAACTTTGTTTGATCAGAGCACCGACATTAATGACTAGTATTTATATAACCATTGTTCACGGCCCGTCGAAAATGACGAGGTATGATAATGTTTAACAATGCACTATAAACACGTAAACAGGTTGGTAAAATATCAAAAAATTTTGATTACTTGAATAAAGTGACTGTGTAATGAACGTATCTGTGAGTCCCACGATTAAATTATTCTTGTACTTGTGCGCTGGTGAGATTCGTATTACAGATACGGTCAATGAGCACATCCAGCTTGATTCCGAGCTTGACATAGCAGCCCAGCAAGCAACAACTGTGTATTATTATATCGTGGACAGTCAGTTTGAGAAAAATTTGACACATAGAAAATGTTTGCGTCATTTGTCACAATTGAGCTTGTCTATTTATTTTCCTTTTATCATGTATTCAAAAATATTTCAAATTCAAATGGCTTTTCTCATGAACAGAAATTCGAGACAGATGCATCCAATTCATCGCTGAAATATGGGTTAGGAGAAAGAGATGAAAAAGAACGTCAACAGATTAGATTATTAGTTAGTTTAAGCCTCCCTTTCCGCTACAAAGGCGATCCAAAGAGAGGAAAGAGGAAGGCACCATTTAGTATGGAGTTTAGGGAACGTGGAATCTATGTAGAAAGGGCATAGAAACAGTAAGATGAGAAAGAAGTTTATGAAACAAGATCAAAGTTGAAGAAGAAAGTAGTAGGTGTTGAAAAAACAGGACAGCAGTGAACCGAAAAAAGATGGTCCGTAACAGAACAAAAACTTATTTTATTTCAACAAAAAGGAAGCCTACCTAACCTTTAGCTCGGAAGAACGTCAACAAAAAATAATAAAACCAGCATAGGAAAAGATCGCCGCAAACATTAAAAACAGAAGCAGGAAGCAAATCGTCGAAAATATTATAAACAGAAGCAGAAAGCAAATCGTCAAAACATTAAAAACAGAGGCGGAGCAGGAGCAGCCGCAAAGAAAAAAGCAGTAAACCAAATTGCCGTGCAACAAGAAGCAAAAATTCAGCACGATGACACGAGGAGCATTGGGTTGACCGAGAGCAGCGCAGTAGCGCCCCATCCATTACTTGCCTTATGAGGACAGCTACGCTTTGTCTCTGCCGCGCCGTGAGCCTCCGATTCCCCGCAATGGGCTCAAATAAACTCACCAAAATCAACTCAAAAGTCGCGCGAGTTGGGTGTGAAGCATGTCTAAATGGCGCGCATTTTTGACGGCTTTGTGCGGGTCGTGCAACAAAAACAGAGAGTATCGTCATAGAGATTCTGCACTTCAGATTGTGTTGCAAATTTTTTGTAAAATGAAGATCAGTGCAAGAAACTTGTTTGTTTTTTATGCCGTTCTAATTGGATTTTTGACCTGATGCTTCTAATTTTACCACACTATGAATGAGGCGTTAGAGAAAATGAAGATTTAGTCCAATCATGCAAGTGATTGTTTTTGTGTAATCTAGAGTAGAAAAGTTTCAGGGAACGTGGATAACATTTTACAGCCCAAGTTTTAGAAACGAGTCGAAAGAATTGGACACAAACTACCACGTCTCTCAAAATGAAAAACAAACAAGAAGAAAATTGTCATGGGATAGAGTCCAACTGCAGCAGTGAATAAATTCCGGCCAACGCTCACTTCGGCTTCAATTTACTTCGCACGATGGGTCTTTTCTCATGACACTTTCTATGGAGTCCCAGCTATAGATTCAATATTTACAAGACGCATCAACAACACCAATCATCTTGTCGATGGTGAAGATATTTGCACGACAAACACCAGAAGATATCTCCGCTTATCGACTCAATATGAGCCAAAAGTCCTGCCATGGAAGCCACGCTGACAAGATGTATCTGCCCGGCTCCGAGACGTAACTCGATATTTCGCGTTCGTTCTTTTGCAAGACAAAGTCTTGGGCTTTCGCTCACGTATAAATTCACTACTGAAAATATGGTAAGGTTTGAAGCCTGTGTGGGTGTGAGATTATGTTGAATTTTTTGCGCGAAGAGCATGTAACACATTCGTGCTGGTGGATAAGGGTTAATAAAAATGAACTCGAAATAACAGGGATCTGTGGTTCCAGTTTGAACCATCCATTTTCGAAAACGAGAAGCGTGTCAAAAATATTCGAATAATTTACGGGATGAATCATTTTAACGCGATCGATTTGAAAGTAATTACAATGCGTAGGTTCATTAAATCTCGAAACCAATAGGTTCTTGAATGAAAACTCGTAAATTTTCCCACTGAGAAAAAACTTGAAAAAACTGGACAAATAGGTAAAGAAACATACCATGAACTGTGAAATGAACCCAGCTCATGAGGAATTAAACTACCATTCTCTAATTAGTCATTCACAGAAGCGATTTCTTTTCAAGAAAATATTATTTGACCTTCTCCGTTAAATATAAGAGTTCGGTCGAGAATTTTGCAGCAAACATGTAGAGGAAGTGATTTGTCGGCTACCACTCTGGGCGTCCGGTAATTTTGAATATAAGTTGGGCACTATTCGGTGGCCTCGCCTAGCCTGGATTCAGGAGAATCGCTTACTCTTGCCTTGGATCAGGAGCACTCCAATTTGTCGGGAGGTACTTCCGTCGCCGTACAGTCCCGCAGCCTCAAATTTCATTTGAGCTCGTGATGTCTTCATTGCATGATCCCATTGATTTTTTTCAGGCCGCTCTTTGGTGCGCCATTTTTCCGGCGAGCCACAACTTTGCATAATTTTTCGAGCAGCATTGTGGGGAGTATTTGCATCTTACTGTCTCGTCTTTCTGGACTCCAAAAAAGATCCGCTTGATTTCTCGACAAACACGCGTCTGGAAACAGTTCGCATAACAAGCATGAAAACAATTTCTGGGCCCGAGACCGCGAAAACATTTTCGTGTCATGGAGAACATATAGAAACGCACCTCAGAAAAAAAGTGAAAAACTCTGCAAAAAATTCAAAATTTTGATGCGGTGAAATTGTACACATCCTTCTTTTCCAGTTTAAGAATGCTAGCATCAAAAAATGCAGGGTTGTATCGGTTTCCCGCAGGTGTATGAAGCTGAGCCAAGAAGTTCTTGGATCCTGGAAACTACTGAAAACATCCATACCATAAATCTTGCGTCGGAATGACCCACCGAATACATAGTAGCCTGAAGGGCTCGACCATACAAGGAGTTGCCAGGGATCTTTCCCAGCTGAACATTAGAAATCAAGCAGCCGAGCATTCCAAGTCATGTTTTGATGCAGCTGGAGTCAGCATGGAAGAGCGATTCTGGTGAAGATTAAGCCTGAACATTATTTTCGTTTTAAAACAAGGCGGGAAATTTGTCAGGGACTGATGAATCAAACTGTCAATACCAACGAACATCAGTGCCAGAAAAAAGGCTATAGACATCTTTATTCACTCACTTGAGGTCTAAGAGGAATTTTAAAGGCCAATTAGTACATTCAATAAACTCTGTTGGTAGTCATGTCCTAATCGAAAAGACGAAATACTTAATGACCACATGTTTATTTCATTCACAGTTTTAATTTGGACCATTAACCGTCCTCGCTACCTATGTGGTAAAAAGGACTGGTTACACTTTATTTTCAGTTATTGAAAGCGTAAACTTCATTTTAGTATAATGGTTCAGGTTGACATATTGCTGACAAGTAGTTTTTCTCCTATACTCTGCGTTACGTTCCCTACATACTTTCACCCAAAAGTTATTTTTAACACGTTCACCGCAATGAGCTAAACTGAAGTTCAACATTCAACTTCAATTTAAAGTCAATTGTCAGAAATATTATAAATAGCAAACATTAACTGGATCATGCCTTCATTCGGCTTTGATTACACATTTATGAAAATTGAGCTTGTAACTACTGGTCGGTCAGCAGCATTATTAAAATTCCCTCCGTGTACGAATGCTTACAATACAACCAACGTGTTAAATTTTATACGGTGTCTATTTTTTATAACCAAGAAGCATTTTCTGTATACTTTCATCATGAATTGGTTTTTAAATAGTCCGGCATTCATTATCCATTGTTCAGAAACATTCCCTGCATACTTTTACTTTTCAAGTAGCTTCCAAATTATTATTTGACGATGGCTCACTCCCACAAATCAGGTTTTCCACTAATCATGTCTTTCAGTTGTTATAAGACCCATAGTTCCGTAGCAGCTAACCTTCATTTATTGTTAGCAACAGGCAGAAGTTTTCAGAGTAGTTCTTGTTATTCTTCAGTTATTATTATCAGGCTCTTGTTGTTTCCACAGCGGTGCCATGATTCCGGTTTCTCTGACCAAATCTTTTTTATGCAAATGCGGTGTCGCTATAATTCAGGCGCCCAAAAAGCAAATGCAAATGCCCGCCCTAGGGAATTCCTTATCTCAAATGAAATGGCAGTTAACTGACATAATTTATGTATTTCATAATCAAAATGCAAATAATTCACTTCAATTAACCCTACTTAAGAAATCTAATTGCGGGTTTCATTTGTAGTAGAATTTAAATGTGGGAAGAAAAAAGTGACGGATGATCCACGAATGAGAAAAAATTTAGTCGCTCGTAATGGAGACTGAAGATTTTCGAGAATATAAGCGAGAGGGAAAAAATTTGAATTTGGATCACCGTCTCCACAAAAATCTAAACAAGTTTGGTCGCACTCGCAGTCGCTAGGCAAGAGACGAGGAACGTGGGAATGCTGCAGCCTCCAGTCGCCAGTTAGTAATGCACAACAGTGCAGAATGCCAATACACAGCAAACACCGAAACCAATCCATGAAAACCGTGAACAGAATATATGACGAGGCATTCTCAGGAAATGAATTAATCCAAAACCGAAACGAAAGCTTTGAGGAGCTCGCAATTATTCGGTGAAGTTCCTCTGTGGTATGAGCACACAATCGAAGCCGATCGTTGGGACTGGAGTTGGACCTGGTAATTTGCGTGGATCTTTTGTCTTGGGCATTGATCATCGATGAGACGGTGCAGTGAACCTTCAAATTCGAAGCCACGCAGAACTCAGGCTAGTATGGACGAAGGCTGAAGAGTGAGGGAAGCGAATAGTAAGTACACGTTAGTTGTGAGCTTTAACCTAAACGGGGGTGTAGCCCCCACGGGCTGTGGGACAACTTCTGCCAAAACACGGGATATTAGAGAAACTTCTGAGCCCTAGAGGGCTCGGGTATCGATTAAGGTATAAAACACACGCGGGATTATCGAAGACCATTGCCGCCTATTCGCAATAGCTTTGCCGACGAACGAACGCTCTTAATGGCTTAATTGAGGCAGGACTCTACAGAGTATGATATTAGGGAAAAGTTGGGGCACAGCACTTTTCAGCAGTTACTATCGACAGATATGAACTGTTTACGAAGGGTGATGACGTGTACTGATAAACAGTCCTGGACCAGCACGGAAACTTGCCCTGAGTTTCATCAAAGTATTTGACTGGCTTTACACTTCCTAAATGCAATGGAGATTTATACTAGCGCACACCTTTCGCATTAATTGAAAACTTGACGTACACTTTTAAACTCACGATGATTTCCGATAACAATAACGTTTCGATTACAGTGAACGATTTAGTTCGAAGCGGCGTTTTGAAAACACTACGCGACTGAGCTGCTGACGGCAAATGTGCACGACCTTCATCGTGGTGCATTAAACGCTCGACTTGCAGATAAACTCAACGATACGCATGACAGAAGTTTGGAGCTTGGAAAAACGAACTAAGTCTGAAGAAGACAGGGAAAAGAGGCCATTGTAAGGCGGTATCCTGCGCTAGGCAAATATTGACACTCTCCGCACAACTCACTTCTTATATGGCTGGAATTAGCTAGGAATTCGGCGTTAATAAGCAAATTTCAGGAACGCTCTTTGCGGAAAGAGTCACGGTTTCTACTCACGGTTCAGTTAGCTGCACGAATTTTAGTCGACATGACTAAAACACTGCACGGTTAATGCCCTTAGGAGTAACAAACAACATTTTTGTTCTTTCTTGCTAAGTGTTCTAACAATTTAAAGGGCTGAGTCACGGTACATGAGCGCGAACCTCGAGGGTGACTTAAAAGTTATACGGCTTCGCAAAATGCACTGTTAATTGCTCAAAACTACTGTATTTCAAATCATACCAACAAACGCAAGTACGTAACGATTTTTCTTTAAAATTTCTGTCTGCATTGTTAAAAGGATTGTATATAAAATATAAAACGGTATAATGTAATAAAACTAGCTTCGTGAAAAAAGACCTGCATTTAATTCTTCGTACTCTGTAATTCGTGGCTAGAGATGGAGAAGTCTAATAAAAAGCTCAATGTTGGCTGATTAAAGCATACACGTCTTGTGCTATCAATAGATTGCAATGAGTCAGAAAATTTATTGTTGATTAAGGTGTAGGACTTGCCTGAAATGATATGATTATGCTGAAATTTTACGAATGAAAATACGATCGACCTTGACTACCAAGTTTCCCAGAATTAAAAGCACTGGTTTAATTTATCCAACAGAAAAATTGAGCGCGTTTTCTAAGATCGAATTTGACTAACAGTCACCCGGGAGCTGTTGCAAACATGAGTTGATGCAATTTTTTAAATTCAGTGGCTTGCTCCGACTACGAGATACTTTTCACGGGGCACGGCTTTACATCATCACTTTTTAGAATATTTTTAACCGTTGCATCCGTTACTAATTTTTTTTTCCAGAGAGGAATAAAACATTTCTCTCGTTACATTATCTTCGAAATCGATAGAATTGATTACAACAGAAAATTGCTGTAAAATTCTAAAAAATCTCTCGATATCAAAAGATTAAAATCCTCAATGTCTACCAAAGAGAAGTTGGACGTGAACAGGCGAATATGTGAAGAGCCAACTGTTCTTTGGGATGAGTCGAAGAACACGCTAAGCAAGTTTTGGAGCTCTGAGCATATCTTACGAAAGCAGCATCCAAGAGAGCAAGGTTTGCTCAAGGTAAGTGCTTTAATAGGCTATCTTTAGTGATTACCAACATAAAATGGGGATCTGTAGCGTAAAAGAGCAAGATTGTTGGTGGCTCGGCAGCCTTTACGGTAGTTATGGATGGTTATGGGCAATCTCTGGTGAGGAGATATTGAGTTATTGTAGGACGCGCTAGCAGAAAACAGATCAGAACTGGGCATCCAATGGGATTGGACAGAACATCTGACACTTATAATGCTGGATGAAAGGCTGGTAAATTCATCAATTCGTCAATTTTACAGAACTTCTGAAGGGTATTTTATGTTGGATGAAAAGCTAATAAAATTTATCAATATCTCTTAATCTCTGAATCTCTATTACAGAAAATTTAGTTCATTGAGAGCAGAGCGTCTGAAAATAGCACGGTCGTTTCTAGAACTGGATTTATACTAAGAAAGCGCCAGAGTGAACTCGAGTATCATATTTCAATACTTTCCACAACAGAAAAGGAAATAAGAGGCGCACAGGCAAGTACCCGCAGGTGTGGAGCTCAGATTTAATGATCTCTTAGAAACGGTATGAAGCCCGGCACAGGAAAAGTAATTGGATATGCTTGAAACAATTCCATTCGGGGCTCAGGTTCGGATCCAATTATGCAAAACGACTAGAAATCCACTTGTATTCAGAATGACGGAGAAAATTTTAATCTGGGTTTGTTTTTACAAGAGCCTATTGCGACCGAGGCTTAACGAGGTACGCCAGACAGGCGCTAACCCGGACCGCAACCATGCAGGCTTCACAGCGCTGCCATTGCAATTCATTTAGGAGCCATCAACTATTATTAGCGCTAGTCAAAAATCAAACCCCAGTGAAAAAAGATCTCTGCAAGCTGTCTATTTTTCCTGCATACGGAATAGCTGGAACCGTTGCGTGAAATATTACTCAAAAATATAGAGCATAGCGATGCTCAAAAAAATCTTGCTCGCTTGCTGCAGCACATTCTCTCTAGATTAGTGATAATGAATCAAATTTTTATGCAACCGAGCAATGATAGTTTGAGAGAGTATTGAAATTCATACCTAAAATCATACTTCCATTAACTTATAATATAAGTTGAGAGTTAATAAGCACAGGATTTATCACCCGATTAAAATCTAATCGATCACTAACTTGGATAAAAAATTTCGTGGCTAAAGCGTAGAATTTATCATCTGATTACAATACATCGAAAACGCATAGAAGGCTAGGGTCGTAATTTACGTTTCAATTTAAATTTCCGAGAGGTAATGACACATCCAACGGCGAAAACTCTTCAGTACTACAAATAAAGAGCAGATAAACGTGACAGGGAAAATTTAATCGAGTGTGAATTTCAAATTTTAACTGATAAAAAGAATGTGAAATAAAATTGAATGTTTTCGCTGTCAAATAGAATGGAATTGAACGGGGATTACCTCCGAGAGCCCGCATTTAATGAGTTTCGCTGGCACAAGCAAAATATTCTCCCCGGAGCGGATAACATAGAAATAAAACAATAGCCTTCCATTAACATAAATGAGGCATTGAAGCGTCGAAAGGCCTAACTGATGCCAGCGAGGGGTCTTCTTTTTCTCACTATTCAGCCAAAAATGTCGAGTTCGGAAGGTCTTAAATTTCGTCGGCAGAGAATGAGGCGGAGAACAATCGATTTAATCCCGGAGAAAGCTATAACATGTACACAAAACAGCTCATGTGCCGCGAAATGGAGGGCAGCGTTTTCAGAATATTGAACAAATCATGGGTACGTGCAGAGTTGTTAGAGTTTTCTGTATTGTGGGGAAATGCAATGAGGCTTGAAGGTGAGGACGAACAGCAATTTGAATGAAGACGAAATATTTTTGCTATCATTAAAGCAATTTAAACGGCGAGAATTAACTTGATTTCGAAGCCATATTAAATTCTCAGCCGACAGCAATATTCAGTCAGGAGTGATAGACTCCTAATGAAAAAAATGTCCGGTTGGAAAACCACATTCCTTCTAAATCACAAATGAAAATAAAAAATCTACATCAACCTTATCCGAACCTTCCCTAGAGGGAAAGATGGATAAAGTGTCTTGGCACCAGGCCTCTTCATCAGTCGGTGTTTATAGATCGTAAAAGGCAGTATCATCTTTATTGGAACAGGGAGAGCGAGCTATTGACTGCTTGCCAAGTCACGTGCATTAGCTAAGACAGGTCGACTTTTCTGCGACGGCGGTATACATGAAAACTTAAGAATGGCTCAAACATCGGAGAGGTTAGACAGGACCCCGGTCAACACGACCAGTAAGCATGTTGACTCTGCAAAGAGCCGTGCCTACGAAATGGTGGTACTTTGTCGGCGCTCAACAATTAAAAGACTTCTGACAATGGTAGCAATTTGTGGATCCGCTGGTTTATTGCTGCCTCTGATGAATGGTGCCCATAGCGGAACATTTTTTTAAGGAATTTGTCGAGTTTTTTAAGAAATCCTGCGTGTATTAACAGTGGCAAAGTAGTGTCAGTTTGTGGTTGCCATTGAGAGCACTTTCTCTGGAAGAACTTATTGTTTTGGGAAAATCAACACAAAATGAAAGTTAAGCCGTCAGTGGGTTGTGAGTGCATGAGCATTGAAAGTGTGCACACTTTCAAAAGTAGGTGAGAAGAATATCTCTAAAGATATCAGTGCATTTGAAAAAAAAATTGACTAGGGAGCACTCAAATTCTACTAGAACGAAATTTATTGCATTCAAGGAACCGATGCTTACTATTTCACCCGAAAAGCCTCATTTTAAAACAATCGATGGAAGATTTTATTTTGTCCTTTTATAGAAAAAAATCGATATATTTATGAGAATCATGAACAAGCTGTGCCTTCATAAACTAAATAAATGCACTAGCTATTACAACGGCTGAAATGTTATTAACTAAAATTAATGAAATTTAATTTCCATAACTATACTCAGAAGAGGAAATCTTCAGAAACGGAAAAGTTGCAACCTTCGATCAGCAGACAAACTGAGAAGTTGCTCATGACGACACAAAACGCTAATCGGATCAAAACAATTTCAAAACAAGTAGCTTAGAAACTCCGACAAGAAATTCGAATAAATAAGTAAAAAATTTCGACATTGTTATCCGGGCTTGATTAACACATTGTTTTAAAGGGTGTTTTTACCATGTAGCGTTGGAATTTTTCCTCGTTTCCCGGTTATTAAACTGGTACTGACATCAGGTTGTCGCCGACATGAGAATGAAGAAGGAACTGCCACTCGGTTGCGAACTTCATTTGGGTGCAAATTCGACTAGATATGCAATATACTGAGGCCATTTTTCATAAACAAAACGCTGTAAACAATTCATATAGGCAGCTAATATTAATACTGAGGCATACGAAATCCACAAAAACATTAAAATTAAAGTAGAGAAAGTGAGGAAGGTAATAACTCATTCAGGAGCTCCGTTGCATGGATCAAGATCTTTTGAACAAAAAAAGAATGAGATAAGAAAGGGTCTCCTTCTCATAAAGTAAACCCAAATCAATTTTGAAATAAATTTCTGTCAAAAAGTGACAAAGTTAGCTGAAATGTACACTATTTTAGAAATCAAATTAACTCAACTTCACTACAGAAGCAAACTTCCAAATAAGATATGGTGAGATGAAGTATGACAGAAAATATGAGCACATATTCTAATGTCACTGACCTTAATCTTACTAATTTGTTCATTCCAGCTGTGAAAAAGCAACGTCAAGAGAAACGTGCTAGAAGCAGAATGAAATAATGCTAAAAAGTCTTTTTATGCTCTCCTGGGGCAAACTGAGACCATTTTACGAACTTTCGCGGACCACAAGTTGGAGATCTGTGTTGGGATAGCAGCTAATTTCGGGAGCATGAGAAAATACTGAGCGTACATGCGAGAGATGCTAACGGCGTCCTTACGAGGAGTGTTGCAGCGGCAAGTGCGTCCGTCACGCCTTGAAAGCGTTACTGAGGACAGTTTTATGAATCTTGCAGTGGCATAGCACTGGCGCAGTTTTATCACAACACTCCATTACACTCCAGCAGTGAGTACGAGTCATTATTGCTCCGTGTTCACATCGAGACTCCGGAGTGTGGCGTTTTGGTGGTTCCGTAGTCGAATGTCACAAAATTTGTTGTCTACGGGAATCCATTCACGCGAGAAATGTTCAAGATCACGAGATAAAAAAGTGAAATTTTCGATCTCAAATAAATGAAATGTCATCAAACAAAATCAAGGGCTTAAAAGGAAACGTTATCTGTAGGAAACAATGTCTACTGAACAATAAGTTCTTAATTTTGAGGAAAACTCATACAAATAATTCATACATTTACAGCAAAACATGTGTTGAACTGAAGCTGAATTCCCCTAAGACCAGTGCAATCATAACACAACTAAAACTAGCAAAAGAATGTAGAATTCCTCAAACACCCAACGCACATAGAGCTCGTGTATTTCATGTGTATTAAGGCAGGTTTAGCGCTCAACGAATGGCGTAGGGGCAGAAGATCGTCTCTACGCCCACCAATCTTCGGATAGGCACAGGCGAGATGGATCGTTCTCACAAATGCCCAAAGATGCTATCGCACGCGCCCGCCGAATTACACACGCTCCCAACAAACCAAATTACATTAACATTTTCATTGTGTACAAGAAGGCAAGCTCGCGTTGTGTTCCCAGCAGCATAAAGTTAGGGTTGCAGGAGTTATGTTCCTAATATATCCGTTCTTGCGATTGGTGCTCATGTGCTGGCTGACCAACGTAAGGGGGACACAGCGTCACAATAGACGGTGAAAGGCATCGACTAATGAAATCTGCGTAGCATTTACCGTGGATTTTATTCGCCTACAACATGCCAAATATGCGACTCGAGCCTGAGAATGGGATAAACTTTTATGTAAGTTTAGATACTTTCCGATGATGTATTTGTGAAGCCTGCGGAGAAGAAAAAAGATACATCTGAATAATTATTTTATATTGCGTATGACTAGGCTTATAAAACGGAATTGTACGTATGTTCCTAACACAGCATAGATTGAACAACCTAATGGTAAATTGTACATTTTTAAAAATAATAATATATAACTGAAGGGCTTTCAAAACTAATTTGGTAGAGCATACAGAATGAACAGCAAATATTTTATTCCTTCATTCTTCCAAATTTAAGTGCTGTATTAGGAGTCTCATCATTAATTTTAAAAGGAATCATCCCCAAATAATTCAGAGAATCCCTTTAAATGTCCAGGCCAAAATAGTGCCGAGTGAAGTCGTGGAAGCCTGGTCCGCTGCAGACAGTTGGAGGGACGCTCAACATGAACAGTCACTGTCGACTTTTCCTCAGCGGTGACAGTCTAGCATTTCCAATATAAAGACTCAAAAATACACGCCGTTCTATTCTCTTTTTAGAGGAGCATCGCAGGAGCTCTTTTTTCACGGCAAATTCTGACGATATTGAGCTGCTGCGGGCCTGAGCTCTGGAGATAGTCTTTATCGATAATTTACAAAAAATTCTCGTTCTTCATCTGACGCTAGGATCTTCGAACACTGAACTATTCCATATCTGTTTTTCGTAACAATTTTGGAATAGAAACGGGTTATTATTGTTTGTAAATCTTTCAGTTCTGATTTTTGAGATCTTTCGATGCGATAGAGAGAAAAGACCTACTCTGTGTGAGAGAAGAATGAGAGTTAGCAACCCAAACTTGGGCCGAGAAATATGAAGAAACAAACAGGAAAAAACACTACAGAGACCTGGCTGCAGCCGAGATGACAGATGTAATTTTTTTCCAGCCTTCGGGAATAAGGAAACAAAGTAGGATAACAAAACCCTCTCTCTCTACGAATAAATTTCACAATATACCTGCGCTGCTATGAAGTCAGGGAGAGGGATGGTACATGAATCTCCTGACTAGGCAACCAGTCAACTATGTACAAATGTTCAAGTATTATCACCTCATCTTAACATAAATTCCAGAAACTTGCAAAATGTTGTCCACATCATATTTTCCCTAGAATACACTTACTCAACCCCTGACGATCCTTCGTTTATGCACCAACGTGGAAGCGGGGGCGAGTGTTGTTGCTCTCAACTAATCCGTGAGATAACTGAACCTTAAATCCTCGAAATAACTGCTCGTTAAATCGCAAATAACTATCGAAGTCTCGCAGACTTCAGTGCAATTCTGTACAGTCTCAATGTTTTGAATTTTGACTGGCTCATGTTTCTGAAAGACGTTCATTTTGCAAAATGAGCTTCTGTGCTGGCCTGAAATGAGAATTTCGGTAAAAAATTTCACATCAAATGAATTGATATTTTTTTTGGCTTTTCTTTTCTATGTGAGTTTGGAGATAGGATAGTCTTGGTCGGTTGATGAAAAGCTCGTTTTCTAGTCAACTTTTCAGGTTTAATTAGATTTTACAATTTTTTTTAAGCCTCTTTAACCCCAAAAAAGCGTTCCAGAGAGAGAAAGGATGAAAGCACCAATTAGTGGGGAATTTAGGGAACGCAGAATATGTGCACAAGACGTGTTCCCACACAAGATACCCTGCGCGTAGAAAGAATAGGTTAAGAAGGAGAGCCAAGAAAGAAGATAAAAGTTGAAAAAGAAAGTTAGAGGTGTGGAAAAACAGAACAGTGAACCAAAAAAAAATCCTTTACAAAACAACGAACATTTTCTTTCTACAAACATAAGCTCTACCTAACTCTCAGCTCGGCTCTTAATTCCTTATCATTTGTTTGGACAATTCGTAATTTCATGTTTTCCTTTCATCCTCTGAGCTAAGCTTCTCTTTCTTCTCACGCTTATATCCATGATGAACACATTTCGAATGATTTTTTAATTTTACTAACTGATGTATTTTTAGACGTGAAAAGAAACGCTTCACTTTAATACGCGATAAAGCACAATAATAGACTAAGAGACCTGTTACTCATGACGTTCTCAAGCGAGGGATTCAAACTCAGTAACTTCAGTGTATCATGGATATGAGTATGTTGCTATAATTAGAGAGTGAATGGAATTATCAACTTTTCTGAACTTGGAAAAACTAACTATTTTTTTTTATTGCTGTCTAAAAAAAAAGTTGAAAAGTTAAACGCCACTGTTGATGACAACAGTAAAAGTACAAAGAGTGAAGTCATTACTTCAACTCAAGAAAACTTTTGATCCTTGCATCATGTGAAATCAAATTTATTGGTTTAAAACCTAAGCTTCATCTAACAACTAGAAAATTTTGGACAGCCTGTTCTTTTACAAATACCAAACCACTCGAATGCAACTTGAAAACTTGAAAGGATAAACATGACTACTCAAAAGAAATTGAGTAAATCCTGATCTAAGCAAACATCAATCCATAATATACATAGTTTTCTAAATACATAAATATTTAGCAGAGAATAGGGTAGAAAGCACGATACAGTTAATAAAAAAACATTTAAACGGTTTGTAATTAAGTTATGTAAAAACGTTAACTGCAAAACCAAAAAAGTGCAGTCAGATCAGCAATTTTGTTGTTCTTCGCTTCACTGAGTACCAATTCTAAGTTTCTAACTAATAAAAAAACCATTCGATTTAGCTCGAGAAATTGACAATCCACAAAAAATGGACGGTAAAAACTCAAATGCAGTTCTGCGTTCTTCTAATTGACTGAGGTAACGAAGCTGACGAACTTTATAAGTTGCCGAGTGAAGGCTTAAATGAGCCCTTCCTCTTGCTCAAAAGCAGGAGCTCGGGCCAATACACGGGAAAAAGTGCGAGAAAAAGTGCGAGTAAAAGTGCGGTGGAATTCGATTTGCCGGACCCAATAGTTAATGGCACAAGCAAACAACGGGATCAACGGCAGCGAGCTAATCCAACCCAAAGTTCGAGGCTCTCGTCGCTGCTTCGAAATTATCCGTTCACTTTGCGCCTGCAGCTTCTATTAAATTCGGTATTTTAGCGTGCTCCATGTGCATGGACGCCGAAATTTCAGAATCAGGGACACTGAGTGATTACTTCGCTCTGACGGTGTAGACAGGTTCATTTAACAGTTGCTGCATATCGAAGATATCATCTTCACATAGCTGCTAAAATACATTAAGTCATTCAGGAACTATTAGATGGAAGAAAGTCAATCGACAGTTTAATTCACACAGCAGGGTGAAGGAGTTCAACATATTTTTCAATCGATGGTTGGATTCACACAGAGATGTGGAAAAGGTTATCCCAAGGTGAACACAGCAAAGAAAACATGTCATACAATCAAGGGCTGCATTCACTTAGGTAAACAAGATACGCCCTCAACAATAGCAGATTTTCGTTCAAGATAATAAAAAGGATAACAGAATCACGAACTTTAAAGTCGTCTTCTCAAACAAGAGAACTGAGTTATGGACTTGGACGTTGTCTTTACTAACCGGAGACTCGACCAAAGACTTCATAGAACAGTATGACACAAAAAAAAACACAACGAACAATACACAGAATAATGGACTTCATAGCTGGTTTTACAAACAGGAAAACTCTGTGGCCCTAGACTGTCGATCAAAGCAAAAAATTACATGATTATCAGAGGATAAGTAGGTGAGATGGGACTTTCATGGGACATAACCGCTGGGGAAGAATAGGTGGCCAACCGTTCAACATGTCCACCTCGTTTCGGCGGTTGTTAATAGTTGGTTGGTTGGGTTGTACGTAGCCTAATTGGGAAATCGACTTCACTGCTCGAATACATAGTTATCCATCCTAAAAAATTTGAAAATACAATTGGGTGATAACCTTCTACCTAGTATGATAACAGTTATTAAAAAAAAAGTCGCGAAACAGATGAAATGTCATTCATTTATACCGGTACGCTAGTGAGCAACTTACCTAGTTATACACATGTACCAACTCTTACCTAGTGGTAAGGGCTGGATACGCTGGGAACATGTTAATTCAATGGTTCAAATGAAGAAGTTTGGCACAATCAAAGAAATCGAGGTTTCCATTCTCATCACAGGAAACAGTGAACAAACTGGTGCATGCACATCAAAGACGCGTGATGACTACAATCACCTAGAAAGACGGACTGCACACGGCTATGATCACAAAGACGCGCTGGCTTTGAGCAAACAAGCTCGTAAATAGATATTATTGCCGGTTTGGGGTGCAACTTTTGCGACGATGCTCCGTATTGTGCGCTTGATCATAACGGCGAACAGCCAACATAAATCCAAGGATCATAACAAAGCATAACACTTTTGCTGTTATTTCGCTGGTACATTTCACGAAACAGATTCTCTGAGTCTTGACTATTTACGTGTGCTCGACATTCAGACAATGCTTCAATCTTCGACAGAATATAAAATAAATGAGAAAAATTATGTTAGTTTGATCAGTTAGAGTTTTGTCGATGGTGGTCTCTCATGACTGAAGTGACATTTTAGGAAACAGGTTAAAGTGTCATAAAAAGCAACTTGAATGCATATTTCATCAAACAATGATCAGTGTGCCATTCAATTCACATATTTTGATGCGTAAAATCGCCATATTTAACTCTATACAATTCAACCACTGCACACTCTGGGAACTTTTCATTATGTCTGCCTCAAAAATTTAGTAACGTTAAACCAAAATCTCACCAATCGACTGATTAGGTACTCTTCAATTCACTTATTTTTCTTGCGAAACGGAAACTATTTGTTCGAACGATTAATCAGGATTTATTGTTGCATCAATGTTTGGTCGACACGTAATCAACTCAAGTGCTTCGTTAATTGGGGATCCCATTTCGGCAGTTTCATTTAATTAAACGGTCAATCGCTGCAATCGAGTAAGACTTACTCAAGTTACAGGGGAGAGAAATGGTGTTCTTGATAGCGCAGTTAGTAAACGCGTTGAAAGTATAAATTGCGTGCGTCTTGGGGGCGCAGTTAGAAAGTTGGTAACCGCGGTGAAAGGATAAGCGGCGTACGTCTTGGCAGTGCAGTCAGAGAGTTGATAACCGCGTGGAAAGTATAAACTGTGTACGTCTCACACGCTCGTCTCCGCGCAGAAAAATTTGAAAAAAAACAATTATCGTTATTCATATTAATGTTCACAACAAAGTCTATCTCAACATAACGACGAGAAGGGACCATTTAATATGGACTGCAGCAAACGAAGAATTTATGCACATGGTGTGCACCCTACGCAGAGCAACAGCAAGTTAAGAAGCAAGAAAAAGTAAAGGCAAAGAAGAGAAGTTGATGAAAGCATGCAAACTGAAAGCATAGAGGGCACGAAAGATAATCCAATATTCTCAAACGCTGCCTTGTGACGCTTTTCGAACGTGAGGTTTAAGCTTCAACCTAATGCTGCAACATGATGGCGTGATGACTCTATTCAGGCTCGAAAACCTTTTTCTGCCTGGTAACTTTTTTCCATGAATTTTTTATACCGATGTCGATGTGAACTAAATGAGTGGCCTAGAAATATTGACTAAAAACAGCTTGGTATTGCAATACGATCGAATTAGATTCTTCTCAGTGAAATACGTCCTGGATTACACTAACGCTATAGATTATTTCTTCACTCAGCAAAAGTGACTTATTTGATTTGCTTCTGATGATCTTTTTCACGAAGTTGAGCCGGAAATGCGCTCAATCAAAGTGAACTTGTAATCTCGCTGCAAAAGTCAAACTTTACAAAGGAGCAATCCATTCTTGGTGACCCAATAACTAAAGTGCCTCGTCAGCTATCGTGAACAAGACAAGCACTTCGACGTCACAATACTTACCGTCCCTCAGTGACTGCGCGGTGTCTCTCCATTAGCTTCACACGATGAATTCGAACGTAAGCCTACAATTTGCATTTAGAGCTGTGTGATGAGTGCACTACCGTGCTGTACGATCAGGGATATGCTCAGAGTGAGGTTAATCGAATATTGACACCGATGCCAAGCATCAAACATAAGTACTGAGAAAAGAGCTTTGCAGCTGAACATGTGTATCGACATTTGGGTTTAGCCGTGAATTTCAAGACCATCAATAGCAGGTGAAGGCAGCAGTGGAGGCTCCGTAGAGTGAGTGCGACGACTTCGATGCAAATGTGATCGATGTCCGTAAAATTTAATTGAAAATGCAGTTAAAAAAATTTTCTCTGGGCCTAAATTTTAGATTACAAATTAGGAAACTGCCAATAAAATTTATTTGAGAACGCACCTACAAAAAAATCGCTCTGCGCCATAAAGGTTGAAGAGAAATTGAAAAAAAAAATCGCTGAAAATTCTGCATTCGCTGTATTCAAGAAAAAGTGAAAGTAATGGAAATTGTTCGCTGATGTGATGAGTGTTTATTCAAATACCGTCTTTCGAAACTAAATCGTCGAACGAATTTTCTCTGGGAGGACGAAAATGAAGATTAAACTGGGAGGTTTTCCATTATTATTGCTGAAGTAATCAGGAAATCCCTTGGCGATAAAGTTCATGTTTGAGCCAAAATTCTCTTCGATGATCAAGTTATGAATCATGAACGGCAAAACACAAGAACTATCGTCTTTTGCATGAAAGCCTAGATGATCTAAGCACATGAATATTAGACGTCAGTATGAAAAATATAAAATTCACCCTGGATATCAGTAGTGAAAGGGTTTTGATCATGGACCTGAGGAGGGACAAGCTGGTGTTGAACCTGGAAACTAACAGCGAAAAAATGTTGACCCCGGGAATCAGCAGCAAGAAAACAATGTTAACCTAGGGCATCAGCAGCAAAAAAATGTTGAGCCTGGACATTATTTACGAAAATAAATAGTTGAACCTGGAAATCAGTAGAAAAAATAAGTTGAACGGGGATTTCAGAGGCTAACAGCTCATTTATACCCTGGACATGGAGGTTAAAAGCAGAACTTCACCCTAGACATAAGCAGCGAAAAAAACAGGTCTTGATCTAGGACAACAGCTACGCCAAACAAAAAATCACCTCGGAAATCAGCAGGGATAAACAGATGTTAATTCAAGATATCTGCAGTAAAAACGCGCAAATTTTCATCCTTGGCATCAGCGAAAAGCCAATCCAAAGCACAGAAGCATGAACTGCCACACCGGCAGGGCAATCAAAGAATTGAGAACCGAAACAAGACTTTGAAACGCGCCTGACCGCTTGTGCAAGCCAGAGCAGAGCGCACACCCGAACGTGCCTGCAAACATTACAAGAAGCTAGAAATCAAGCAAGAATGCCAAGCGCACTCGCCGAAATGACTGCTAACATGAAGAACCAACGCTGCAAATTACACCAGACCTCGGCGGCCAACTTCTGAAGCAGGCGAAAACACAGCAATACACGCATCGTCCCTTGGCTACAATCTTTGAACACGAAAAACATTCACGAACATCACAGTACGCTGGTGCTGCCAATACAAGAATGAGGCAGAAACACAAACGGAAGCAGGTAACAACTGCTAACATGGGACTTCAAAAAAAAAACTATGCAAGGCTTCCCAACAGACGCAGCGAACAAAACACTGAGAATGCAGCCTGACATGACTGTCATCATGGAAAGCAAGCAAGAAGAGCAAGCTCAGCAGCCACGCAGACTTGAGCGTGCTGGGAGGAAGCCTTAGGCTCAAAATGGGACGGCACATTTTTAGCGTAGGCAGGAGACGGCAGTGCCGTATCTCATGGCAATTACAGAGCGCCCTCATTATGACTGGCATCCTGATATTATCTGCGCTACCATCTATCTGGGAGCAGCTCCTCACAACGCCGCGGATGACCACTGTCAGGGCTGTTTGGTCAAGATGCAACTTTTTTCGGCTATTGTGAGGAATCTAACAAACATTCCACGTTTTGTGTCTGTAACATTACACACAGGATCACTAAATGAGCTGCTAAAGTGTAATCAAAAACAACAGAAAAGGGATGTTACAAATATTTTGTGCCTCGAGCATGTAAAATTACATCCGGGAACGCGAAACGAGGGTGATAAACACTAATTAAAAACAACAGGAAGTATGGGAATAGTATTGAAAAGATAAGAACACTGAAAATGGCAGAAAACAGAGCAAGGCGAGGAGTACGAGCGGAAAGACGAAAACAGAGTAGCAGCAAAGCTCCAAATTCCATCAGCCTCCAGCCTTCAACGCTTTAGTGGCAGCGACGCCGGGAAGTTGAAATTTGAGCCACAAGTCCAGAGACCAATGATCAAATTTAGGCACGATGCAAAAACGCTGGAACACAGCCAGATATTTTAATAAATGCCAGGTGGCGTTGTTGCGGGTTTTTCATATTGAGGCGCGAGATGTTTTTCGTGGCCAATGTTTGGGATGCTCGAGTTTGCTCATAACGTTGGAGGAAGGCTTAACGAGGCCTGAATGGCTCGTAATAACGCACAACGGACACCAACACTCGTTACAAATTACCTAAAGCACACCGCGAATGACCCGAGAATGGGTAACAACAACTGCCAAGCCTAATAACAATATACGGTTATTATCCCCTGAGAGTACGGCACGGCCACTGCATGATATTCAATATCTCGGTCATTAATAGCCACCAAGGGGGCCTAAAACATTCCTGCCAAACGACCAACGCAAAATGAGGTTCGAAGAAAAGGGTCCATGTAACGTTGTGTGAGAATACGAGTGAGGCGAAGCGTACGTGCTTGCCGCACTTATGTGATGCAGAGGGATAAGTGCCCGTGCTTGACACATCGAAGTGGCAAGGACTGGTGAAGTGCGTGTGTTTGCCATACGTCCATGGCAAGAACTGGTGAAGTGCGTGTGTTTGCCACACGCCCATGGCAAGGACTGGTGAAGTGCGAGTGTTTGCCACACGTCCATGGCAAGGACTGGTGAAGTGCGTATTTTTGTCACACGTTCATGGCAAGGACTGGGGGAAGTGCGTGTGTTTGTCACGCGTCCTTGGCAAGTACGACGAAAGTAAATGAGTTACAGTCAATTATCAGATATAGACCACGAAAATGATCTCTCAGGGGGATGGCAAATCATATTAGACATGCAGAAAATTTGAAAGGGCGAGTTTTTATGCTCAAACTATTGTCAAAATTAATTCGCATGTAAACATCGGCAAACTTCGAGAAAATGTGGTAAATTGTATTTTGATACCTAAAAGGATGCTTCGCAGGGAATAAGCCTAATTGTGACAAAAAACAGATCACCGAAACTAATATGCATGCGCCTAAAAAAATGACTTTCAATTTGTACATTTGAAACTGTTGACCGAATTTGATTCAAGTTCCTCACGGTACTTTTTCAACTCTACAATAGTTCACAGAGTGTAATTACTGCGAATAAAAAGGGAGAATTTGGTACCAATATTTATCTTGTGTGGAACAAAAGGTTTGGCGTTTAGAAATCAATGCTGCAGAATCAAGGCATTCTATGACACTGTTTATGTTCTACGTAGCAGCTAGTAGAAAAGAAACATTTAAACCTGCGCCTGCTCAAATTACTCGTACGTATTTGGAATCACACAGAGCGCCAAAACAACCAATCTTTAGGCCTCAGCTTTTGGTTGGTCACACTAGCGAAAATAAACATGTGAAGAACATAGCCCACAAAGGTTTGTTCCAGAATCATCAAGAGGAATAATTCATGTTTTCGAGAATGTGCATTTGGGCGTCTACTCAAAACACGACAATTAATTTCAAAATTTAATCATGGATTTTGTAGTGAAGGAACATATGATACCTGATGAAGTAACGCATTTCAGAAAAATTGAATTAAAATATTTACGGTTGATGCAATCGTGAACGCTATTAATTAGTGTTCAAGAACGTGGGAGAGGGCAAACGTTATCGCCTTGTTTAGCAACGTCAGTATTCGCTGATTCGGGTCCCAACGTCTAATGACATCTTCACGCAGGTGCGTTTAAAGTTCTAGCGCTGACCAAGCTCTGGTTAATGAGAAGGGGCATTTTTGCCATCTGAAAAAAGTCAATCTGCTGCAGAAAAAAGTTCCATTTGAAAGAACTTACAGTCTGGTGTATAAGTAGTTTTTCTGACGTTTGAAAAGCAGATGATGCCATAACACAAGAACTTTGAAACTCCTGGAACAGCATTAGAATTCAACGAAAATTTAATCGTTTCTTTGTAATTACGTGCGAAGAATGCATCAAGGTTTAAGGACGAAAATTCCACTCGAAAGCCAAGGCGCTTGGTAGTGGTACATTTATGCGGAGAATAGAGTCAGGCACAGTCTAGAAAGACTGCCATCTTTCTATTAAGATGGAAAATCCGGCATTTAGCCATAAAATCTGAGCTGGTTTTCAGGAAACGCCAACGAACGTCTAAGCAATTTTTCCCTTCCGTCGACACAAGTAGGACTTTTGAGTCGGACGAAGCACAATGGCCGTCCCTGGGTGCCATTTTCTGCCAGTCATAATAATTCTTGAAGACGTGAAAACAAAAACATTCAAATTTTTAGGAGGAGTCAGACAAAAAAGACCACACATCATATTACGGCAGCAATTCTAGAGAGCGACGGACGGAACACAAAGGCCTTCAAAGCAAGTCTGAATACGAGGCCCAGCGTACACCGAGCAAAATTTGACCGCTTCCACTTTTGTATCATAAACCCCGCCAAGTACGGACAATGGAAAGCGTTAATTTCAGCCGCGATCCGCAAATGGAATTAAAAAGAGTGTCTTCCCAGATTGCAAAACATGAATGTGTATGGCGAAGAAAGAGTATGTGCTCAACATGCACGTGAGTATTTATGGATGAAATTTCCTATTGCCGTGAGGTTTTCCTCTCTAGAAAAGAAATTTCAGCTCAATTTTTTGATTGAATTGCACAACAGTTCAATCGGCATTTCTCTGGAAAATGAAGATCACGAAAACAGAATGTGAATGCAAAGTTTACCAAATACTTATTGTATAGTAAATACTTATTCTAAGTATACTTGTTGTATAGAAATACTCCAAATACTTATTGTATAGAAATATTTGAAAACTATACATCTAGACGACTATCTAGACAACTAAAATACATACAGAAAACTTTTACTACGAGTAATGTTCCTAGTTATATGTTTGATAACCTATACGTTAGATCATTTAAAAGTTTTCGAGTGCTTTAGATATCTCTGCACCAATCAGAGACTAATCCGATCCTCTCTAGCTTACAGTCACAGCAAACAGATTGTAAAAAATACCTTAGTGTCAGCCTCCCTAAACACAACAAAAATATTCCAAGAGAGGTAGGATGAAGGCACTATCCATGGAATTTTGGGAACGGGTAATCTATGCACAAGGTGTGTTCCCACTCCAGATCCCCTACGCATAGAAACAGTAAGTTAAGAAGAAAGGTTTTTGAAACCGTATTAAAATTGAAGAAGAAACTGGTAGGATCTGGAAGAGAGGACAGCAGTAAACAGAAAAAATATGGTCGGTAACAAAATAAAAACCAATTCCATTTGAAGAAAAAAAACGCAACTTACAAGCACCAAAATGGTTATATTTCTCTGAAAGGATCATTTACAAATCTTCAGAAGCAATGGCCCTTGAAACCAAACTGAAGTAGGAATAACAAACATTGCGTGGATGAACGAGAATCCATGAGAATTTGCGCATTAGTCGGATTGCGTGAAGGCTTCTAACGCTGGAAATTGAGGGCATCGAGGCAATGTAACAAAGGTAACAAATAATGCTTTCATGATGCACATCTCGCTTTGATCAATTAATCGATTCATCATAGCAACTGTGTATGGTGACAGAGGCCGAGTTTGTGATCGACAACATGCAAGTATTGGAAAATGCCTTCTTTGTGTCACGAGACGAGCTTCATACAGTCCTTTGTGCTGGTCCAACAATGCGTCTGAATAATTCGTGGAAGGAGAAACGGCTTCCGGCCTTTTATTTAAGACAAGATTAAACCTAGGATTGCCTATCTGCGATCACCAACAGTTTCGTGAACATTTTTACCTCCTTGGAAGTTCTTTGAAACATGAACTCTGGTCTGGAATGAAGTGTATTCAGCAATGCTCAATTTGAACACATTGAATGTGAGGAAGTAAAATAGAATAAGTTTACACGTATGATACCTCTAAGGGACCAGTGAAACTGACGTAGGTTGATGCGATTATGAAAAAAGTGCACTCTTCACGGAAATTGCTCACAAAATTTTATTCATATAAATAAAAACATTGATGAGGTTCAGACTCAGCATGACAGAATGAAGTTTCGAACACAAGTGTTACAGTTGGACCCTGAAAAACTGGAGCAAAATCAACAAGTAAATAATCTGGAACTCATTTACGTCAGTGTCAGCTGTTGACTTTTGAAAAAAAGTTACGGCTGAAAAAGAATAAATTTTTGTTAGATATAATCACATTTATAAATGAGTCGGCAAATATCAAAAGAATTTTCTTTAATCGAATGTTCATTAGGAATTTAAAAACGAGGAACACTGCTCGTAAGTTAAGCATTATTTAATATTACATATTGTCCAATCAATAAAACTTTTCGGAGTCCAGCTCCATCTTCAGTAAGTACAGTCTGAAAACAAAAAGACAAAAAGTTCACCAGACATGCTAAAAAGAAAGAAAATTGATAGAAAAACTCATGTAAAAACTTCCAGCGAATAAGAATTATTCATCCTGTTTAAAACGGGTTTTTCTTTGGCTATGCACTAAGATTCCCAAATTCTTTGCTCCGAATCATTAAAAGCAATGCACATTATTTCAAATTGATCTTCAGAGACTCCAGCACCACACTGCTGTGCATGGAGTCCCACAGAAGAATGAGGCGGTTGCGCAAGAGGCCTCCCGGTACGAGAACTAACTCCGCGATGTTGGGCAATCCTTATATAAAACTGCAAGGTCGTCATACCGACATAGCCTGATATACACTTTTTATGTGCCACTGGGAGACAAAGTGGCTTAATGATTGTCCCCTGGATTTCAAGCCCACGTTTTATCGTAGATACATCGACGACACTTTTGTACTGTTTAGAGATCCTGGCCATGTTCCATTATTTCTCGACTAATTGAATTCTAAGCATCATGCCATAAAATTTACTGTCGAAACCGAAGATCATGATCGTATTCCCTTTTTATTTGCAAATGTTGCAAGAACCAGTAGGACTTTCAGCACCTCTGTATATCGAAAACCTTCGTTCACAGGTTTGGGTTTGAGTTTTTTGGCTTCTGTAGCTTGAGGTTCAAAGTGAATGCGATTAGGACGCTTGTAAACAGAGCTTACAATATTTGCTCCAGTTTTAACAACCTTCATAATGAATTCAAGTTCTTGCACTCTTTTTTCCCCAACAACGGGTTTCCCTCTTCCTTAATTTTCACTTTTGTTAAGATGTTTTTGGTAAAAAAGTTTTCAGTAGTTGGTGACAATGTCGATCCTGTACGATGTTTGTATTGCAGTTTTCGTTTCTTTTGCCAGTTGTCTGAAAAGACGTCTTGAGATTTGGAATTGCTCTTCAATCGCTAATTTCCTGACGTAAAATTGTGCTTAATTTCTGTCAATTTATTTGAAATAGGCTCATTTTTTTGGTATAAAGATGTACTTCCGAAGCGAATGAGGGCGTCCTTAGTGTGTACAGTGTACATCAGGCTATGTCGGTATGACGACTTTGCTGTTTTATATAAGGATTGCCCGACATCGCGGAGTTAGTTCTCGTACCGGGAGGCCTCTTGCGTAACCGCCTCATTCTTCTGTGCGACTCCATGTACAGCAGTGTGGTGCTGGAGTCTCTGAAGATCAATTTGAAATAATGTGCAATGCTTTTCATGATTCGGAGCGAAGAATTTTGGAATCTTTGTGTATAGCCAAAGAAAAACCCATTTTAAACAGTTTGAATAGTTCTTATTCGCTGGAAGTTTGTACATGAGTTTTTTTTATCAATTTTCTTACTTGTTTAGCTTGTCTGGTGAACTTTTTATCTTTTTGTTTTCAGACTGTACTTACTGAAAATGGAGCTGGACCCCGAAACGTTTTATTGATTGGACAATATGTAATATTAAATAGTGCTTAACTTACGAGCAGTGTTCCTCGTTTTTAAATTCCTAATATCAAAAGAAATATCAGCTTGCTGAAATTCGTGTATAGCTTACGTACATATTTTGAAAGAAAGTATTTTGAACTAAGGAGCACTCTTTGAATAGCACCCTAATTCCTGTCCAAGAATTTAACTTCATTCGTGAATAACGAGGAAAAATTATTTCAACTTCACGCCCGTCAAATTATATTCGGCTGTCGCCTAACAATTCAAATTCCTCGGTATTAGCGCCAATTTTATTGCAAAACAATTTACGGGCAAAAAAATACGCGGTAAATCAAGGCTTGCAATCTGCCACGGTCAATAAAACGGTGGGCGCAATCACTAAACAATAGCGAAACCATAAAAACTTCACTCGACATGTTCCAGATTGCAGCCGAGGTTTCCATCAAAATTGAGCCCTGAAACGAAGAAAAAACGCTCGACACCGGGTTCATTAGAAGAGGAACTGTGATATCTTCATGTTTGTTCTCAAAAAAAGCAAGGCGCAATGCTGAACTAATTTTATAGCTGCTTTCGGATCATACCAAGGAATGAATCTTTAAATAATGAACACTTGACGCCGCAAAATGGACTCACAACTCATGTGTAAGCTGCTAATCAGTGACCTGTGTAAAATACTGGGTTAGTTTTGCGCAAAAATTGTGAAGTTTGTAGCTCAATTTTCAGTGGGATGTAAAGAGCAAGTTACAAAACCCGGAGAGAGAAATCAGAAGAATGATTTACTTCGAAAAATTAAATTTAGAACACTGAAAAAACCTTTAGAGACCGCTCAGAAATGCATGCATGATATTCTTGAAACTCAGACGCAAATTGGCTGAATTCATTTTTTTACAGGAAAGAAAACTTCGAATTTATTTTTATTTTTATGCATTGCCTATATCTGCTGCAAAAATGCGTAAGAAGACAATTTCAAAAATTTGTCTCCATGAGTTATGAGCTCTTATGAATAAAATAAAGTGATGTCAGTTCCCGTTCGATGTTTTGTGCAATTTACCTTTGTATAAATTGGACAGGGAAATTAAAACATAATCGCTACATCGCGACATGATGGCTTATAACAGATTTTAAAGTCATTCTCTTTTCCCTCGCTTAGCCAAACCGAATTAGTGACATGAATTTCTCGCATTAATATTAGTCGTGTAACAGAACGGCATGATTGAATTCTAACAATGCAAAATAAAATAAAATTTAATTCAAAGAGGGATTAATTGAAAAAAAAAATTCGTTATTGAGAAAAATAATCCCTCAGAATGACGTCTTTTAAAAAAAGTGTGTTAACCTACCATGGCCGACCTGCAAATCAAGTTCGACTCATTTGCGGGTTGTGCAGACTGAGCGAAGTCAGGGGGATGGCAGAAGCACTTTCTTGAAGGTCGTTTCTTTTGCAAACATGGAGCGGCTCGGGTTGCCTCGTTAGCAGCACAATGGCTACAGTTGAGGTGGTAAATAATCGCACACTTTAGGCTCGTTGGAAGCGTCGAAATGCTCGGCCTCTTGTATTGACGCGAGGAAGGTTGGCTATCATATTTTATAGAGGTGCCATCGACCGTGGCGCAGACATTTTTTCAATAGTTTACCGATAGTGGCCTAACTGAGCTTGCAGGAGCTTCAAACCCACAATCTTGACTGCCGTTACCAAAGACCTGCTACTGGAAGACTTTCTAGAGCGTGCGCAAACATTCTGTGATACAAAACTATCGATACACAGGCTTTAAGTTTACTAGCTTCTTTAGAACGAGGGAAGTAAAGTAGATTACGATTGAAACTTTTCAAACGATAAAGTAGATTACGATTCAAAATTATATTGTACAAGATTTGAATTTGGCTTAGAACTTGTATTGTCATATGCGAAGGATTATTAAATGAAACCGACGATGAATTTAGTTCAGCGAATAAAATTAATCAAACCCAGGTATTACAAGTAAAATAATTAAACGCTGGCGTAATGGAGGAAAAAAATTGAACATTCGATGTATTTAACCATTCCCTCCCACCAACGTGTAAGCAAATTTTTTTGGCGTGACTTGAAGGACCAATATGGAAGAAAGTGTCCAAATTTATTTAGTAAGATTGCATTAGTAAATTGCTTTTTATAATTTTTTGAGTGAACCAATGCATTTTTGCATGAGGAGAAGGTGTGAACTTGTAAATAACCCACAAGGAATGTATAGATAGCTTCAGTAGCCTTTGAAAGAAAAAATGGACCCTTAAAATACTTACGTTCCGTACCAGAAATAATTCGTGAGTGATGTTTAAGTTTCTGCAACCTTTGAGATGAAATTGAACCCTTGAAACACCTCCTTTCTATTTTGTAAATAATTCGCACGGGATGTTAAAGTTTCTGCAATCTTTGTGATAAAAAATGAACCCTTGAAATACTTGCGTTTCATTTCATGAATGAAGCCTTGTCTTAAGTCAGCCTCATGGAGTCCATACACGTAGAACCTCCAAGTTCAATGTAATTTTGATCAAAGCGTCGCTGGCCGTAATTTCGTCAGCGACAGGGACTCAGGATAGGAAGACCATGTCGAATTCTGTGGTCATTTGCATTAGTGCTAAATGAAAGTATATAACATTACATGATTTGCTAGAGAATATTTGATTTAAAATAGTCGGGATTATGAAAAACCTCTAAGGCAATTTAGGAAGTGACTTTGTAATGAAATTGTAAATTAAACCGTAATGAATTACAGTGTATTTCTGAAATCCTATTTCGAATCCTTTGCGTCTACGCCGTATAATTTTAACACTTGTACTTCCTATATTTAAAAAGTACTTCTAAAACAAGAAAACGAATGGTATCCTGCTGGATCCTAGAAATTATTAACTTTACTCAAAAAAAAGTGCGAGTTGTCATCGATGCAAAATGAATAATAAAATAAGGAACTCATATAGAACGCTCTTCATTGCTTAAAAATTGAATGCAAGAGAAACTGAAATTGATGAATAGCAGCCATTTCAAATTATTTGAAAAATCTACACATCTTCATTTCATTTGCCATCGATGTTGAGAGTAGCAAGCTAGTTCAAAGAAATCAAAGATGTTTTATGTTTCTTCGAAAACCTGTATATGCTGAAGGAAGAAAAACCATCATTCAGGGGTATGAGATTTAGGTTATTGCCTCCGTATGCACGCGGAAGAATACTGTTCGAGGAGAAAATCTTTTTCAAAGGGTCACCTTTGTACTTCCTATTCGGTCTCGATGACGAACCCGACGACTCGGAATTTTTTATGTATGCATTTGGTTTTTCTTCCGTAAAGATCAATCGCAACACACGACAAAAACTGGAATACCTAAAACCTTTCGCGACAAAAACTAAAGAAACACAAAAAAACATTTCTTTTAGACCTTTAATTTTTTAGCAGTAGATTACCAAATAATTGATATAATGAAAAAAGTCGCGGGGGAAGGTAGTTAGTCGTAAAGATACAAAAAATAAAACAGTTGAGCACGATTGGTGCAAAGACTGTCCGTTGGCAAGCAGGTTCAAATTTTTTTTTGGCGATTCTCAGCGCAGGGAATGAATTTTTAATGCCAGCGATCGAGCCAATCCTTTGTTACGACCGTATTGCACTTACTCAGTCAGGAACATGCCCAACTTTACACACACACAGAGGCAAATTTCGCGATTAAATATGGTGAATTGAGAAAGGAAAGCCCTGCACTCGCACGTGGAATTAGAGAGAATTAGTATCTATAGAATTAAACCTTGATAAATAAATATCATAATCTTCACAGTCACCAATGAATCAACAATTAAACTTTTGCAACGATCATTAGGTGCTTCAATAATTTCGAACATGAAGATTCCTATACAGTGCAGTAGAAATGTTTGTTTTAAATTCCATCTTTAAATCAGCGTTTCGTTTTTCGTCTATTCATCAAACATTCATGAAGATTAAGAGCGAGCACTTTTTCAGTTTTGATGCCATTACAACTGAACTCTTTCAACAAACGATATGGATGGCAATAAATGTGAATAAGAAAAGCGTTCAGTAGACCTTGAATGCAAACCACACTCAACACTTATTCGTAAAAACACTCTGGATAAATAAAGTCACCATAAGTCTACGGACGACATAAGATGGACGCACGGCTTTTAAATTTGCAGGAGCCGTATTTACTGGTACACGTTACAAGATTACACGATGAAAATTCAAGACGTGTCTCAAGCAGAAATTCTACTGGGTACTCACAGTGAACGGAGAGTCTCGTGATCTTGCGTGACGATCCAACTTCGTTAGACGCTTCGCAAGTTATGTCCTCGATGTTGTTCTCCCGAGATACGTTCTCAATGACTAGCTGAGTCGAGTTATCGTTCGATACCAGCTGATCTTTGCGGTACCATCTGCGTGAAAAAAATTCGTAATCCGATAGAGACTTGTACAATACCTTGTCTGCAAAAACCTCGCCTTGTTCGCTGAAGAGAAAACTTTTTCAACTGGACGCAGCATGTTTAGATCTAACGTCATTGTGAAGCTCGAAAAGCAATAGTGTCGAGGCTCTACGGAAATACTGATGCAAGATGAAACGCCAAAATTAAATCTTGAATCACATGGGTATTTTTAACTCATTGTGATCAGATTTACAGAGAATAAGCTTACAAATTAATTTGAAAGATTCTTCCAGAGTTGGCAGTGTCATTTGTTCAATGTTACATTGTGAGAACTGATCACTTTGCTACATTAATTAGTTCGTTTCATTAAAAAATACTTATTCCCTTTTACGAATAAGTCTCACGGTTAAAATAATGCATCAAGTAACACAATTATTTATAAAACAATCGTACATTGGGGACTGCTAACCATGAAGAATTGAAAAATCCAAGTAGGTAATAATCAGGAGAAAAACAATGAGAATGATATTCATTTACAAAAAAAATCAATTCATGAATGCATGAATCACATAGATTCTCAAGCATTACTCTAAACTGATGCGTTCAAGCTACTCAGGAACCTGCACAAAATTCTGATTCAAATGTCCGACACAACGTGCGTGAAGCACACGACTAACTTCAACGGCAAAAAACAGGCATCAATTAAACAAAATGCTCGTACAATCGAGCCTAGTTCGCAGTAGAATATTTCGCCCAGAGTTTTTGTTCGGATATTTCAAGAAACGTCTATCCAGTACCAGCAAAAGGAATAAACAGCAAAGAAAGAACCGTAGACAGCCTACGGGCTCCAAGGCTTAGATATCGATTGCTCCAGGCGGCCATCAGCCCAAGTTCATTTCTTCAAACGGCAGTAAGAAAAATAGGTTAACGACAAAGACCAACGACCCGAACTCGGAGAAATGACAGCCATGATGGTGCAGAAAAAATGAACACTTCACTGCAGGCAGCAGACAGCGTCTGAAATTAATATTAGCAAACTATAATTCTCGGGAGCTTAATGGAAATTAATGAGTTTTCGAGAACAATGCACGACAGTCGCAAGTTTGCAGCGTTACCATGTGGCAAATCAAACTGATTTCCACAGATTATGGATTTCATACCTTGAAAGAATTAGAAACTAAGAAAGAAAAGAGAAAATTTGCGGGAGTGCAATCACGAACATGAGGTTGAGTAGATTATATTAATTGTACTAGCTACATCAAATGAGTAAATTGCTTTATCTGTGTTTGTAATTTATTTGTTACTCGTAAAGACTACTCTATTTTAAATTTCTGGTTGAGAAAACGCGAAAAAGAATGTATTTCATTGTCCACACACTGACGAATTTGAAACAATTCTTTGACATTTGACAAAAGAACCAGGAGAGCAAATTTTGAAGAATGCTTAAGTCGAGGTTACCTTTGCTTATAACAAATTTTCTATCATTTTGACCTTTTTATCTTCATTTCAACTAGAGTTTAAAAGAAAAATCAATGTTGTGCTCAGCAAGTTGAGTAGAGAGAACACGGTCATGTATTTTTTCTGGTTTTAACTAGTGGCAGAAATTTGAAGATCAGTTCACGTGATTCAAAAAGGGCATAAAAAATAATTTCATGACGTGAAATCAAAATCTCACCGCAGTGTTTGAGTTTCGCAAACTTCAAAAGTTCGCTAGCTAGAGCTGTGTGTAGTTCTTAAGACATGGATCAGCTCTTAAGTCATCAATACCATGACCTCGTCTTTTTTTCCGTGTTATTCCGTAAAATATCTAGTGAGACTTCTGCATCTCCGTGGCATACTCATCTCAAATCATTGCGCTGCCTGACGAAATTCGCATTGATGAGGCAGTGCTCGATTCAGGTTGTGCTACACCTGAACTTCTCTAATGTCTAGTCTATGAACTTCTAACTGTTGTCCTCATATGTCAGAATAGGTTTTTAAAGCACCATAAACCTTAATATGTGACACCTATGAGTCACCCTCAGTTATTTTCCAACTCCTCAGCTAAGGTTCTTGTTTTGAGGTTTCCACTTTTTGATTTCCGTAGGATACCTCTAGCTTTAGTTATTAGTTGTGGTTTTGACGTTTGACTGGTTGTTAAATTTCCGGCAGTGCAGATACTCCAATGCACTCTTAGGCGTAACCGCAGCTCAAGTGTCAGGCATTGCTACAAATTCATTCTATCTTCGATAAAGTCGAAATGCAATTCCTTACTTCTCATTGATTAGAAAAAATTTAAGACCCGTGTTCGTCAAAGCTAGGTGTTTCTTCAGATGAATTATAGAGGACGAGTAAACAAAGTAGTTCGTTCTCTAAAATGATCCTCAATACATCTAGCTAGCGACTTTGGCTCAGTTATGCTATGATACGCGTACCTACAAACTCTCCACATGAAAAGTTTCAACATGAGGAAATAAACGAAATGTTGAGCACATTCATTTACTTACGCAATAGGAGGGAGTATTATGAGAAAAACCACGAGGGTTTGAAGAGAATGAATCGCTTGTTACTCAATTCCTTTGCATGGGCATTATGAAGGTATTTTCAAGTGATCACTCCTTCGATCTGTTCGAAAATAACTCACCTGAAAGTGAGGACGGCAGGATTGGCAGAGGCCTGGCAGTTTAGAGTTGCCGTGTCTCCTTCTTTGTAACTGAAGCTGTGGTGCGTGATCGTCACTTCAGGAGGATACGAAACTTCCAGTCGCACCTGGAAGGGGGATCAGCTCAGCAAAGTTGGCGAGAGTAAAATTCTGAGACTGCTTCAAAGTCTGCTTCGCAAATGAACGCGGAAGACATGCTGACGAGAGTATAAATGTTTTGCAATGAAACACGGGATACTCGTGTTTGTGTATATCAATGAAATTAGGTGCAATGCGCAATGTATTCCAATAAAACATGCGATACTCGTTAGTCTTAGCTCGCCGTGAATGAATGCGAGATACACACTTCAGCTAAATGAAAAAGAAGAGAGTTATGAATAAATAACCAACTAGACCTCGAATTTGCTAATAAAAGACGCTATCTCTAAAATGGAAGTAACCTGAGACAGAATGATCTCGTGGAATTCATACCAACAAATTTAAAACGCGACCTCAAACAATACTAAACACGTACGCGCATGATGTAACTCGTGGCTGGCGTGGCGTGAGCTACTCTACGTGAGCGTGAGTGAGCTGTAGGTTGGAGGATATATAGGACCGATGAAATATAGAAAAACGATCGTAGACGTTATGAACTGCACAGAAACAATTCTTGTAAATGGGGAATTAATGACCAGCTGTTCGACTGTAAAAAACTACTTAGTGGGCAATTGAATATTCTGCTATCTTTTAGACAACAAGTGCAATGTAGTGAATGCAAAAATTTTCAGATGCAAGATCTATTAAATTTTCGCAGAATGATTAAAAATTCAAATGAAATTTTAGACTTGAATACCTAAAGAGAAAATTTAAGTTGAGTATCGGAATAAAATATCATTCAGAGACCGAACATTGAGTAATGTCGCTCATCTGGAGCTGTTAAGGTACAATGGAACCAATCTTCATGCCTAAAATTAAACACCGCTTGCATAGTAAAGGTGTAACATGTCAATTGATTGAATAATAAATAATTCACAACGGCTAACAGCATCCAGCACGACAGTTTATCAAGTCAAAGAATTATTGGTTATTTGCGAATACAGATTAGGAATAGTCTACGGATATCACTCGATAGATTTAAGTATCTATTTTTCTCATCTTGATATGAGGCAAAATTTACAAGCTAACATGTAAAATAATATCACAAACCTATCCCTCGATACTACACTCATAAAATTGACGTGTTGATTTGAACACTTTCATATCTATCAAAATAAAAAGGCGGTCAATGTGACCTTATCTAAAGAAAATTAGAGAGATCCTCACCAAGACGACCTCGATGACTATTAATTTTTCATCAGTAGGTGGTAAAGTTTTTTCAAAGACATTTATAATTCCGATTTCAAATTTAATGAAGGTAAAGGCCTCAAAATCAGGTTAAAATTGAAGCGATGTCCAGTCAGATGACAAACCATTCGTTGCATTACGAGTTGTAAGTCAGCTAATATGTGCTCCTAAAAGCCCATATATTATTTCATTGTTATCGAAAACAAAAATACTTAGCGCATTTGAATTAGGAACCAAATTCCAGAACATCTATTTAAGTGGAAATGTTCCAAAATACCAAATAATAATAAAGAACAGTATTACATAAGATACAAGCCTGCACTCAAACGAATTAAGATACTCAATTCTATAGCACACGTTGAATTTCCAATTTGTGGAAAGAGCAAATTCAAACTCTGTAGACTAGAAAAGCAAATTCAGAGATATCAGTTTTGGAGAGGCGAATGCAGAAAAGCGGACTGTGTTTCAGCATTGAGGCATCGACCGAGCTCACTAATTCATACTGGTCGATGGAAGTCGACCTGCAGGGGCTTCGTTAGAAGCGTTATTATGATCTGCATGCTCCGTGACACATCAAGGCTCAAACATTGCAAGAGCTACCAAGGAATCGAGATAATCCTGGCTGTTGAGTTAGAATTCAGAGCAATGAATCTCGAATCCTTGCCCTAAGTTTATTCCCATCCACCATTTAGAGGCGCAAATCTCGGTACGAAAGTAGAATCATGTTTTCACGATTGCTTACGGCTGCAAGAAGTCAAATTCAATCCTTATACAAAACCTCAAGTCGAATATTTATGCAAAGTATGAAGAAATGAACAACAACCTACAAACATGTGCATAGCATTGCATGTTGTGTTCAGCAACCTTAATTGGTTCCCACAACATGCAATCTAAAATGACTAAAGAATTTCAGACCCCAGTAATTAGCATTAGAGAATTTAAAAAAACAGATGTGTTTTCGGATAGACCAACAAAAAACGATCGAAGCTAAAACAAACACGGGAAGAAATTAGCCCTTCCGGGGTAATATTCCGCATTATTTCGTCACAATCCTGCACTGCTCACTCAACCAACAGCGAGAAGTACACAAAATCGACTCGGCTCGCCTAACGTCATGATTTGAGGAGAGGGATCCATGTCCTAATGACATCACCATCATCCTGAGTACGACCTGCCACTGCACTCGATATTTTTAGCTCATAATTATGCACAATAATTAGGTGACTCTTTTCGCCTCTTCTCTTCTTAACGATGTTGACAAAGGCTATCGACCGGCTGTTTAACTGAAGCTTGTGAGTCTCAGCTACGTTTGGACTCGCGTCAGTTCTAACTAGAACATGCGCGCTAGAACCTGTCCAAACAAAGGCGATGTGAAGGCTAGAAGAGCGTTGTGCAAACGATTTTGTTTAAATTTCTATAGGTGCAATGATGCAAGAGGCGTTAATGAGGCAACAGAAGCTCAAAGAACTTGAAATATCGACTTGATAAGGCTGTTCTTCGGAATCAAGAACACTTCTGTGATAAATTTCGCACCTGAGTCATAAATAAATACTTAGAAACAAAATTATGATCAACGTTGTAAGTAAAAGTATGCTATCTAAATTTTTTTTTGTTCCATCGACTGAAATGAAATACTATCATCATGTACATTTGAAATTTTATCCTATATTATGAGACTTTCGAGGGAAATTGCGAATTAATTAACAATAAAATTCTAAGAATTGTTTGAAAGTAATAACATCTGCTATTGCAGATGTTATAAAATGCAGTGTATGGACGAATAATGCACGTACTTCAATTACAGAAACAACAATGGAGTCTACGCTAGTTTTTCCCCCATGGCACGCCAGGAAACTTCGTTGCAAAGGCTTTTTCGAGAAGAATTAAGTGAATTACCCGTCAATTACAGGGCAGTCCTTGACTGCAGTTACTGCATTAATTGAATTTGCCGTTCACGATTTGAGTTGTTGGGGAACTAAGCACTTCTACTCGCTAATGGTGAAGTATTTGTTCACAAACATAATCATTTAACCGCCAATTAATGGGCTCTTACAATGCATTCACAGTGAAGGTTTGGCAGACTCTGTTTTTATTTGGATTGTAACTCGAGAGAAATCTCATAGAGTTTCAAACACACAGCAGTGAGTCCTACAAAGCAACAGAAAATTCCCTGTATATCACGAAGCCTTTCAGAAGAGGAATTCGATAGAAACGTTGTTACAGAGCCCTACATTTTCAGCATTGTTTTCGGCCAATCGACCAAAGCTTGCTTCAATTCCACGGAGAACTTTTCACCGCTTCGCACTAACCTGAGTGCTAAGAGGCTGATTTATGGCGGGGTTGCTGGCGGTGCACGTCAAGATTGCGTTGTGATGTTCCTTCGTAGCCACGAAACTGAGAGTACTCTTCGCGTCCTGGCGGTGGTTATCCTCCAGCAGGTCTGTAGTGTACTCCACGCCTTCCCTGAACTCGCGACCTGCGCCGTCCAGCCACTGAATCTGCATGTTCGAAAATTCGTTTGAGTTATAGAACCAAAGAAGAAAACTGATGCCATATTATTTATGTTTGAAAACCCAGTCTCACCATGAATTGGAACTTATATTTGAAAGGTGTATTTCCACGAGCATCAAGAATAGTGCATGGTAAATACTTGGTTTGTTAGTGTGCATTGTTATTTCGGGAGAGGAGAATTATGAGAGGGGACAAATAAGATTTTGTTTCCGTGTCTTTTTTCTAATACACATTGTGTCTTCATTTGTGTCTTCATTTTAATTGCAAAGGATGAGTTAGGAATTTAGAAAAACTTGTCTTAAAGGTAATTAATTGATTAAATAAAGAAGTTCAAAGTCATTACAAAGCAACCAGAGTGTGTTGGTTACAGAGAATTGGCAGCGACGAAAAATTTTAACAAAATCAACAAAAGTTCTTTTCTTTGCAGGATGTGATCGGTACGTACTCTTCATTAACACAAATTAGACACGAATAAACTACATTCGTACAACTTTAAAAATATTACGCTCAAATTTTCAACCAATTAGACACAAATCATACCACAAAAGCCTTGCACAAAAGATTCTGCTTAAATTTCTCGGAGCACGATGATGCGAGCGGCGTTAATGAAGTAAAATAAGCTCAAAGAACTTTAGATATCAACTTGATTCAGTCTTGAATACGGATCAAGAACTCTCCTAAAATGAATTTCATTTTTTCGCATTCCGCATAAGTAGGATTTTTTTTCAATGAAGAAATTTTACTAGGAACAAATTTGGACTCGAACACGCACTCAAGGCAGAAGATAATGGCGTAGATGACGTAGAAGAGAATGCAGAATATAACTCAGAAGATAATGCAAAAAATAATGTAGAATATAATTCAGAAGATGATGTAGCAAATAATGCAGAATATTATTCAGAAGATGCAGCAAATAATACAGAATATAATTCAGAAGATGATGTAGCAAATAATGCAGAATGTAATTCAGAAGATGCAGCAAATGATGCAGAATATAATTCAGAAGATGATGTAGTAAATAATGCCGAATATAATTCAAAAGATGATGTAGCAAATAATGCAGAATGTAATTCAAAAAGATGATGATATAGCAAATAATGCAGAATATGACGCAGAACTGACCTCAGCAGCAGGCTTTCCTCCCCTGGAAACACACTCGATCTGTACCCCAGCGCCCGCCGTCGAGGTCACCACAGACCCTTGAGTAATCTCGGGTCTTTCTGGCGGCACGTAGACAGTGAGCTTAGCAGACTGAGATCTCACACCTTTAACATCTCCAACACCGGTCACTTGGCACTGAAATTCCGCGTCATCTTCGAGGGTAACGGGGCTGATGCGCAGACTGTAGTCACCTGGGGAGGAATAGAGAGCAACGCCAACGGTTATGGTCGCTCGATTGAAAATGAAACGCAGGGTCAATGCATATCGCCCTGAGTTGAGATCGCTTCACAGCACGCCAGGGACATTCTAGACGAGCGTCAGAAAAATGCCTCAAAAAGAAAGGACGGGACTTGCAAAGCGTGAAATGCTGCCTGAGTATTCTCTTGAGGGCTCTTTTGATTGTTTACCTTCGGGATTGGATCGTGAACGTTACGTTAGAATTAAATTGAAAACACAGATCTCACTGGAAAAAAAACACTTTTAGAGCCATGATAAATATTAGTCAGCACGCTAACGAATGAAAAATATTAGAAATGTTACAATGTTGGGAGATCAATCACACTTTGACTGATTAACACACATTGGAAACAGAAACAATCACTCAGAAATAACCATGTGGGCGTTACTGTGAAATCACGATGTTACTCAGTTTCTTTTGATTAGATTAAGTTAATAATGGTTAAAAATTATAATTTTATAAACATCGTTCACTCGATCTTGCATTCAAGCTAAACATCATTGGACAGCTTTGCGAACTGTCAAAGTCTAAGTTGCATGAAGTGTCAGATTCGTGGACAAAAATGGAAACGAATAGTTGGGCTTAATATCGAGGAAAGTACAGAAACCCAATGAAAACATCATTTGGTGTTTTGAATTGAACCAATATTGAAGTGCTGAGTTCAATTTGTGCACAAAAATGAAAATGAATTCTTCGACTCAATATCGAGGAAAGTATTGCAAGCAAATTAACATCACCTCTGACTTTTGAACTACATTATTATTATTTCACAAAATATTTCGTAAAATGACTTGTGAATTGCAGATGAACGGAGCCGTCTATGTCTTTTAGAATCAACAATTTCTCGAATAGCAGCACTAGCGGCCAGATGGGAAAATTGAAATAAAATCTTGCAACACTGACTTTAAAAGGGACTTTGTATTTACGTAGAATTCATTTCCATGCACTATAAAATTAAAAGTGCACGCCAACGGCGATCGGAAAGAGGTCAAACGCTGTGCAAAACCTTTACGAAAATAACGCGTTTCAAAACACTTTATTTGTGTTCACGTTTATATTTTTCACATTGCTTACATATGTGTACTAGTAGGTAAAAATCGCCTTTTCGTATCGGTGTGAATAAATAACATTTTAATTATTTTCACAACTGGTTCTCAGAGAAGATTTTAGCATACGAGGTAAAATATTATCATGCTATTACATTTCTCACACTTCTTAGGAAAGATACAAGTTTGTTTGGAGTAGTCCAATCGTTTTCTAAGCTCTGTTACATACAACTTAACTTGAACGACCGTAGCCACTGTGCAAACGTAGTCTACGTGTTGAAAATTCATGCTCTAATACATTAAAAAAAATGCACCCATTGAAAAAATTATGCATTTCAACCCGTTTTCTCTACTCTTATTTCCAATGTTATATAATGATAAATTTCCAACTAAATATAGAGAAAGAACAAAAAATGATAGATTACTTCACGTACCTTCTTCGTGGGATCCAATCATCTTGTACCTCTTAAAGGCAGTAAGTTCCCTCTCATTTCCGAGCCCAAAATCGTCCCTGGTCCACTGTAGCTCGCCGACCATGTCAATGACGCGGCAAGGCAGCACTACGGTTGATCCAATGACCGCCGTCTGGGGCGAAGGTTGGTTTGCAAATCGCTGTCTTAAGACGACGTCACTTCCTCTTCCTAATTTGGACGCGGAAGCTCCGCATAAAAACAAAAACGCAAGGCAGAAGACCAGTGATACTTGAATAAAAGTACAAGGCTTTCTGCTGCAACTTCGACCGAACTTTTGTTGATATGAGAGACGGGTTCCTGAAGTTGAGTATGCTAGGCTACGATGAACAGTCTGGAGATTGTGTGAAGGAGTTTCTGTGGATTTTGACGAAAATTCCATGGCAGTTCTTCGTCTTCTTCCTTCAGTGTATGACTCCCAGTGAGGTTTCTGGAAAGAGGAAAAGAAAGTTGGTCATTCGAGAATGGAGGAACCAGAGTTTAAAACCCCTAATCCCTTTCAAGTTTTGATCCTTTCTGAAGAAATGATCGAAAATAGCTTTTCGCGTAACAAATTTTGCTAAGTGTGATGATCATTCGAGAATCTGTAAACAAGATTTTAGCAATTGTACTTCGTTGAAGTTTCAAGTCGTGGTTTAAAAATCAAACAAATCGTATGTTTTTTTAGCGATAATTTTAAATTTGGCAAAGTGCTATGAAAAAGTGATCATAATACAATCATTCACTAAATACTCTGGGAAAAATAATAGCATTTCTTCATCACCGCTGGAAAACGTTGCACCTTTAACAGCATGTTCAGTCAGAAACAGTCTCACATACTAATCCAAACGCTGAGTAACGAGTAACAAAATAGAACTGTTTTGAAAAAGTATGAGAGAACAATGCAAGTAACTTAAAGTTAAAAAATACACACAAAACAAGGTTAATCTGGTCAAAAATTCGAGTAACATTTTAAAGAGCCGTAGGATACGCTCATTTGCGTAGAACAATCACCGCAATTTAAAGGCGTCTTCGAGCAAGTAACGCATTTAAGTCCACGTAAAAAGTGGGTGGGAAACAAAGGGAGGTATCGCCGCTATTAAGCAGCCTGAGAGAGGCCCTAAAAAGCCGAGCACCCCGTAAATGATAATTATGACCGCCAAAAGTTTTCTGGAGATAAAATCCCAAGCCAAAGGGAGCTATTTTAGCGAAGGATTTACTAAAATCCGGCCGCTGCTGAAGAGATCAGCTGCTCTTTCAGGGCAAAATAAAAGTAAAAGTGCGCTCATCACGCTTCCTGCAAATTTCAATAATTGAAGCCAATGAGACCTCAAACTTTGGAGCTCATTTCTTCCATAGCTGTTAGGCTAAGAATAAAGGTCACGGCGAGTCATTTAGCTCAAATTCAGCGCACGGTACTTGAACTTCATGATTGAAAAAGGAAAATTCAGTGCAAGGTACTTAAGATACATGATTGCAAAAGGTAGATTCAGTTCAGGGTACTTGAAATTCATGATTGCAAAAGGTAGATTCAGTTCAGAATACTTGAAATTCATCATTGAAAAAGGTAAATTCATTGCAGGGTACTTGAAATTCATGATTGAAAAGGTAAATCCAGTGCAGGGTACTTGAAGTTCATGATTTAAAATGGTAAATTCAGAGCAAGGTATTTAAAATTCACGATTGAAGAATATAATTTCAAGTAAAGTGCTTGAAATTAACGCATGAAAAAAGTAAATTCAGCGCAACTTACTTAAAATTTATGAATGAAAGAAAATTCCGTGCAACGTACTTAAAATTCACAATTTAAACGATAAATTCTAAGGTTAAATAAATAATTTGAAATAAAGCAATTAATTTCTTAAAATTATGCTGATTAAATGTCAATTTTTCTTATGCGAAAAATGAGGTTTGAATCTTCTAATAGTTGGCTTCAAGACTGCTACACATCATCTTAATTCAAAATTGATACCAGGGGGAAACAATTGCATGAGAGAAGCGAACATCTAACAGAAGGTAAGTCTCGTATTTCTTCCACCTCGCCGGGACCAATTAATGAACGCATGAAGTAAAACTGAAATGGTTTTAAATCATGCATTCTCCAGGGAGATTTCAAAATCTAGCTTCATCAACAAGTTTGAGATGTTTTATTCCTTGTCGAATCTTGCACCTTGCTCCTTAATCTTGCAGTGAAATATGTTCTCAGTGAACTACTGAGTGACATTTCCTTTCACATTACGAAGTTGGTGAAAACCTGATGCCTCTGTGTCAATCTTATAACGGTAGCTATGAAAATGATAATGTGAGCAAAAAATTTAAGCATCAAAGGTATAAAATTCGTAAAATTCTTTGTGAAGTAATGCACATTTGGACCTCAGCTCGTGGTTTACCAGTACCAACATACAGCATTACCGCTGGACCATGGAAAGTTCCTAGCGCACTAAGCGAAAAATAACCATACATCACTGCTGCACTAACGCTATTAGGACTAAAAATATGAGTCTAATCACAAGATCGTCTTGACGATACGAACAAGAAGGGTGTTAAGGTAACTAATCACCACATAAAATTAGCATATTAAAGAACAAGTATCGACGATTATGTGAATAAGGATGCCTTAGTCGAAAAGATGTCTATTGAAGTAGCAGTGTGGGAGGAAAGAAGTCTCCAAGACACGCTGAAGGCCAATCCCCTTCAGTCCACTGCTGTGGGAGTCTCTGAGGAATATCTGGGAATTTTTAAGGGAATATGCAATCAAAATATAAAAAAAGCAGAGAATATCCTGGCAATGTCTTTGGAATATACAGGGAACCTTCACTCTCTACCGGTGAAACTCGCCACAAAAGACTGGCAATGAAATGTTCATAACGTTACTAAAGATTTGAAACTTTAGTCACAGCGTCAAATTTAAATTCGTTCCCCGTAAAAGTTGCATTTGACAGACCTAGGAAATATTATGGATGTCACTCGAGGGGAAACCAATTGCAACATCACTAACACCAAGTGAAATTACGAACAACCCTGAGATGCCAATCAAACAAATGCCAGAGAGTAACCACAACACACTCTTTGATTGCAACGAACAATTTTTGGACAAACATCGTTCAGAAAAATCATTTGTTGATTTATGTAGGAAAGAATTTTTTCCCCCGCAAAATACTCGCATTTGTCAGAGAGTAAATCTATGGGTACTGATGACCAACACAAGATGAGTCAGAAGTGGTGAGACTCGAATCCCTTTTTCCAGAGAAAATAATTCACTAAAACGATTCAAATCCCTGCGATAGGGGGAATGAGAGCTCGTACTCAAAGTAATCAGCATGTAAACTTATTTTGTCCGCTAACGATTAAAATCACTGTGATAGGGGAAATGAGAACACGCACTCGAAGTAATCGGCAAGCAAACATATTTTGTCCCTTGAAAGTCCCACACAAAGACGCAAAATATATCTCTGGCCAACACCCAATGTTTACACGCAGGAGCACATGACTGGAGAGGGGCGTTCAATCAACGTCAGAACGCTCACGCAAGGCGCCAGGCTCTGCAAAAATCACTGACTGCTTCAGCATGACACGATGTATTCCTGTGTAAACCTAATAAAAGAGGCTAGCGATTTATTTATCGACTCTGCGATCATTTGATGGTTTTCAAATGCGGAGGAAAATACAGGAACAAACGTTACTCGACGCGTGTTACACGGAAAGTATTTTTAAAATTCCGAAGAAAATGTAGCAGTGCGATGAATACTAAGGGACCAAATAAATATATCAAGTTGGAATCAACTTCAACATTCTTTAGAAAATTCATCGTAAAGGTTACATTCACATGGACATTTATGTAGAAATATGCAAAATAAGAAACAAAACATCTTTCCAATTAGTCCGTAGGTGTGCCAAAATGGGAAAGACCACGACAATGCCTCATTTATACATGCAGAAGATGCGCTAAATATTGCACGAATGACGGATATGAACTGCTTCTGAATAGAAACACAGCACGCAAAAGCTGAAAAGAAGAGCCTGGTCGAAAGAATGCCGTCTTATGCTCGCGCCCCTTCCAGCGAAAGCAGGAGTTGGGTCTGCGACAGAGAGATCCTTGAGTGTGTAATGAGGCTTTAATGGATCTCTCCGCGAGTAATCTCCAGATAATAATTACGCATCGATTGAGCGATGGCGAAGCTCGGGGGTTTTAAGCGCCATTACAGATACCGATTCGCAGGCCGAGAGTCATTGACGCGATCTGGGCCGAAGTCATCAGCTAGAGCTTAGCGATCTTTCATGGGAAACTTAGAAACCGGGAACGGTGGGTTTTCTTCCAACAGACTAATAATTTACACGTCTAGGGTGTAGAAAATGAATGAATCTCCGTATTTTTGCAAACTATGACGAACCCTTGTATATTCTTTACAATTAATTTTAAACTCGCAATTTTAAACAATCTGAAGCTTTCGGAAATGAACGAATAGAACAAAATAAAAATCAACATGGCAACACCTAAGCTCAATTTCCCACAGAATTCGTGCGTAGTGTAACTAATGAAATCGCTATTGTTCAGTAGACGAATTAAATTACCAGGGGAATCATGCCGCACAATCACGACGTCTTGTGTCATACAGAGACGCTGATGGCTCAGAATCAGAACAGCAGTCAAGGCGGGAGCTCGTCATTGAAGACAGCGAGCAAGATGCAGCGCATCAAGCTCAAGATTAAGCACTCTATCTTTAAGGATCGATGAGGCTCACATTAAGCGTCATCTTGTTACTTGCCATGTAATTAGTCAGTCTTCTCCTGGTCTGGAATACGGAGCAGGCACCGACGGCCGCCTGCACGTTCCAGAGCGGCTAGCGAGGGATGTATGCAGCGCAGTCGGAGACACTCTAATAACATCAGGACTTTTTAGGGCTTTCGGCGCTCAATGATGATACGTGGAGCAAATTTGGGCTAATGACCTCGCGTCACATGGGCGAATAAACCCTGAAAATTTTGAAGAACTCATGAAGATCAAAAAGACGGAAAGGAACTGAAAGGCTAAACATCAGAGGGTCATGCACGGGTGGCTTAATGATGAGCAGCAAAGAGAATATTGAAGCTTTTCCCTTCCAAAGCTGAGTCTATTGAAAGCATCAGTTCATTCAAGCTCTGTAATAAGTTTCGATCACATTTTCTGCCGCAGGCACGTCGTTGAACGAATTACCATCCTTTTTAAACAAAGATGAAGGGGTACGTCAAAGTAGAACTTTCTGAAACTGCAGTGCGTTGTAATTTTCAGTTAAAAAACGCAGGTTTGTGATCGTAAAGTGCAAGCAAGAAATCAAACTTCCATGACATAATTTTTACGAATTGAGAGAGCATAATTTTGAAGTGAAATTGCTAAAAGATTTGACAGGCTTTACAGTTACAAAATGCACAGAAACCGTTCCCTTTCAAATAATTCTTGATTCGCAGGTGATTTGGCACATTCGAAAAGATTCACAAGTTGGTCGACTAAATCCAATACCCGATATTTTCAAAAAGTCAATTGATGAGCGCCATAGCACAGCTGTGCAACTAATTGGAAGTCTGGGAAAGATACACCGACAAACGAAAAATGCAGGAAGCAAAAAGTCCTTCCATCGATCGACTCTCCTACGATATAATAAGCGGATTAAAGTTAGGGCAGATGTCATTGATACACACATGCCTCAGTTATTATCAAAACGCCGAATGAATTTATTTTGAATAATTTTCAAACGAAAATGATTGTGAATCGCTAACTACAACGCGTAACGATTTAAATTAAATCATTCATGGAAATTAACAGTAAAAACCAATAAAATCATCACAACCTAAAGGTGAACGATTGAGCTGACGTAATTAAGACAGGAAATTTCATTTGGAAGAGCATTTTTGCGCAAAACAAAATGTATTGTGTACACGGTAAGAAAATTCAAGTTTCACATCGTGTGTTAAGGAAAAAACGCTTGGTTAATAATCATATTATAACAAATATGAGCAGACGTATTTTTTATAGAAAATCGAACCCACAGTACAAAAGGACTTACAGAATTATAATACATTGGATTAAATAAAAAATAGGATACGTGCACTTTGAACTAATAGTTGTAGATATAAATTCAGGAGATCAAGAAATAACCAAAAAGTTGCATGAAATCGTGAGCATATCATTTATAACTTCAGGTTCGAGAACAAATGCCCCAATCCTCACAGCTGGAAGCAGAGGCCTTTAATACGAGTAAGATAAATGTTCGGTGCTGATCGGGAAACATTTACATTGTCTGCAAGTTTCTGCAAACGCAAAATGTGTGTCATTTTCAAATGAACGAATTCTCAAACACAAATGATTTTGCCAATGGCGCCGAATAGCTACTGCAGGGTAAAAAATGGGTCAAAACGAGCAGCTATTTCCTTATATCGAACCGCACGCGTTGCTGGAAAAATATGGACGACAAACCCATGATGCTATAAACAAATGAGAACCATGTGATCGGAAAAACTTCATTCAGCATCGAGGCGCAAAGGCGAATTTTTTGTATAAATCAAGTCAAATGTAATCATTTAAATGTCACTTGCAATCGGAGCATTCTAAAAATTTTGATATCCAAAGGTTTTTTCGACACAAATACGAGCAAATACTAGTAGACAGAAAATAATTTACTATCAGAACTGGAAAAATAAATTTTGATTTTTTGCAGACATATTTTTAAAAACTTCAAAGTCTTATTTCATAAAACAGAAAAGACGAATAAATCATATAGCTAACGCAACTCAATTTTTTAAATTTTCCAGAGGTATGAAGTTTGGAGTGAGATTGGCCTTTATTTGCAATTATTGAGCAGACCAACCATTTAACAGACACAAGCTTTATTCTCAAGAATATGAAAAAGAAATCGAATGCTCAACACGGCGAAACCCTATTTATATGAATGCGCAAAGGCAGGCGATTGTTCAATACAAGGAAACTCTATTCTCAAGAATATGAAAAAGAAATCGGATGCTCAACACGGCGAAACCCTATTGATAAGAATGCACAGAGGCAGGCGATGGTTCAATACAAGGAAACTCTATTCTCAAGAATATGAAAAGAAATCGAATGTTCAACTCGACGAAACTCTATTCTCAAGAATGTGAAGAGGAAGACGAAGCGTGGCAAGGATGCTAGGTAGAATTGCGCAGACGGGAAGTGATCCGCTGATCCTTCTTCTGTCATGTCGTCTTGCCGGTCTCGCTTGTCTTTGAATCGCCGAAAAATCCGAGCGTCATGCAAATGACCCTCTATTGAATACATTCTGCCTGGACTACAAAGATAGCGGAAAGAATTTTGGTCGATTTCACTTAATCAGCCGCGACAAAGGAATCTCTTGAGTAGATAAATGTGCTAATTTATCGACATGCTGTACACGCACGTACAGAAAAATAAAAGCTACCATCTGAGAAATGGGACAATTTAATTTTATCCCGTCAGTGGACCAACACTCATTAAACACAGTGTACGCATACCTTAAACTAAACGCTGTCAATAATTTATTTTTCAATTAAATAAACTGAGCCTGTCTAAGCCTAGACCTGAATAAAAACGCCAACAGAAATGCATTCATTATCATAAATGCAACTCAAAATTTTTAAATCTTAAAACTTAAAGAAAAAATTTCAGGACTCAAGTACTGTCACACGTGGACTCGCATCAGAAAAATGTTCAAAGACGCTAAAACACCGAGAAATTCTCCTTGACAGACTGGAAATGCATCACGAACTCAGGAAAGGAATTTCTATTCAATTTTCCAAGAAGAGGCTACAACAAAGGCACAACCCAGGTTTAGCTTTTGGAAATGAATGATGGTCACTTTTCCCGTGAATGATCAATTTCAGCTCCTTGGTCTCTTTTCTTACATCCCTCAAATAAGTGCAGGAACCTCGGGACGGGGTCCATTCAGAGCCTCTTTTGTGGTTCCTGATTCTCTTCATGAACCATTTCACGGCTGTCAAAATAACTAGAGCAATAGCTTCTCTGCTGCACACGCACGACAAACTGAAAGTAGCACCGCCATTCAGAACATGCAATAACAATGTAAACAAAGTGAAATAACGTTACAGTTTCCGCCACAGTTAACGATCGCCGTATATGAAAGAATACTTCGAGAATTCAAAAATGAGTGCGAAGAATTGAAGAATATGAAGGTCAAGAAAGATTTGCTTACCAGCTGTTGCGAGACTTTTATGAAACATTTATTTTCTGAGCTCATTAAAAATTTGCCCAGAAACATGTTTGAAAAATTTGATCTTCTTGAACAGATTTCACACGTTTCAGTTAATTCATAAAATCATTCGTTGCAAATTTCTTATCATTGCTTACAAATATGAACACGCGAAATGAACTGTTAATTTCATAAAAATTGTTACACTGCCAATACTTAAATTTTTCAACAGCAGAAATATTGCTGGCAGTTTATGGACTAGTTGTTTAACATGAGCAATAGATTTCAGAATTTATTGAGTATTCCTATGACTTTTAGCAAAAATGTCTGGAAAGAAAGGCACGATATTGACTTCACTGCTTTTTCACCTCACGACAGGAATTGAAACGTTGTTGTTCAAATAATGAGACGCGCGAACTGACAGAATGAAGAAAAAACATCAGATAAAATTGATTTCGAATCTTTTATTTCTAAAATCGATGACGTAAAAATCGTATTTGGAAAGAAATTTGGAGCACAAATCAACACAAAATTTGAGATGACCCTCTCCTTCGTACAAAGTCCGGCAACGAAGCTTGAGTTCACATGCGTCTTTGATCTGCGAGACTTGGATGGCGCTCCTTTGACACTGCCCTTCAGGAGGACATCGCAGGGCTTCCGGTTAAATGTAGATCGGTTTATTTCAAGTTCCACAGTCTGGTTTCGCCTCCCTCGGGCATCAATCATAACTGACGCGTGAAAAACTGGCACACACAGCTGTGAAATTGAACGGAGGCTCAGCTTCCTTCGAAGATAATACGCCTCCTGTATAAACTACCGCTTGTCCACTGCCGCTGCAGATATCGATTACGAAGACATCGGACACGAATATATGGAGAGTTAACTTCGGGAGAGCGGATGTCAAATGAGGAAATGTTGTGCGTGCCGAAATGTGCGCTGAAGAAACAATAAAATTAACCATGACGTTAGATCCAGAGGTAAATATTTCAGGGAACGAAAATCTGGTAAGCTCGTATTATTAGCCTTAGTAGAAAAAATAAAGACTCCTTAGGGATAGGTAGGGATAGGTTGCACAAATCTGCCTCATTATAACGATATTAATTAGCAAACTGCGCTCACGATAGCGAGGGAAAAAGGAATTAATTGTGAGACACGATTTCACTAAATAAGCTTGTCATATAAAACTGATTTCAAGGGCAATACCTTAATAAACTATGAGAAAGAAAATGAGAACATTCTGCGCATTGTATGAAACCTGTTTCAAATCATTAGTGAAAAGTCACCGTCGCATTTATTATGCTCCGATGAATTCTATCCTTGCATTTTAGTGCTCATGAAAATTCGTGGAGCAGTGTGCATCTAAAACCAGACTCAGTCGCATTTTGCACTTTAGGGCAGTAACTCAATACTTGTGACTTCATTATTTTTTCTAAAATGAAGCGGCGTGAACGACCTGTAGCGCGGAAAAGAAACCCAAGAGAGCGTTAATTTGTCACAACAACATGCAGCGGAGCGGTTCAAGTTACCCAGACATTGGCAATCTTTAATATCGCCATTCATCAAACCCGGGCTGACGAACCTTCAATTCTGACAGGTCTAGGTTGGCCAGAGGGCGACGAAACCAAAAGGCCACAAAAACTCAGCTGCCATAGAAACGATGATGAGTGGCATGCGAAGCGTAGTTGATTACAGTCATTCTGCGGAGCATCAGCGCACTTCATCAAACTGATCAAACGCTCAGAAAATAACGCAGAGCTTGTGGCATGAAAGAGATTATTTGCACACGTCGAGATTAAACTGGCAGTAATGTGAATAGGAGATAACGTGGGCAAGTTTTGGCCTATATGGCTCAGCTTTCTGAAGGAGAGATTTGCGTGACGGAACGTGCTATGACAGAGTTTTCTGAGGCAGAGCCTGAGCTCTGCGAGACAGAATATTCTATAACAGACCTATTCATGCTAAGCTTTCCGTGGCAGAGCTTGGAGTGGCAATGCGTTAAAAGGCAGAATTTTCTGTGGTAAAGCAGTCTGTAATATACCATGCTATAGCAGAGCTTTCTGTGAAAGTGCTTCCAAGGGTCCAGCAGCCAGTCCAGCACCCGCGTCTGAAGGCTTTTAATTTCTTAATAATTTTCACTGTAATACAGTACGTTCTGCGTTAGGATCAAGCTAATTCTGGTTTGAACTTTGTTCCACATGCTCTCATGGCAAATGTTTTGGGACACAGAAAATTAAATACTGGCAATTTTACTCAAAAAATTAACCATTCAATGAGATGAGAATGTTACATCGTAAAATCAGACTTCTTGATCTCCGCGTTTCAAGTGTCATACTGTGTTTCAGCAAAAATATTACTCTTGCTCGGTTTTGCAACCTGTCTGAAAGAATGAGTGTCCAAGCCATTAACTAAAGAATCGTACCCTGCACCTCCTAAAACTGATTTTTTCAGTCGTCTTGCAAAATTTTTTTCTTGGCCCATTCGGTCACCTGAGGCACGTTCGTGCACCCGACTGTCCGACTGTAATAGAACTACAAATCTTCATTATGAGATGAAGAGAAAACAAATTTACTTTCTCTGTGTGACGAATTGAAACGCGTTGTCTATGCTATAAAAGTTGTTTGTTTGGTTGTTTAATCAAAATTACGATGATACAGGGCGCTTTACATGCAGGTCACTACCTATTATGAGAAGACAAACATGTTCTTCCAGCGCACTACGTGTCTTGTCACATAGACCTGAATTCTAGGATTCTCTGTAGCCCCAACAACACGGTCATTCTCTCTCGGAGCTACGCTAAACATGTATCTTTACAATACAACTTACATGAAAGCATGACTTCTTTCCGTCCTAGACAAACGAGAGGCCTTTGACCATCGAGTTGAAAGAAAATGACTGTCTCGGAGAACTAGAAAATGTATTCTCGAATACAATGAACTTGATGTTTTCAAGCGGACACATTTCCCAAAGAATCAGCGTTTCCTGGCCTGTACACTGGTAGATGATTCATTTTCTATAATTTCCAGTAAATATTCGTGTTACTCTTTCCTTCAATACCAGGAAAACTTTCATCAATAAAGGGACATTTCCTTCAATAAAAGGTACGAATGATCTCATATGCAATATATTTAGCTGTATAAATCTTGTGTGAAAATGATCAATTGTCATGAAACACCTCATACCTCACTCATGCGCGTGGACTACTGTTGTTAATATGGGCTATTGTTCCCATCGGTTCACAATGCACTCCTCACACTTCCCCCGGAGCTTCAGAAGTACTGCTTTGACGGTAGGGATAATTTGCATCGGTTCATTATGCGCTCTACACGCGTCACACATAACTCTAGGAATTCTGATTAGAGCGATGATCTGCATCGGTTCATTATGCGCTCTACACGCGTCACACATAACTCTAGGAATTCTGATTAGAGCGATGATCTGCATCGGTTCATTATGCGCTCTACACACGTCACACATAACTCTAGGAATCCTGATTAGAGTGATGATCTACATCGGTTCATTATGCGCTCTACACACTTCACATAGAGCTCTAGGAATTCTGATTAGAGTGATGATCTACATCGGTTCATTATGCGCTCTACACACTTCACACAGAGATCTAGGAATCCTGATTAGAGCGATGATCTGCATCGGTTCATTATGCGCTCTACACACTTCACATAGAGCTCTAGGAATCCTGATTAGAGTGATGATCTACATCGGTTCATTATGCGCTCTACACACTTCACATAGAGCTCTAGGAATCCTGATTAGAGCGATAATCTGCATCTCATTACGCGCTCTTCACATATCCCTGAGAGCTTTAGGAATACTGATTAGAACGATAATCTGCATCGGCTTATCATACGCTGTACATATCTCACACAAATCTCAAAGAATACTGTTGAAAGCGATAATCTGTATCGATTCTAATACTGGTTAAAGCGATAATCTGCATCAGTTCATCATGTGCTGTGCACATTTCACATTGAGTTATTTGAATACTGATTAAAATGAGAACGTGTATCGGTTCATCATGGGCTGTGCACACTCCACACAGAGCTCTAGGAATACTGCCTTGATTAGAGCGGTAATCTGCATCGGTCCACCGGGGGCCGTCTCGAAGGCAAGACTCAGTGCTACAAGCCCAGCAAGTCCGGTCAGAGGACGTCGCGAAGAACCAATTGCACGCAGTAATTACAGCAACGCCGCCATGCATGTAGTATCAACAGCATAGATTGAGTTGGGTTGTAGCTCGAATTTGCCAAGTACGCCCTCACACCGGACCCTCACTGAATTCCTGAACGTAGGTATCTGAACAGGACTTTTTGAAGTTTTGCTTGAACAGATAGCTAGCTGATGGAGTCAGTTATGTAAGAGCGCCGTTTGCTGCTAAAAATATAATAAAAATCTATGAATAAATTCACTGATTGAACTCTTTGTATTTTGAGTTTATCGAACTTACAGACTGAAATCCAGAGATGACGAGGAATAAAACCTGAAAATTACTACGGAAAATGTGTGACCCCATTTTTTCATTGCTTAAAGTATTTCTTTCTTCGGCGTGCTTCCTTTTCAAAATACACAAATTACTACCGTGCCTAGTAATGTTAACCATTTATTAGTGCTGAATAAATATTTTTAAATTGACCATCGAATGACCATGTGATTTAGCTTGAATGCTGTGTTCACTAAAAATTCAAAACTCATGAAAATGGAGATAAAACTTATCATTTAACACAAAAAATGCAAAGATTAGAATCACAATGTACCATGTTCTTTTTAATGAAGACCCTTCCGTTCCTGTTGAAACAGTTGAGTCCAACAAAAACAAACGAATTATCATACAGAAAGAAAACGTCAACACACTACAGCTGCATTTATTTTTTAGCGAAAAAGCATTCCTGCGCCTTTGCCTACGTGAAAGCTGTACTTTTGAGTTTTCATTAAATGTTTTTTCTAGTATTTCTTTCAATTTCAGGTAGAGTTTAAATCACGGATTGCTCGTCAGATAGAAAATACCTTGTTCCTATTGATCGTCTCAGACTCAGCACAACTATGCGCGGTTACGAGCATTTCCTGCCTTGAGCGGAAGCAATTTAAATCTTCTGGCAACTCCACTCTGGATCTTGCGATCAGTCCGGTTGTTGTTGAACAGCGTTTACAACAAGTTCAAAAGGAGTAGGCACTCTCTAGTGTTGACTTCAATTACATTGCGGTCGATAGAAGTCTCTAAGTGAAGAACACCGTTAATATTCATCAAGAGGCAACATATGATATGTCTCTAAGTCTCTGTACTCAGGAAAAAGACAAAACCCAGTTTTCAATTGCACCCCATTTCTTTCGTGAAATGTGTAGAAGAATTGAACATTTTTGGAACGACCGAACTCATTTTGCAGAAATTCTCGAAAATATTAGCAAACACGTCTCTAGGTCTGAAAGTTACGCAAGGCTTTCATAAACGAGGAAATTCCGGAACGTAATTCATAAATAATAATTTGGCACAGCAGGCAGCATGCCTGTTTACCCAGGAGGGAAAAAAGCGAGTTTATTAACGCAGTTTGGCAGGCGTGGGAGGCGTCAGAAGGCGCCGCTAAGGCGCTAATATGGAGCAGCCATTGCTCAATTCTCCATGAATATGATAAGCCTTGGAGCTCCTGCTAATATTGGCCCAAAGTGCAACACGCTAGCGCTTGTTTTTCACCTTTACTCGCCGGATCTAATCTTCTCTTTCCCCGAATGCTTTTCTCAAGACCATGTACCACATATAGGGACTTAGATTGCCTAATTTCGGCAAGCAATCTATTTGCGCGTAGCCGCAAGGAAAGCAAGGAAGGCCCAGACACAAGGACTCTCTTGATAGGTGAATTGGAAAGGAAGGACGTACAATCTAGAATGCACCGTGCCAAACGAACCAGAAAATTTGAAGTAAAGCACTCCCAGAACTCCCAGCTACGCCAGAGGATACAAATGAGCAGGTGGGTGAAGATGAACAATTTCCCATACTCCTGTAAGTCAACAGTCGAATCAGCACACCTCGCGAAAATTTTCCCAGCAAAAAGCCTCAGTGAAGAGATTTTAGGTGCGTGCTGCAGCTAATTACAAAAGTGAAAATGATGCCACGTGATGCAGTATGGATAGAAGAAAGCGTGCATCATAGAGCGTTAAATGCGAATGGAAACAATGAAACCGGTGGTCTGGATCAGGGCGATGCGCTGTACGAACGAGCAATGCTGCACAAAGATAGCTTTTATGGTCGTGTTATGCGGAAGTTTCCCACTAAAGGTTCTTTGCACAGCGATACTTGTGCGCAGAGCAGCGTCATTAAACGGCGTCAAAAGATGAAAAAGCTCTCTTGTATTTCCATACAGCCTGACCTCATTGTGCGTCCTGGAGATAAGTGCGTAACAGCCATTTTTGCCTTACAAGACTGAGCCCGTGCGTCCAAATCAATGGGACGTTCTCTATTAAAGGATTTTGAACTTCGTTTCACGTTAGAAGTACTTTAGTTTCACAGAAGTTAGGATTTAGGCCAACAAAAAATTATTATTTAATATAAAATTTTTTTTTATTTTTCCACGATCTGAGCCTAAGCCTTCCAAAAAAGCTTTCGTAATAACGAGAGAATAAAATTTTGACTTGAAATATTCATTCCTCAGCCTTTAGATATCTGCACCATTTTGCAGCCGCAGAATTGTTTGCTTTCATAAAACATTTACTCTAGTTAGCATATTGAACTTCTTGGATGGATACTACACCTACAAGCCCATACGTCACATATAATTAACTCGAAAAGCTCCACATCACGAACAACGTTATTATTTTCGAACACATAACCAGGGCATGCACCTCCTCACACTGTGTATGTGTTAGCAACTTTAACACGTTGACCACGTACTGTGACATGTGTGTATCACAAGGTAAATTCCTCATTTACTGACCGGTGTAAATGAATAGGATTTCAATTATTTTGCGACTTCTTTTAATGCAAATTATATCGCTCGAGGTAAAAATATTATCGTGCAATTATACTTCACACACTTCTTAATAAGGATGGAAATGTATTCGAGGAGTTGAGTGAACTTTCAAATTCTGCTACATACAACCTAAACTTACCAACCGTAGCAACTGCGGAAACGTAGTTAACGCGTATGTCAAAGTCAAATATTTGGTCAACAACCACAAGATCTGCGTGAAAGACAGAGATATGAATTCACATTTCAGAGACTAGAAATGGCAGGCCTGACCTGGCAATTCTTGCTCAGCCCTCGGGCAAGCTAAACAAAATTCCTGGTGCTGGCAGGACCTGTAAGAGGATCCAAGAAGTAGGTACATTGCCTGAAATGCCATGGTCCGTCCGAGTTAGCAAAAATAGAGACAAAAAGTGCGCTAAATTTCTCAAAAGGTTCAAATGCCTTTTTCGAGTTGGGATTTCTTGAGCGGGCTCTCCAGTGGGCTATAAAGATTCTAGTTTTACAGCAGCAGGATAGTGTAATTTACTCAGGGCAGGAACCTGGCTTTCCTCTCTGCTCGAGCCGAGTTTGGCAATAAACTCTACAAAGTTTAATAACAGTCAAAACAGGAATAACAGGCGACAAAGAGGTCACAAGCTGTGGTCAAGTCTCGGTCGCAGATTTCTTGATCGTTTTTGTTCGAATATCATGTACGATTGTACGAGAAAGAAGAGGTGATTTTTTTATGGATATCTTAGGTAATACCGGACAGTTGCAAATCCTTTCTTCGAATATCAAGTACGATTGTACGGGAAAGAAGAGGAGATATTTTTTGTGGATGTCGTCCGTAATATCAGCCAGTTGCAAATCCTTTGTTCCAATATCAAGTACGCTTCTCCGGAAAAGAAACGATATTTTTTGTAGACGTCGCAGAAAATGTCAAATGACTGCAAATCATACCAATCATTTAACTAACATGATTCAACCACCTCACAGTGAAGGTTGTTTAATAGAATGCGATAGAATTTGTGAAATGTATTTTCCTTCATATGTCACACACATACATCGAAGGCTTTGCTTAAGAACAAAATTCGGACTGTGTAAACGGCATCTGAAACCAATAAAGACATTTGAAATTAAGGAAAAATCACTGCTGACAAACATAACTAAGGATAACGAAAACTCTCAACCTAAAAATAGATTAAGTCGCAGAAGTACACAAAAAAGGTTATCAACCATGAAACCACGCTTCTAAGGGATTTTAATTTTAATATGCAGAAAATTTGTTAATTTCCAATCAAATATGAATTTCTAAACGAGTCCAAAACTTAAAAGAATTTTTCATCTCACAAAGAATAACTCATTGGAGTATCCCAGGGTTGGATTTTCAAATAATCACGTAATTATACCAGTACGCTGGCAACGTAAAGTCTCACAAGTTGACTTGGGGCTACGTGGCTAGGCTACGTGCTGCAACAATACGTAGATCAGCCAACTCAACTCAGAAGAACTTACACTGGCAGAGGTGCCGCTACGACGAAGTAAATTGTTAGAAAATCTGGCCCAGATGAGCGAGTAAACCTCATTTCCGGACACAAAAGAACGAGCATTGTAGTGCACAAATAAGATAAATTTGAAGCATCAGCATAATTCGCCCATTATATCGTTATTTCTTAAAAGAAATGGGCGCAAAACCTCTGGACAAAGAGAGCATCAACACCTCGTGCTCGCCACACATTTAACCAGGAAGAACTTCTTCTTGCGCTTTATTTCAAAATTTCGCCAACGCAGCAAGACTAAATCTCGTTTAACTTAGCAGTTGAAGACGGTCGGAGGAGAGACAGAAAGGATCGAGCGTTCGCTGGAACTCGAAACATTGCTTTATTTTTCTTCTGCAGCGATATAACTAACGGTGTTCGCTCACGCATGCATCAGCGGCGCTTTATACGGAAGGAAAGACACGAGAGTACGAGCAGAATGCGAGAAAAAATTTCAGAGGGGATACAGCCGTGATATTTTTAGAAAGCTCACGTTGCTGGATGTGTGACTTGCAGAGCGCAAGATTAAAATACAAGTTAAACTGTATTTTTGAAAGGTCACATTGCTGGATGTGCGACTGTAACTTGCAGCGTGCACGATTAAAATACAAATTGGAGGGCAATTTAGAAAGCTCACACTGCTAGATACGAGTGTGATTTACAGAGGACTCAATTAAAATGCAAGTTAAAAAATTGCTGAACATTTTTTGAGCTTAGAAAATAGTGTTTGAATGTTCAAATTACAATGATGAAATATATTTGCTCGCAGTATAAGGCAGAAAATTTAACACAACTGTCTTAGTAAATTTCATTAATAGGAAAGTAAGAATAATGGTTTTATTTCACAGCATAATTCTTCAAGAAAGGTACAGCACCTGGTCGCACATTTAGTCACAATTTCTCGATCAACGCTTCAAGCTCAAAACGCAAACACTGAAATGAAAAATCATCGAAACGAATTTGCTGTAACATCTGATAGGCAATTCAGACTACAATGAAATGAATTTAATCATTTCAAAACGGCACCAGAACGGGAATAATTTGAACATACAGCAAAAGGACCACGCATATTTCAACGCGAAAACCAGAAATTCAAATCCATTCACAATCACACGAATACAAACTGAAAATTTGTAAAAAATTAGGTAAATTTTTATTTTTGCCAGCACTAAACAATGATTTTAATATGCAACAGATTTTGTGTTCGCTTATAGATTACTTTCATTCTTTTTTCCTTCTCATGGATTGGAAGTATAAAAAAACACTAACCTCAACACAAATTCTAATACTGATGGAAAAATGATAATAAATAAAAAAAATAACTCCAGCAACAAATGTTTTGAAGAATTCAAAAATTAAAAATAGGAGGAGAAACAACTAAAAGCATGAACTTATTATGACATTCGCTTGGTCAAATGAATAATAGTTAACAAAACTCAAACACCTACATCGCTTGATACAAAATACGTCAATAGAAAATTACTTTGGGCAGCAAAATTTTTCAGCATTATCCAGGTTTTCCCAAACGGAAGCAAACACACACTCCAGCAATCAGTGACAACAGAACACTACGAATAGCAATGTCAGCTCGGATGTGTGGAGCTGGCGGGTGTTCCTCATCACAACTTTTCACAGGTCTGAGCGCATGCCTTTAAAGTGCCAAAGTTAGCATGGAACAGTCCCTCACGGGCGCAGTAAAGTCGAATCGTCCCCTTCTTTCTTGTGTTACAGCACATGAGGAGAGTATCACAGCTCGTAAAACACCAAGCATGCACCATTATAGCAGCTATTCTTCCACGTGTAGAACCGATCCAGGTCAGTAGTGAGGAATCGAAAGCAATTCGCATGAGACATCTAATGAAGCTCATGTTAGATCAAACTTGATTTCCAGGCAAATGAAACTCATAACATACTCGGCCAGCAGATAGGGAACTTCTCCGTTATTCGTAGATCACAACTAGTTGCGTATGAATTAATTAGTCATTGTTAGAAAAAGTAACTAAATTACTTATCATTACGTCGTACAAAAAATTAGCCAAGAAATTGCCCTGAAAGTTAAATGTATTTCTCTAAATATTTCTACGCAGTGAATCAAAAGCTGAAACTAACACCTACCCAAACGAGAGCCAGGTACTGCGAGGACTGACCCACAGAGTGCAAACAGAAAACTTGCAAAGCCTCACAATATTGTTGACTAGAAATCTAATTAAGTAGCCCGACGAAGGCCCTTAGGAAGATTAAATTCCACCGAAAGCTTGCGCGTTTCCAAGTTATTTTAGGAAACGCTACATGCAAAGCGAAAGCTTTCCAACACATCCCTCACTTGAACTCGGCTACAGATGCAACAAAGGGAATAAAACGCCTTGAATTTAGAAGCTCTAAAAGTTGTCCAGATTGTTAAAGAACGAAAGAGAGCGGCTGGTAATTGTTCATCCGCATGATGAAGCTACGGATGAGATATCCATAAAGGCAGCGCAAAAATTCGAAATTGGCTTTCCCTTGGTCATCCACTAAAGACTGACGGCAGGGAGGCGTAGCTGTAAACTCTCATGGCGTCTGCAGACTAATCTAATATCAACCTTAGTAGGGCAGTGAGCAATGCTTGGCTAGATGCCCTCGCATCTGTGATGAGAGTCATGAATTTTCCTAAAGCTGGCGACTAAACTCAAGTAAAACCCTTCATTTCTATTTGAAAGTAAAGCTTAGAGTACATTCGATGTTGGGATCGAGCAAGCTTTTAATTAGTCTCCCCAGAGCTACTTACAGTTCACGTGCGCTCAGTACAGATCTGTGCAGATATTATCGATGCTGCAGCTGTTATTCCAAAATATTGAGAAGTTACAGCTACTACACATTCAATTGATAGTTTCGAAAAGTATTCGGAGGCATGATTGGTATTTGGTTTCGACGTAAGAGTAGTGACTACGTAGGACTACATCTTAACAAACATTTTGAATCTTCATCGGCACACCGAAATGTACGCACATGACACTGAAAATGCAGCAAAAAATGAAAATTATTTCAAGACTTTCAAAACATAGCCCACACAAGTATGAGTTTTTGTTAAATGGGAACGAACGGAAAATTAGTTAACTCAACTGAAAACTTTACTATAAACCTGAAATAAGACATTTAAATCTTTTTCAAATCACAAAATGTGTGGGCCTGGATTTCTTCCCAAAGCTTTGAAAATGATAAAATATTTGCTCACACTACACAAACACACAAATCCTCGAAACCGTGTTAGCAAACCATAACCTGCAAAGTAATGACATTATGTGTATATCAACAGAAAAACATGTACAAATACCGCTCCGAAGAAGAAGATGACCTAACAAAGATAGCACAGGCAGCAACGAAAGAGTTATAAGGCAGTACGGTGGCCTCCGTCTTTGAATGTTTACTCCACTCGACATGGAAGAAAATTTGAGTCGAATAAACGGTGCTGGAGACAGCACCAGAACTTGCAAGGACGGATGATAAATGGCCTTCCTTAATGCAATCAAAATACAATTAGCTCCTTTAACTCTTGCCGGGACATCGATCACTGTCCCGTTAATTTTCACGGAGATCTTGATGTAGTTCTCAGCGCGCATGACAGAAAGAAAGCGGCGCGATATTCAGGCGCCTGAAAAGTTTCGTAATCATGTGAATTGAATTAGACTGGTCTGCAATTTGGGCGCATTGAAAATGGAAAAAACGTCGCTTCTTTAAAAGAAACAATTCCCAAGAAATTGATTCACTCATTTTGCTAAAGTAAAGAAGTTAAAAGCACGGGATTTCTATGAAGTAAAACCTGGAATGACACCGTTATTTTTTATCACTAATTATGCAAGAGTTTGTGGTCTCATTTTGCTGTCTTCTGACATACTCACCATCGAACGGAGTAGCATTTAATAATTTTATACGTGAAATTACTTAAAACATTACTAAGTCATTTCGGCACGGGGGAACGAAGAATGCAAATTCAGACAGAACAGCTGTGTTCTCTGTTTGTTTTTCATGAGAGGAGAGGTAACCGTGCGGAGGCACAACAAAGTGCTGCTTCGCTTCGAGCGCATTGACAAAATTCGGGCAACCACGACAAAGGACTCGCTGAAGCAGTTCACTCATGAATGTTAAGGCGATTAGTTTTTCTCGTCGCTGGTAACCGTCTTCCACATCCGATTTACTCGTGCATTATCATAAAACTCGTCATAATAATATTCGCATTCTCAAGTAACAGTAATGTACATCAGTGGCAATTGTTCAGCGTGTAGGGCGCGTGAACTAAAACACTTTCATGAAGGCCATGCCATTTTTCCGCCCTCACGCGAGATCAAGTGAAGTTCTCGGTAAGCGCAGACTAAGGCTACGAAATTAGAGCTCGGCGTTGAAAGTTTTATTCAATTTTCCATGAGAAAAGGCAGTCCTAATGCATATCGGCGAAAACTGTCAATGCTAAAAGCGACGCGAGGCGGCGAATGCTTTTATCCAGTCCGTATCTCAACCGGAGCGAAATTTTCGAGTTTCCGGTTCATTTGATCGTACCGTGGCGCTGCACCAAACACATAGAGCTTTAAAGACATTATATTCCACAGACTCTTGTGTGGAATTATGAATCTCTCAAAAACAAGAGACACGAGTTTACATTTTGGAAATTTAATTCGTCTAAGGTAAACTGCGCGGCGGCTATTCTTGTCCAAAACTTTTCATTTCAGAAAAGGATGTAGTATGAGGCTTTTTGATTTCCGATTGATGTCTCTCTACGAGTTTCGGTTGGCCAAAAGTGCCTAACAGATGCAAAGTTTCCTCCGTGAAACTAAAAATTTAGGAACGCTCTTTTCAAACTTCAACATTAAATCAAAAGCGGTCACAAGACCAGAAAAAAGCCGTTCTCTCAAAGGGGAAATGACATATCGTAAAATTATTGCAAGAAAAATATAGCACAAAGTTTTGAAAGAACGGATTTTTAATTAAACTGGATTGTTTACTGCCTGGGTGTGCGACTGGACAGCTTGACTGTTCTTCATAATTTAACGGGTATTGTAAAAATACACTATAATGCAAGAGCTTAATGTACCATAAACATTCATACCTTTTGCTTAATAAACCCCTTCCCCAACAATTTTTTTGTTAAAAACGTTTTTTTTTCAGACTAGTTTTTCATTTCGGTTCTATATAGTATTTTTGATGCTGGTTATGCAAACAGCTTGTAATCATTTTTTCTTCCCATTTTTGTGGTTAACTCTTTATTTTAAAAATACCTTTGTCGGCAAAAACGAGTCACCCCCCTCCTCTTCCTCCTCACTTGTCGAGAAATAGTCATTGTCTGATGAACTGGCAGAGTTATCAGAAGCATTCAAGCTTCTGAGGGAAGGTTCAAATTCACCATCTTCCGTTGAACTATACATTTGGGAAGTAACACTTCAGATTAGATTATTAGTTAGTTTAAGCCTCCCTATCCTCAACAAATGAGATCCAAAGAGTGGAACGAAGAAGGCACCATTTAGGATGGAGTTAAAGGAATGTGGAATTTATGCAGAAAGGGCATAGAAACAGTTAGACGAGAGAGAAATTCATGAAACAAGATCAAAGTTGAAGAAGAAAGTAGTAGGTGTTGGAAAAACAGGACAGCAGTGAACCGAAAAAAAGTTGGTCCGTAACAAAACAAAAACCTATGTTATTTTAACAAAAAGAAAGCCTACCTAACCTTTAGCTCGGGCCCTCACATTGTCCCCCTGGGAGCGCTAATTCCCATAGATACAATAGTTGTATCCCCCTGAGGGGATGTAGCACTTCAAAATGCTACAAAAAAATGAATGCAAATGTGGATGCAAACTACACCCATCCGACGACACTGGCTGTTGGAACAAGTCTAGTAACAATGTCCTTGAAATCCTACAGCTCTACCCTATCGCCCCTGCCAGGAATACGATTTGACGAGAATGCTCGTTTCACACGTAGAATGGCTGGCAAAGGCTCAAAATCGACGAGTATATACGTATGTAGCTGGTTTTTGAAGATAAAGTTGTAGACGAGTATACACGTCGACGACTGAAAAAAGAACATTTTGTGAAGCCGAGTATACACGTTTCTGCCGGGGAAGGGGTTAAAGGCGGACTAAACACAGTGCGAAATACTGGAAACATTGCTGATGGAGTTCGAAAGTTAGAAATGTTCTTATAAAGTCTTGATTTCAGAACTCGACATCGCGCACTACATTACAACATTGTGCACCTCGCTTAATTACTGCGTCAAAGGAAGGTGTGTTTTTAAAATATATATATATATATATATATATATATATATAAAAATCAGGTCAGGTCTCCATGATGTATACAAGATATCCGTGTAGCTGTGATGTAATAGATACAAGATGTAATCAAACGGAGAACCATGCTATTGGTAAAAGAGTTGAACCAATCACAAGTACCATGCCGGTATAGGTTCCTAAGATTATGTAACGCAATAAGTTTCACATTTCCTCAGGGTTTGAAACTGGAGAAGGTCTTGTTTTTCTTAGTATGTCATGCAAACAGTCTTACATGATATGGAGATTAATCAGGTGAAGCTACTGTAAAAGTTGACAGTCATTCTTGCGATTCAAATTTGATCAGGGCGTTTGTGTTCACCAAAAGAAAATGTCCCAGATGGCTTCAGTCAGTATATTCATTTGATAGAATTATGTGAAATTTTGAAATGAAGATGGACATACATATGCTTACGCGGAATAGAAAAAATCCAAATAACTAACGCGTTTTCCCGATATAAGGCCCAAAAACCACTAAGCTAGCTGACTGCATTGAAAATATCCTCCGGAGAAATGAATTGAATTTATTTGTTTTTAGAGACGCAAGCGTCAGGTATTCATTAAAAAACGACAGAAATCAAATTTGACCGAGCCCACTCGTCTTACTTTTCGAGCATTCGCAAATCTTGCAGAGATTTAAAACTTGCCCGGTCCTCTCAGATCGTAAGCTCTGCGTAGCACAGCGCATTAAAAGCGCCTTTTCTAATCGTTCGATGAGGGCCGGTAGCGACTGTTTAAAAGTCGTTCTGTTCATTAGAATATTTCAGGAAGAAATGTCAGAGACCGAAGAAAAAAGGCATCGACGTAATGGTTTATGCGAGGATTTCGACGGGAATTTCTCTAATTTTACGTGCAAATTGTAAGCACTGAAAGCCTTGCGTCGCAGCAATAAAATTCTCGAAAGTGTTTCGTAATTGAGTGACAGATAAATAAATGTAATTACGTCTAGCAAATAGACTTCGTAGAGGTCAGAGAGCGATTCAGATGGTTCACAAAATGAACTGCAATGAATTGTTGTATGATAAAACCAAAAGAAAAATCGGCTTAGAATTGTTTGTACCCAAGAGCGTAATAAAACTTTGCAGGTTAAAAAAGGTTCAAATGAAATTGTTCCATTCGTTTTTACATTAATATGCACTCTTGTATCGATCAATCAAGAGTGAAGTGTTTGTACAGGGTTGGTTCATATTTTCATCACACCCGAGGAAACAGCGACCTGCTTTAGCTACAGTGTTATTTTTTCCAGATCAGTTTTTTTAATGTTCAATTTTTCATTTCTTTTGATCCACCTGATGACGGTATTCGTTCTGGAACGATTGACTTCGTTTTTTCAGACACGTCTTCTCCATAGTAACGTTTTTATCATCACAATTCAATCTTCCAACTCATCTTGATAAATATGTCTTCTTAATTTCTGCGTGTTCTTCACTGCGGTGATTATTTATTTGCTACGCAAATTTGTCGTTTCGCATCGCTTCCGTGCAGGCACTGCAAACTCTTCGTCTCTGCAATCCCCAAATAGTGAAATTGAAAGAGCGACTTGTGCGCGGAAAGGTGGGAATGCGAGTCACAAAACAAGCAAGTGTCGAAGAAAACACTGGTATGAAAGTCCTAAGAGATGTGTATCTCCTTGAGCACAACTCTTAAATAGTCATAAAACCTAAATAATATTGCTATTGACAAATATTTCCGTGGATTTCTTAGTGTCTATAGTCAAGTTAGTAGTTGAACATGAATTTTTCAAGAATCATTGGTGCATTTTGTCGGCGTGCTCTACGTTTTAAAATTCAGCTGTATTTTTTACGATAGGCAACATCGATTAGATAAAACCCTGATGCTCGCATCAAAACAAATTTAATCAGCAAATAAACAGCTTATTCAACTAAACGTAAACTATTTAAAGGGTTTTAATTATAAATTAAAATTATAACAAAAGTATTAATAATTTATAATTAATTATTAATTACTATAAATATCATTAATATTATAACTACTTAGAGTTCTTGGAAAAAAGCGTCGTGAGAGCACTGAGGAAAGGAATGAAACACAATAACCGCAAAATGAAGAATATATAAAAACTTAAATGTCATTGTTAAAATGTTTCACACATGTTAAGAAGGAGCTTTCTTCACAAACTTCAAGTTCCCTGAGGACATTACATTACTTTGTTATCTGTACTCTACATATGTAGCATCGTTTTAATACGATCGGATGCAAAATTTTATTCGCCCTAATTTTGGTTCCCGAATGAAGGCTACGACATATTGGCAATAAAAAGCTTTGTTAATTAACAGAAAACATTTTTAAAAAGGAAATTAAACTTTCCTGAAAAAAAATATTTTCAGGTAGCTAATGATGCAGTGCAGCGTATGTAAAAATAAACTTGCTGATCAAAAGAGCTAAGGAAAATATTAACTAAAATAATCAATGGATCAGCGAAAGTATAAAATGTGAAGGAAGTATGACACCAGTGGAACTAAGCCACAGTGCAATATCAGTCAGCGTGATTCCCTTACTCAGATATAAAAAATGAAAATAACACGAATGAAAAGCGTCTCGCAGAATGTAGTGAACAGTTATAAATATTCATACTTACACTTAATCCTTAATCTTTAAAACGATATTCAAAAAGCAACATTCCTTGTCCAGCGTTACCAAGACCAGTTAGAAACGGTAGGTTCAGCAAGGATTTCTAGTCTTTGTTTCTTCCAGCCAGTCTCTGGGAGTCGGAAGTGTTTTGTGTCTCTGAGTTAGTGGGTCAAATAAACATTCAAGTAGAGTTCGGTTCTCTAGAAGTACCCGAAACACGCTATGAACGAAAGAAACCCTGTTGTTCTGCCGTAGAAATGCAGCTGCCCATTTCTTGTATGCATTTTGTTCGGTAGAATTTTCCATGTATCGTTTGAGATAATTTTACATACATCGTGCAGTTACATAGATTGTGAAGGGAAAATTTGCATATAGTGTTATTGTTTATAATAAATATTTATATTTCGTTCAGCAGTGAAGAAATAGATCATTTAGCACGTAATGAGTTAACATATTTCACTCAGTAATAAGTTAACATATATCACTCAGTAATAAGTTAACATTTATTGTTTGGTCAGTTAATAGATCCTTTTCAGTAACAAGATAAACAAAAGTAAAGTTTCATACCGTGTGTACGATAGTGAATTACTTCTTGCAATAAATAACCGATTTTCTAATGCTTTCCTCATATTTACTGTTAATAAACTGTCGGCAATTTAGATGAAGTGAACGCATTTGAATTACCGAGAAAAAACACCGAGAAAAATCAAACATCAAAACCGCCAAGTTATTCACGCACAGGCAAGTAAAATAAAAATAATTGGAAGCATTAGTTGATGTTGGGCGAGTGACATGAGTGCATTAAAGTTCATGCAGAGCAAATGTGGTTGCTCACTATGGAAGAATGCAACAAAAATTTTTCCTCGCTAATTCTCATTAACTAGTAAATTTTATTGAACATTATGTCACGATATCCTTTTTACCAGAAATAATATTAAGCAAGAGTAACTCACGCAAGAAATGATTAGCACCAATAGCAACACTATCATGAATTAATAAACACAAATAACCCTTTAGTGAAAAAGTAATAACATCAATACAACGTTGAACAACGCACAAGGTTTCATGAGGTGAGCTACCACTTGACTGCCTTGTTCATTACGGCAACCAACGCCAAACATCTCAGAGAAATGCTCGGGTTCATCTGAAGCAGTTTCAAAGCAACGTCTTTTCCACGGGTTAATGAGGTATCGGTGGCCTAATAGAGTTTTAAGCGAAAAGCTTTGAAGCTCAGGTAATCTGGTTTAGCGAGTGGCATTCTAGAGCGCGTGCTGAGAGCATAATGACCTTGTCACTCTCAGATGAAGACAGAGTCGGTCAACCACAACAGTTCCGGTGTTTCGACCGCCTTATAAGGGGAGGTCACTGCACCGTAGAATGGGTCTCTCTGTGTGTGAACCGGTATGCGACTCCAGTTCATTTCAGACAAACAAGCGTTCTCTGAATGGAAACTATGAGAACGATAGGTATCCAATTCAGTTCCCAGGTGTTTGAACAGCAGAACGTCGAGGAATTTTTTGTGGAGAAACAGGACAGACGAAACTTGCATCGACCCGAAATAAGAAGTGGCTTGTTTCGGGTTGGGTGCGGTCTTCTCTGATCACATGCGCTCCCACTACACTATGCACAATTAACTTCATTTTCAGGCTTTGAATATTGTTATCCACTACAACGAAACACTCATTTCTCACCCTGAAGCCTATTTATCCTCTTCGACAAATCCACAACCAATGGCTAACGTAGCACACTTATAAATAACAAAGAAAGATTTATCATTTTTTGTGAATCTTTCAAGGTGCTTCAGAACCTATTATCGAGAAAAATATAGTCTTTGAAGGAGCATTATTTTCTTTTCGTTTCAAATGCAAAAATTTGAAAGAGAGAGCATTAAAAAATCATAACATCACTACGTATGTTTGTCTCTAATGTCACATTTTCCTCCACTGCTCTTCACAAAATCATTCAGTAAGCCAAATCTATGAGCATATGAGATTCATTAAGCTACCTCCGAGCATCATTAACCAATTTACGCGATTAGTGGGGTAAAAAATCAATACGCGCTTTTCAAGAGAACGAGCAAATGATTTTTCATTTAGAATTGCCTTTAAAGAACACGTGCTTTACCGATTGATTTAATCGATTTTGAAAATATTCCGTCTTTGAACGCTTAAACTAATTAAAATTACATGACACTAACACCGCAGTAGCGGGAAATTGTGAGCTGTAAATATTAACACACTCCTACGTTAGAGTAATGGAGTGATAATCCCAATAATTTTACTCTAAAAACTCGTACCACAACAGATAATTAGATTATATTATAAGTTAGTTTAAGCCTCCCTAACCGCTACAAAAAAGAGCATATCGAAGAGAGGAAGGAGAAAGGCACCATTTAGTATGGAGATAAGAGAATGAGGAACCTATGCAGAAGGGACACACGAACAGTAAGTTCAGAAAGAAGTTCATGAAATCAGATAAAAGTTGAAGAAGAAAGTCAGACGTGCTGAAAAGCAGGACAGCAGTGAACCGAAAAAAGGTGGTCCTTAACATAACAAAAAAAAATTATTCCAACAAAAAGAAAGCCTACCTAACTCTGAGCTCGGGTCCTCACATTTTCCCCTTGGGTGCGCTAATTCCCATAGATACAATAGTTGTATCCCATTGAGGGGGCGTCTCACAACATCAATTTTTTCTTGTCTAGTATATATATGTACAAAAGGTACAGATAAAGCTGTTTTACTAGTTTCGCACAAGGTAAAATAGTATTAAAAATTGTCTTTTTAATAAAGAATGACCAATCGTTAGAAACATTGGATCTTCAGTATTATTTTAAGTAAGTTGTAATGAAGCATATTTAATAATAGAAATGGTGAGTGTAAAGACATTGTTAACTCGTATCGCGAAGATGAGACAAAAATCAATCGTCAAGTTCATGAAGGCACAAAAATCTACTCCACGATTTATTACAAAGTGTATCAGTCCGACTTGCTTTAAACTTCTACAAATGGAACTTCTTGCAAAAATTGGTGTGCAAAATCCCTTTTCATTCGTTTGGATGACGGATCACAAGCCGTGGCACCCAATGAAAGCTGCATGCAAAATGTCACGTAATCTGCCTGATACAACTGATCCTAAAACAATGAATAACGTAGGAGCCACCAAGTATCGAATGCGAATTTTTTTCCCTGTTCTATTCGATTTTCCAACCCCTCCAACAACCATCATATTCGTCTCACATCTAAAACGAGTAGGTTTTTTCAACACCTACGACTAGTATCTTCATCCAGTTCTTGCAACCAGTACGTTAGTCGAATGCCCGCAACCGGCATGCTTGTTCCACATTTCCAACCCATGATGGTCTTTACCAACACAACGAGGTTGTGTGTCCTATACCTACAACCTGTACGTTTGAATTCATTCCCCCGAGCAGCGCCACACTTCAGCGCAGTACACAAGTCACCAAATTTGAACACGAGAACACGCCGATTTTAGATCAGCACGCACTGCCAGATGCGGTGCCCTCGCAACAGATAGAATCTAAAGCCCGGATTTGCGAAGTGAGAACGAGCTATCCAAAAACATCACTCTTTGATGCGCAGTGCACGGAATTGTGTCACAGGTGTATTCTGGAAAAGAAAGAGAGCGATGTAGCGGGATCGAGACACTTCACACCTGCATGCTGGTAGCGCATCTATCTTACGGAGAGGAAAAATCAAACATGAAACGCTTACGAGAACAAATACTCGAACGACTGGGGAAAAAGAAAGGAGATCCCTTACGATTCTGTTTCTCTGTCTGAATTTTGCAGCACGAATTTGTACCAGCGCACCCGTAGCCAGCATGACTACGACGTAGAGTCGACTGACTTCAAGTTAGGAGTTTTGTAGACTCTTCCCAGAATACCTTGCTCTATAAAGCTCCGTGCTATTTTTCCATACATTCATTTTACTTCCAGAAATTACGAAAGTAAGTATAAACCTTCACTTCAGGAAAACGTTTGCCTTGCAGCAATAAAATCTCAACAAATTATCACAAGTGACAAACTGAAAGAAATTTCAAAAGTAAACTGAACCGATGTCTTAGATGTTACATTAACTGATCAGTAAGCTTTCACTGTGCACTCACTGATATTAGCAGAATGGAAATCAAGTAATACATGAAAGCTGAGCTGGATTTTATATTATAATTCTGAGATCGGTTGCCTCAATTCATCTCATAACTACGCAAAAATAAAACAATGTCTTGGTGCTCATAAAAAAAAATTTTGGGCAGATGATCAAGTGACCGATTAATTTACATGAATGAAAGAGTGCACGTTTTTTATAACCCATAACTACTGGCAATGAAAAAAAACACACAAGCAATTCATTAGAAAGACCATGGGATTGGAAATACTTATTTTTAGATAAGGAGTTTTAATATTGTATATTTCCATTTTGTCCATACATTTAGTGGCATTTTATAATGAAATGTATCGTACACCATAAAAAATTCAATCTATTTATATTTCCCTTCAAAATATGACAAAAAATTACATCATTATTGAATGAGTGCTTACGAAAAATATCAGAATTAAATAGATTATTTTCTTGCAGTTGTGACGCAGGACCTGAGTCGAGTACACGTTAAGCGAGCATCAAACAACGTTGATGAGAATACATGAACTCGTGACCTCTGCTGAATATCTGTGGCAAGCCCTTGCGCCTCCTGGGACCGAACGAATAAGCACGGTATACATATATAAAAAACTAAAACTTGAATTTCTGCTTTCAGTAAAATGAAAATTTTAGGAAATAATATATCGAGTTGAAAAAAACATACAACGTCTCTTCAATGAAGAATGTCTTTTCAGAAATGGCAATAATTAATCTCTCAAAAGTTAAAAAATTACCCGAAACATTCAAGTGTTTGGAAGTTTGTAAGTAAAATAAAATGTATGTCTGTCCTGAACACGTTTTGTGCTTTAATCGTGCAGCAAAATCCACGGACCGAATCTAAAACCTGCGGGAACATCGTCGGATGAATTTTACAGAACACAGCTTCGAATGTACAGCCTCGAATGTGCAAGACAATTAATACCCAGAAAAACTTGGTAAGAGCGATATAAAAGAGCATAAATGGTAAGAATTGTAATCGGAGCAGCAGAGATAAGTAATTACTATGGTACCGAACAAATATACCAGAAAAAAAAGCAGCGCTCCAAAAAAGGATTTAAGATAAGATCGAATTCCTCGTGGATGATAAATACTTCACAATGACGGGCATTGAAAGCCATGCCGCATAGTCACAATTCGGGCTCGTAGATATGAGCGAGAGTTAATAACACACTGCGAATGTAATTGGTACATTCAGTACAATATAGAGTTTCAAAACGCTTGAGCGTAAACATCACACAACAGAAAACATCAAAATATCCCCGCGTGGTAGAAGCTGTTACGAAAGTTGAAAAATTCTAAATCGAAATGCCAGCAGAAAGAATCGAACAATTTGCGACAGAAATTCAATTGGAAAGACCACACAAAAAATGACATCAAATCCACTTAGAACCAGCGCGCAGATCACCGTAATGGATTCATAGCAACAAAGAGAAGCACACTGAAGTGATGAAAATTAAATTGTAACAAACGACAGACACTAACAGAACACAAATGCTTGAAACGTTACATAGTCGTTCAAAAATTGCGACTGAAATCGCGATAGAAATAAAACACGAAGTTCACCCATTGCAAGAATTGAAAATGGAATGCTCACGAAAGCTTGAAAATGTAAACAGCTGCAAAATTACGGTAATATTTCTGCGGGACAAAAGCCAAGTTTTCGAATGTCCTTTTCACGGAGTATAAGTCATCGTATAATCTGTGCTAATTAAAATAAAATTCCAATTGATCATAACGAAAACATCTGAAATCCGCAGTACCATAACACCAGTCAATGACAACTACATAATTCTCGATTTACTTGAAGCTTATCTGTACCTTCAGATTAGAATAAAAAATGCACCAATCCAGTATTTTTGATCGTTAAAAAGTACTTCACGAATTAGATCAAACTACGTCCCCCCCCTCCCCCCAAATGAATTTCTGAAAAATTTCACAAGGTGTGTAAAATTAACCCTCGAAAATGTTTGTCACTAAGTTTAACCTTGTTTTACATTGCAATCCGACGTCAAAAACCTTTCAAATGAAGCGTCACAGGAAACAGAAGGCAATTAGACTTGATTTGAGCAAAATGCTGCTTGTTTTTTCGAGAATGAGAGGAAAGGGAAGCCAATGCTTCGAGGAGCTCACAGGATCAGCCCGATCTCTCTGCAAGGGAGGGCACTAAAAACGACCTAGTCTCGCTCGAATCGGTTTTCAATCAATGGTCGTAACAGGGCTCGCCAAAAAAAATCCATGGAAAAATAGGACGTGCTTAGAGAATTCATTTCTAGGCAATGGAAAAACGAAGCTTTATGTGAGCACTCAAAGGTTAATGAGTTCCGAGTAGAAATATTCAGGTTCTCGAGAAGAAAGACGAAGACGGCGACTCAAGGAATCGACGCTGTTTAATTAATCACTCATTCAAGATACAAACAATTTTTGTAGAAAATTTCATTTGTGAAGTGCCGATACTGCAAGAACTGATTAACAAATTTAACAAGCAACTGCAAAAAATTTCCGAGTTCAAATGAGCAACATCGTAATTTGCGTGGCAAATCTTCGTCCGACGTAAAATTAAAACTGAAACAAGAAGCTCTATTTTTGCCACCAAAATGAGGTATTCTCAACTATCACCACACATCCAATTTACGGTGCGTAAAGCAGCGTTCTTTCAAAGGGCACCCATAACAATAATCCTCTTTACAACGTCATCAGCAAGTCGCAGAGCAAACACCAAGTCCTAAAGGCAGCAACTATGCTTGTGAGCCGTGTATAATTCCGGTGTAATGAGCACCAAACAGCAGTCGTGTTTGTTGATGCGAGCACCAAACAGCAGTCGTGTTTGTTGATGTGAGCACCAAACATTAGTCGTGTTTGTTGCTGTGAGCACCAAACAGCAGTCGTGTTTGTTGCTGTGAGCACCAAACATTAGTCGTGTTTGTTGCTGTGAGCACCAAACAGCAGTCGTGTTTGTTGCTGTGAGCACCAAACAGCAGTCGTGTTTGTTGATGTGAGCACCAAACAGCAGTCGTGTTTGTTGATGTGAGCACCAAACATTAGTCGTGTTTGTTGCTGTGAGCACCAAACAGCAGTCGTGTTTGTTGATGTGGGCACCAAACATTAGTCGTGTTTGTTGCTTTGAGCACCAAACAGCAGTCGTATTTGTTGCTGTGAGCACCAAACATTAGTCGTGTTTGTTGATGTGAGCACCAAACAGCAGTCGTGTTTGTTGATGTGATCACCAAACATTAGTCGTGTTTGTTGATGTGAGCACCAAACAGCAGTTGTGCTGGTTGCAGTGAGTAGAAAACAGCCGAATAGAGAAGTTAATTAGCCCGTTCGGAAGTGACTGACTACTCTGAGCATGAAACACACGTATGTTCTGAACACACTTTTGCGAATATCAATCCTGATCCGTAGCCTCGTTGATTAACGCATTAACGAAAATTGCTGCAACTGAATGAGTTTCGGCGCAATCAATCTCTTTCGTAGAGGGCTTTACAGGTATCACAAATGGGAGAAAACTTCATCCCAAAAGACTTACTCCAATGCTGGCAAAATATTGAAGGAAAATCAGAACGCTACTACCAAGACATGACAAATCTTTGTTAACAAAACACCAGTCACGAGCTCACAGAAACAGTACAATAGGACTATTTTCCTGTTTTGAACAGATTATTTTAGATGTTAGTTTAAGGCTCCCTAACTGCAACAACGTATCACAAAGCGGAAAAATGGAAGGATTTTCTTCCACGTGAAAGGAAACATTAAATTTACGCACAAGGTGTACTCTGGCACCAAGATTTTCTGCGCCCAGAAGCATTAAGTTATGAAGGAAGGCTGCGAGATTAATAAGAGTTGAAGAAAAAATTAGTATGTGCTGAAGAACAGAACAACAGTGAACTGAAAAAATGTTCTTAACAAAACAAAAACACATTTAATCTTAACAAAAAGACGGCCTACTTAACTCTTAGCTCGGGACATTACATTTTCCCTTGAGAGTACTACCTCCTAAAAATAAAATGGTTATATCCTCCTGAGGAGTTCCTGTTCTAAACAGTAAATGATAAATCTTATCAATGAATTTAAGATGGCTTAACAAGTTGGGGATTTTACTTTTACCTCATGATATGGAATAATCAAGTCCAATTTATTTTGCTCTGAAAAGGATTTTTCGGTGCATCTGATGATATTTTCGTATACGATGAAGGTTCTGGCAGAACTCTCAAAGATTTTCTGGAGATCCGAGTGTATAAGCACTGATTGGGCTCCAGGTTTGGTTAACTTTGAGATGAACGATTTAGTTAAGTTCCGAAACTTTTTAACGAGCGATATATAAATATGTTTATATATAAAGGGTTCGTCCCAAACTGCTGAAAACTTCGGGAATTTTCTGAAGATTTGCAGAAGTGGACGATTTCGAGAATATTGCTCAGCACAAAACGAAGATGCAGAACGGGTGAGAAATGTGAGATTATAGGAAAACATTTTTTGTCCATAGAAGATTCACATAAATCATTTCATTCTAATTACTTTTACTATCTTCAATGGAAGATATTAATAATATTACTACGATTATTTTAGTTCGATAAAGACTAAAGCCAGAACCAAGGAGATCAAGAAAATCAAGAAAAAGGACCATTTAGCATGATCTGTAGAAGGCAGGGAATCTATGCATAGGGTGAGTTCCCAGATAGGGTCACGGGAGACTCTATCCACTGAAACAGCAAATTAGGAAAGAAGAAGAAACAAATAAAAATGGTATGAAATTAAGAAAAGTAAAGTGAGCACGAAAAATTAGATAAAAAGTTGGTTTAAGCCTCCCTAACCACTACTAAGATGTTCCCAAAAGAAGAAGAGCAAAGACATCACTTTGCATGGAAAAAAGGAAATGAGGAATCTATACACAAGGCGTGCCTCACACACTGCGCGCATAGAAACAGTAAGATCGAAAGAAGTCTATGAAACCACATGAAATTTGAAGAAGAAAGTGAAAGGTGCTGAAAAAGGCAGCGGTGAACCGAATAAAATTAGTATATACAGAAGTAAAAAACCTATACTACTACATCTAAAAAAGCCAACCTAACCCTCAGCTCGAGACCTCTCAGCTTCCCTAAGGGAATGTTTAATTCCATAGATAAAATGTTTGTGTCCCCATGAGGGGAGTGGGCACGGAAGATAAAGGTCCCGAAGGCCTAGCTCTAGCTGAAGTAACCAAACAGTATCTCTAGGAGAGTGCTAGTCCCCATAGAATGAGATTTGAAACTTAACTATTACCTTTAAAATGCTCCTGAAGAGTGATGGTAGATATCTGTTACAACGTACGCTGTTTAAATTGTTATTCCGCATGCGAAGGTAATTATTTGAAATATTGGTACTAAGTACCGTAGACTTTGAACTGAGATTTCAATTTTTCTTTTTAAATATTGTAGAGGCTCCAACCATACTTTGAGGAAGAATCGAATTTAAGTTTTCATCATAAGTTTGAATATAAATAAGCTACACAATCCACTATTATTAAAGTAAAAGAAGTGAGGATCGCAATCGAGAAGAAATTCTAGTGACGAGTTAAAGACTCGTTGACTGCTGCACAGTTAATTTCAAACTACAAAACATGATTGTAAATGTACACTATAATTTTCATTTTGGACACATTAAAGTCCAATGCATCCGTCAAGATCACACGTAAAGTCGTATACTCACAGGGTTGAGAAACTGAGGACTTCATTACAGAACGATTCACAAGTACATTTTAAACAACTCTACCTCTACGAAAGAAAAAGTCAAAAATCATCATTACCAATCTCATTTTCAACACATGCAAGAGAAAAAGTCGGCCAGCTATGCCTTTAGGTATTAAATAAAAAATAGCAAGAAGTGTCTACCGACGTAATGCCTTAACTCAATACGTCGCTGAGACTCAAGAATCTTCAATGCCGCGCAAAAGAACGCGATTGAGGTCTTGAAAAAAATTCAATTTGAACTTTCAAGTCAAGGTCTTCACTACAGTAAAATTGGCCTTCTCTGAGTGAGATGGAATGCTTTATTATGAATCATTTCTTGGTACGTGAGTTCGGTTGATGTAGTCAAAACATATTTAGTGAAGGAAATACATCGACCCGTGATATATGCAATGTTCTTTCAAGATTACTCGTCTTTGAACTGTTTAAAAAGAGCCTACATTAAACACGACAACATACTTCACTTTACTTCGCTTTTGGTTTTGCCAAGAAGACACGTAGTGTAAAACCACATGATGAGTGAATGAAATACACACACTCGTGATGCGCGCAGTTCTTTCAAAGGTTCTTTTCTTCAAACGGTTCGAGAAAAGATGGGCTCTGGTGTAGGGAGAGGGCCGATTACAGGCACGCATGTGCAGATCACACGTCTGGACTGTCACTCAGGACAATGGTAGCTCCAGCACAACAGAGTCGGTCGGGACGCACGCGGAACGTGTAGGAATGAGTGCTGAGTTAGACTTGAAATACCGCTCGTTGGGTGGACGCTACACTTACATGAAGGTGTGAATGTAGAATTAGACTTGAAATACCACTCGTTGTGTGGACGCCCCACTTACATGAAGGTGTGAATGTAGAATTAGACTTGAAGTACCGCTCGTTGGGTGGACAGCACACTTACATGAAGGTATGAATGTAGAATTAGACTTGAAGTACCGCTCGTTGGGTGGACAGCACACTTACATGAAGGTGTGAATGTAGAATTAGACTTGAAAACCGCTCGTTGGGTGGACGCCCCACTTACATGAAGGTATGAATGTAGAATTAGACTTGAAGTACCGCTCGTTGGGTGGACAGCACACTTACATGAAGGTATGAATGTAGAATTAGACTTGAAGTACCGCTCGTTGGGTGGACGCCACACTTACATGAAGGTGTGAATGTAGAATTAGACTTGAAGTACCGCTCGTTGGGTGGGTGGACGGCACACTTCGGAACGGATTCTTGAATTGTGCGGTCTTGTGAGAAATGTCAGATACAGTAGTTATCTTATAAAAAAACGTGATTGAATGACTGTTTCATGTAATTTTAGGAAAGCAATATTTGATTTCGCGCAGCTAATGCGTAGCGGAACTCGAAGTGAAATGTCAAGACATTTCCACGTTTAAAAGCGGTCACTTCACTACAAAACGAGTCTAAAGTGTCTGAAAATCGAAAAATGTTATTTATTTGACAGTCAGAAACTAAGAAAAATCTCTGATCTCTAAGTTTGAAATCGGAAAGCATATTTCATCTGACATTCTGAAATCGGAAAATGTTTCTCATCGTATGGGGTTGTTTGAAACTAAGATCATGAAACTAAAACAAAACAAAAGGAATTAGAAATCGGCCAAGAAGTTCAATTGAGGTTTCATTTCCGAGAAACACTTCAGGACGATCAAGCTCAACAATTTGTGTCGATATATTACAGAAGATAATGGTGCGCACCACTGCAATGGAATATCATAGTTCATCATAACGAACCAAGTATGGAACTGCTCCAATGCTGAATATAGATTATCCATGTTTACCAATTGTGAGAAATTTTGTCTCTTTACACGAATTAGCACGCGAAAATTTAGCGATAAGATTCATGCCACAGTTTGACGTGAAATTTCATAATAAAGTGAATGTCATAAGCCAGAACAAGTTTCATTGACAAGAAGAAACAACATAACGAACACTTGGTAATAAGAAACACTTGTCCGTATATAATTTCTATGTTCATCAAAACGAAAATTCAGTGCATGATAGCAAAAGTAATACTCATGTTACGAAGGAGCTGAATCTTGAAGAGGTACTTTAAAGTAAGATTTATTCCATTATCAGAATTATCAATTATTGTAACGTCCGTCCATGGATTCATTGATTGCAAATTCTAAACCTCGCCAAGGTGCTTCATGCTCATCAGTTATTAATGCAGTTAAAAAATATTGAAGTTCACTGACTTCTGCTTGAAAAGGAAAGTGGGGGATACGGAGCTACTAAATTGAAAATTTCTACGTGATTAATAAGCACATGATGGAAAGAATTCGAACTTTAATGTGACGATATTACCTTCATTTGTTTGTTCGGCCAACTGGTAAAGCCCATGGTTTATTTCTCTCTATAAATTTAATCTTGAAACTTTTTTGGTTTGCGTGGTTGACTGCCGCCTTCCAACTTCTGCTTTCACTAATGACATGACAAAAAATTAAAATGCCCAAGCGTTGTTTCGTGGATGCGATGTGACAAACACCCGAAGAACATTTTCCGAAAATTATTACGACCAACAGCTTGGGCCGGCAAGTCACGAGTGATCTAGTGTATTCATAAAGGCTGGTCTTAGCATCGCTCCCTCTGAACTATGTCATTGCGTTCAGTAGCTTCAGTTTTTACTTCCTGGAGCGCCTGACAATCACTGGAGGAATTCACGAGGCCGAGTCACGCCACGGCAGCTCCCTCCTTCACCAGCCTGCGAGCGGTCAGGGCCCGATAGACAGCTGTGCATTCTCTGCGCAAGTGAGCGTGCCATGTCAATCTTACTTGACTTCAACGCCAGCATCCATGACGTGCCATCATAAGAGTTAGAAGTGCCTTGTCAACCTCACGTGACCTTAACTGTAGCATCCATGACGGATCACAACAGCAGAATTCATGACGTACCATCATAAGAGTTGGAAGTGTCATGTCAACCTTACGTGCCTTCAACGGCAGTACCCATGACGTGCCATCATAAGAGTTGGAAGTGCCATTCAATGTAGAACAGGTTCGGAGTACCCCTATCAGTGCACGATCCAAATGTCATTTATTTATTGTCTAGGTGTTCTCAAGTGTCGTGCATAAAAATGCAAGCGATGTATTCAAACGTCATTCTACTTTTAGTATTTGATATTTCTAAGTGCTTTTATAGGATACACCTTCTACGCACTCAAGTGTCACTCTAAAGCGCAAAATCGTTGAAAAATAGTCAACCAGGATTTATTTTAGAGTGCATTCCTCAAGTGTCGGCTAGAAAGCACCATCAGGGTTTTCTAAAAATACCTTTGACCGAACTACCAGGTAAGCTAAAAAAGTTGTAAACGGTGCAATTTGGATAATTTGATCCTAGATCTACTCGAAAATGGAACAAATTTATCCAGGTGATCTCATGCAACATTGAAATTGAATCTCATGAGAACTTTCCAAAAAGCTGGAAAAAGTTTTGGTGAACATTAACTTAGGAGCAACGATGACATTAATATCTTACTAATCACAAGCATGCGAAAGCAGAACAACTCGCTTGAAGACCGATTATGGTAATACACTGGTAAAAACATAAGAAACAATGTCTTTCTATAAGACATGAACGATCGATTGACATGAAAAGAGGGCTAAAAGGAATTCTTCATCAACGCATTGTAAAAGTCATTTCACGATGGAAGGAAATGCATTAAATTCAGAATATAGATTACAATTATTGCCTGCGGCAACTAGAAATATATTCATCGAGAGAGCTGTGAACTCAAAGCCACAAATAGAATCATGCCTTTTTCTGTCTAGCATCCAGCAAGACCAACCGATTTAAAAAAATTCAAGAGTCGACCTCAAATTATATGACTGCCAATAGCAAGAAACGGGAAAGTCCCCTGGCAATCGAGACACGTGAGATTCTACGTAGAGAAAAACTTTCACGGAGACACAGAAATCCATCAAGATTGCTGTGTTTAGTGTCTTTTTTATCAGCGGTCTGAAATCTTTTGAGCCGGGCGTTCTTTTTGCCACTGTCACGCAAGAATTATGAAGTTTTCAGAAAAAATAGTATATGATTTGAAAATACGTGAAACAGTTTTAGCACAAAGCTAACTCATCGACCGCCTAGAGAACCAGTCATGCAGACTACTATGAGACTATTTTTTCCTTAAAAGTTGCTCATTGTGCGCATATTTTAAATTTTATTCGAACAATCATAATATCAACGCACTTTCCCTGCATTAGTTGAATAAAAAGTATCCTCAAAATTTATTGATTTCTGAATAAATGTTTTTACAATTCATTAATATTCGTGTAGGACGTCCTATTCCTGATTAAATTTAAAAAGTTGATACATAGGCTTAATACAACAAGTTTTGAATTGAAATTCCATAGTGACGAACTATCTGCAAACATGTGGAACACCGTTAGAAACAAGAACATCTTTTTATCAAATTTATTTGACTTCAGAAAATGCTTGACGCTTAAATAAAATTTCAGCGCTTGATGGACAGGCTGAAAATGTTTTTTAATACCTGGAGTCTATGTCTTATTATACAGTGATATGGAAACAAAATTTTCCATGATTGCTTTCAAACGTTATGTGCTGTACATTTTATGCATGATAGTCTGTAGTAATTAAACATGTATTTCACTCCCTCGTCATGTTGTCAAATACTCAGTTTCACCGTACTAGAAATTCATGCATTTCAGAAACACACGATCACGCTGATTACATCTAAAAACATGGAAAATTTCCATGAAAATCTAAGCTCTACAGAAAATCTCATGGCATATAATACAATAATTCTACGTTAATTTAAAATAGGAAGACTAATGACACAACGCTTAGACTCATTTTGTACTAATTAGATGATAAAATCGATAAAAGTGAACGTTTCGACCAACCAGCAGTGGTCATTCCCAACACAGTAAAATTGGTAAAGGGAACAGTGAAAATTTTCACTGTTCCCTTTACCAATTTTACTGTGTTGAGAATGACCACTGCTGGTTGGTCGAAACGTTCACTTTTATCGATTTTATCATCTAATTAGTACAAAATGAGTCTAAGCGTTGTGTCATTAGTCTTCCTATTTTTAATTAAGATCTCCAAGAATTGGAACTTTGACTTCTTTAACAATAATTCTACGTATATAACACGTTGTCATACAAACATTCCAATAATTTCCAAAGGACGAGAATATAATGTGTTTCTGGAGCTCCTTTCGGGAATTTATGCTACAGAACGCGCTCTTGGCTAACGCATAACGAGCGAAATCGAGTGAAAAATTCGTGAAAAAAGAAATTATAGCAAAAAAATTACCCAAAGCTGGAAACCAAAATTTACGAGTAAAAAATTTTGCGGTGAGCCAGAACGTGAGTCATTTTAAAGCGAGAAATTTACTCATTTTTGAGAGGTGGAAATAGGTAGTCATTTGAAAGAGTAAGAACTTAGCGTCATTTGATAAGGCTTGCACTTGGTGTCATTTACCGAGCAAGGGATAGGCAGTCATTTGACAAAGTTAGAACTTGCGAGGCAATCGATAAATATTAACTTGGAAACTAATCGGCCGAAAAAAAAAACAGCAAATCGACAAATAAGACATCTGTAAGCCAATCGTCAAACAAGTCACTTGGTGGTCAATCGACAAACAAGACGCTTGGCAGTCAATCGACAAACAAGACACTTGAAAGTCAATCGACAAACAAGACACTTGGTAGTCAATCGACAAACAAGACTTGGTAGTCAATCGACCAACAAGACACTTGGTAGTCAATTGACAAACAAGACACTTGGCAGTCATTCGACAAACAAGACACATGGTAGTCAATCGAAAACCAAGACACTTGGCAGTCAATCGACAAACAAAACACCCGTAAGTCAATCAATAATCAAGACACCCGTAAGTCAATCGACAAACAAGACACTTGGCAGTCAATCGACAAACAAGACACTTGGCATTCAATCGACAAACAAGAGGCCAGCAAGTCCCTGAGCGGATAAGAAAGCTTAGAAATTGACTGCTTTTGTGGTGATTATTTCCTCGTATTTTGCGAGCGCATCGTTGGAGCCGAGCAAGAGAAAGAGAGAAGAAGGGAATCCACGTCACGCGAGAGCCATTACAAGCGACTGCTACATCATCACACTGCTCAATCCAGAGCACGGCTACGGGTCCTGGTCAGATAAAACAGAAATCATCGTGCATGCCGACCGTGTGATGCTAAGCAAAACGTCATAATGCTGCTGACCGATTGGTGTCCAGTAGAAAGTCATTGTGCAGTCAGACTGTGAGGTATCAAACAGAAAGTCATAATGCTACCAACCGCTTAGTGTCAAACGGAAAGTCATCGCACAGACTGACCGTTTGATGCCAAACAAAGTCATCGCACAGACTGACTGTTTGATGCCAAACAAAGTCATCGCACAGACTGACCGTTTGATGCCAAACGAAGTCATCGCACAGACTGACCGTTTGATGCCAAACGAAGTCATCGCACAGACTGACCGTTTGATGCCAAACAAAGTCATCGCACAGACTGACTGTTTGATGCCAAACAAAGTCATCGCACAGACTGACCGTTTGATGCCAAATGAAGTCGTCGTGCTGCTGACCATGTGATGCCAAACAAAATCAATGCGCAGGGTGACAGTGTGAAACCAGACAGAAAGTCATTGCAAGGTTAAGATAACAAACAGGATGCCGTCATGCTGCTGACCTCATGATGCCTAACATCAGAACACAACGCTTACGAAGGTGAAAAGGCGAACGGTCAACATTAGTTTCTTGGCCGCTAATTTGAATATAGAGTCAACACATGATACATTTAATGGGCAGTCAGTAATCGCCTATAATTGAAATGAGTGAGAGCCAGGGGTGGAAAAACCGACTATGGAATGAATAATACATTGCAGTACTGTTGTGACACGATTCATGAACAATAATTTGGGTTGCTTGAAAAGAACTACAGAGGAAACGTATGGGAATATCTGAATAAAAATACACCTTGTTTGAATGAGTTGAATCCAAATGTAACGTAGGAAAGAGAACAAAATGTAGCAAAAATAAATTTGTGTATAAGAAAATTCTTTCAAAATGATTTAGATTTGGGTGGTAATGTACATACCTATATTAAATACATTCAGTTCTAAACTTACGAAGCATGTTCGTAAAATAGAACGGAGCTTTCATTGCTTGGAAAAGTAGCAGTTTACAATATTTGCACTAGTGTGTCACTCTTTTGGAAGAAGCTGAAAAATTTGACGAGCAAAATTAGACTAGATTTTAAGTTTATATGACCCTAATCGCATAAAATGTGTTCCCAAACGAGGAAAGGGTTCTTTTTTTTAGTATGGGGTTTAAAGGAACACAAAATTTTAGCGTAAGGGTATTTCCATGCACGACTTTTCTCTCAAAGAAACGAGATTGAACGTAGTTCATGAAATACGATCATAACTTGAAAAAGAAAGATGTGGGTGCTGGAAAAAAAATGAATTAATCGACCAAAAAGATGATCACCAACAAAACCCTCAAAAACGCTATGTTTCAACAAAAAGCATTCAAAGTACAACCTCATGAAACTTTTGTAAATAACATAAGCCTATCACCAGCTGTAAATGAACCACTTGAGAGTCAACAGTTGCAAATAGTCTAGGCAACCGCACCCGTGTGCAAAGCAAGGCTTCGAAAACAAATGCCTACCACAAGCAGTATAACGAACTTGAAAGTGAGCAGTTGCAAATAGTCTAGACAACCCCACCCGTGTACAAAGCAAGGGTGCCTCTGGAGGACACGAAGAGATGGAGTGAGGCACTGAGAGAGAGAGGGAGAGAGCTGGATGAGGACATCAATATTGGATGAGGAGCACGGTGCGGTCGGTCGTCCTTGCATAAGCGCTCGTTCCAAAACGCACAAACCTGGTCCGATGAATGCAGGAAAAATGTCAATCTTTAGTAACCTGGTACGATGAACGCAGGAAAAATGTCGGTCTTCAGTAACCTGGTACGATGAACGCAGGAAAAATGTCGATCTTCAGTAACCTGGTACGATGAACGCAGGAAAAATGTCGATCTTCAGTCGATCTTCCCGCGTACGATAAACGCGGGAACAACGTCGATCTTCACAAGCCTTGTAAGGTAAACGCAGAAAAAACGTCGATTTCTGAAACCTGGAACGATGAATGCAGGAAAACGTTGATCTTCTCAAACTTGGTACGAAAACCGCAAGAAAAATGTCAGTCTTCACGGGCCAGGTACGGTCAACACTAGAAAAATGTCGAACTTCGTGTTTCACATTTACTGTCACCAAGACAAAAAACTAGAATTTTTTAAATAAAAACAAGGTTATTTTGCTGTGCAGCAAAGAAAACTAATCTGCATGTTGATTTCGTGAAAAACAGGATCAACAGTGGCAGAACCTGCAATGGTTGTCTGATAAAACTAAGATTAATCTCTTTTTTAAAAACTTGTCATAGTGATGTCGGAAGGAAACAAAAATAAGAGATTATATCCTGCACGAGGCTAAGGACTATGGTTCCGATCTGCGATGTAGGTAGATGAGAATCATTCATGGCAGAAACATAGTACGCAGCAAGGGAATATTTGCATAAAAGAAATAACTTAAAAATAAAAATGATAGCAAAGACAGCCGATTTAAAAATCATTTTAATTAGTGAACGTTTCGGCTACAAGCTCAAGCCATTATCAACACCTGTAAAAGATAATTGAAATACAGAAAATACGACACGGCTAA